>OZ010586.1:109677422-109834922 GCA_963932145.1 Acanthosepion lycidas
TGATATGTGAGAAGTGTTCTAAGACGGAAAATGCGAAATCCAGAATATAAAGTACGAGAAAATCGAGTTAGAAACAAAGAAACAAGACTAAGCGGCTATGAAGTTTGGATAATCAATTAATCTCTTCACAGCTGAAGAGGGGAGTGGAAATATTGATCTACTGAAGGATGTTGAGATTACCATGGAGTTAAAATATATATAACGGGAAAGTGTTAAGGAAAATGGAAACGAAAAGAATTCTTATCCTTAAATTGCGAAAGAGATATTTGAAATTTTTATAACATGTTATTAAAGACGCACGGCCTAGAAACTCTGACACTCACATGGTATATTAAAGGTAAGATTATCAGAGGGTAGCTGAGAGATATTTAATTAACCGGCTGTTGTAAATGGATGGCATGCCATGTCTTAAAAGAGGTAACAAAAAGACAGATTACTAAAAAAGAAAAATGCACAGGAATGTTTGTATGCAATGACCGTACACGCCATGATTAGGCATATAAATGAATAGGCCATTGGTCTCAATGGAATAGAATTAGCGAAAACGAGATCTCATCTGCTACTTAATAAGATTAACTGAGTTTCTTCTGCTTAAAGCGCTTCCTCACTATAAATGTTCATTTTAATAAAAAAAAAACTTATGGGAATTTAGTAGCGTTTCGCATGAAATAGACTATCGCCTGTAGTTATTGACTTCTTTGTCCATTTTTATATTTGCATACGCTCTATCGCTAATATTAGGATGGTGCAAAAATAATGTTGTTTTCACGGATAGTAGCATATCTGAGAAAACGACATTATTTTTGCACCGACCTAATATTTAAGCCGGTTCAAACAAGGATATGTAAATGATAGAAATTAAGGAGGATCTGAGATAATTAAGTAATTCATCGAGTCTAGAAGAAACCTCGAGAGAATGCAGAAAGTACTAGACCTATATTTGAGACACATCCGCTTCCACTACCGAGAATTGAAACCCGGAGAGTTACACTGACAGGCAAACGTCATACACGGCATGACAACAATTTTAACCCTGCTTTTTTAATCAAATATGGTGGTGGTGTTGGTGGGGGTATCGAATCCTTTCTGATGCAATCACAATTGAGATGGGCTGGTCATGTCATCAGAATGAGTAATGATCGGATGCCGAAAATCCTCATGTATAACCAACTTTTTCATGGGAAGCGTAACGTAGGCCGCCCTTGTTTACGTTTCTGGGATAAAATTAAATAAAAATTTATTGCCGGAAACATCCCTGTAGAAGAGTTCGTGCTTACTGTTGAAAAACGAGTAAACTGGAGAAATACTTGCTACTGAGTTATAACCAACTTTGAAAATAATGGTCTCAACCATTTGAGAGAATTAAGAATTAACTCTAAATCTCAGGCTAATATATCAGCCCATATGACGTTCAGGCCTTCAGTATGCACTTCGTGTGGATTTGTTTGCAAATCCCGTGCAGGATTATTGTCTCATACATAGACTTAACGAAAAGACACTCAGACGTCGAAAACGACGGGAGGGTCCATTATAATCATATATATATATATATATATATATATATATATATATATATATATATATATATATATATATATATGTGTGTGTGTGTGTGTGTGTGTGTGTGTGTGTATATATATATATATATATACAAGGCTAAAACGCTTTCCTTTTTGTCTTTATTTACATTGTCCTTTTCTAGATATACTCTTAAATTTTCACACACACACATACACACACACACACACATATATATATATATATATATATATATATATATATCTATATATATATATATATATATATATCAATTCTCCACATCCAAGGTAATAATGCCACTAAGATTCAAGGGAGCTACTGTTAATGAAAGGAATGAAGATATTTATAAAAGGAAACGAGAAGGAAATATGGAATTATCGTCCTTCTCTTCAAATTACCGGGAAGTGTGAATCGGACGATACGCGAACATCTAGGAAAAATTAATAGTAAATACAAATTTAGCATTTAGGTGAAGAAGGCAGAATATACATTTGGATAGACTTTAGAAGCAAGAGGAAACCCAGTCTCATACAAGAACCTCTACTCTTGTTCAAAATGCCATGTAAGAGAGTT
Organism: Acanthosepion lycidas; assembly: GCA_963932145.1. Taxonomy (NCBI): domain Eukaryota; kingdom Metazoa; phylum Mollusca; class Cephalopoda; order Sepiida; family Sepiidae; genus Acanthosepion; species Acanthosepion lycidas. The sequence continues at coordinate 109,679,535 of OZ010586.1, forward strand.
ATGCTGATGACAGGATAGTTTCCTTCCTTAATTACGAAGCCAAATGATATGAACTGCCTCAGGTCTGAATTTGTAAGTTTTCCATGGATAGATGTCCTGTAACATTTATAGAATAAATAAGAGAAACATTATTTAGCCTGAAGTAAAGACTAAAGCCGTCCAACAATTAAAATATATACAGAAAACAATCGAAAAACAATGATCTAAAAAAAAGCGAAAGACAAGAATGTAAATAAAAAAAAAATCAGTCTTCCCCATTTCGCGACGGGAATTGCTGCAGTATTTCTTTTTCGAGTAAACACTTCTCTGCATATATTTTCCACCATTTGTCGACATCTTTTAGGCAACTAGCCTTCTGCGCATTCGTGTATTGAATGGCCTTCAATCCGAGACTTGATGACTCCATTCTGAATTTAATTCAAGCGAAGATATTGATTTTATTTTATTTTATTTTATTTTTCCATTCAAAACTGAATGCCTAAATTCAGACCCTCTCTTATAATTCGTTTGTTTTGCCATGACATTATGCCCGAGGAAAATTGAGTAAGAATAATAATAGCGACTGATTAATCAATTTTCACAATTGCATACAACCAAAAGAATGTTAGTTAAAGACTAAGAAAGGAAATCGATATAAGATAATGGCGATGTTCAAGGACTTAGAAAATATTTATAATATATAAAGACGTTTCGTAAATATTGATACTACTTTATACACTGATGTGTACATATAAATTCAAATCTAAATTTTATATAGATATTTGATATGAATACATTCCGACGGGCGCGCAGGATCGCCACATCAGTGATGTTATGACTTGGGATTATGACAAGTTCCAGGTCTTTCAACATCATACCTATTCACCCAAGAGTCCCTACCGAAACAATACTTATTCCGGCTGGCGATCCTGAAGCAAAATCCACCAAGCGCATAAATACAGACATATAAATAACTGCCAATGCTGTTCTTGAAATACCAAGTAACCAGTCAGAAACACCAGACCTCACTTCCTCTTCAGCTAAGACGAGACAATAAGAGAACAAAATGAATGCTCGTCTTTTTCGCTCTTAGGTCCAACATGCGGAAACACTCTCAGAGAACACTGCTTGACATAACAGTTAAGTAATTTCTACTTGTAGCCAGGTAATTGTTCATCTCTTATGAAACGATACCTCACTAAAAAAAATAGCCATATTTTGTATGATAGTTTCAATGACATATTATCAACTTTCTATTTCAATATGAAATATTATCGTCATTCTTCATGTTTATCTTTATTATTATTCTCATCTTTTCAGTTTTCATCCCGACATTGAATTCCATGTTTTCTAGTCTACGTTATTTCTACGAACCGAACAAAATCGATTAAATTGATTAAAATTAGAAAGTTTCCGGGAAATGCTACGCCTCAATAGAGCAATATTTGCACGAAAATTACCAAGTTTTTTTCCTAAGGAAAACGTGTATTCATTTCAGTAGGAATAGAAATGAATACACATTGACTAGACTTGAATCAACCAGTACGATCTGATAACTAAACGGAGGTTATTTTACTCCCCTAGAAAAGTATTTCTTTATTACAAAAGTTAACATATTTTCAAGACGTCGGTTATCTAATTTAACAATAAAGATTCATTTATTCATTTTTACTGGTTAACACATTACATGTTATTTAATGCCAGAAAATATTTTTAGATTCAAAGATATATTTTTAGTTGATAATAGTTTAGTGATACAAATCTTACAATTAACCCGTAGCTTGGGGAGAAGAGACGGATTCATACTTTTTCCAAAATATTTATCCGTAAATGAATATAACGAACCCAGCTAAAGTTGGAAGTCATCTCCCCAATTAACAAGTCCCACCCATCATCCGTTACAACACCTGTACATCCAAATAAGCAGCAGCTGATATTCTCAAGCGCTCATCCAGTGACCAGAATCGACATTGCTTAACTTTGGTGATCATACGCGAATCGGGGTTCCAACGTGATATGTTAGTAAGCCTTTTAATGATAAAGGTGATACTAATGATACATTAAGAATTATATGAAGTAGCAATGAACCCAGAGTATTTCAAACAGACTGGAGGAAATCTCGAAGAAAAGATGAACAGAACGTGAATAAAAGTGCGGGGCAAAGTTTTTCCATTCTTCCCAAGGAAAATGTGTGTAAACACAACCAGTGTCGCCTGTTTTAGATATGAAATGTATAGTAACGCTTGAAATCTTCTTCATTCATATCATCTACCATCACATGAATTTTTCATTTCCGCTAAATTCAAATCTCTACTCAAAGGAATATGTTCTGAATTCCAGATTCGAGGAAACAAAAGACAAATCTATTGAGAGAAGTAATTGAAGAACACCTACAAATCTGTATGGCTTTGATCATTGGAAGTCCAGCAGACGAGTATTGAGAAATGGAAAGTAATTGAAATGTGAATTGTTTTCTCTAAAATAGAATTTATTAACCGCAACTTCTATAATAATAATAATAATAATAATAATAATAATAATAATTGGTGCAAGGAGAAAACTCTATGTACTTAGCAATTGGAGAAGGACATGGAATGCACCATGCCTAAAAGAAGAAGAAAATAAAAAAGAATACTACAGCCGTGTGTGTCTGCTATTGAATGCCGAGCTGTTTTCAGAAAACAGAATATCAGCCATGGCTGTCTCCATATTTCAACATCCTTAATTGTACCAAAGTTAACATTAAGCGAATGGACGCCAAAACAAGAAGGTTTCTCACTTTCCACCACATGCATCGCCCCAAAGCTGATGTTGATCATCTGTATGTTTCTAGATTCGAGGCAGGCAGACGATTAGTTCAAGTAGGACTGTCTTACAAAACTACAACAATCGGCTTTTAAAGATACCTGATAGGTACAGAAGACTGGAGGATGGTCCGTGTCAAAGGACATGAAAGAAGAAAATTTAATCAGTAGTAAAGGATACCAACAAGTTCAGAATGGAGTTTCCAGAAATTCCCATGACACTAATGATTCTGAGTCAGCTGAATTTAAAATAAATAAATAAAACTCTTTTTTTTATAATAAATTGGCTAAACTTGCATAAATTAAAAGAAATTATATCTATGAAGTCAAAAGGGACCTTATACATGACAATTTATCAAATGTAATAGCTATAGGGAGAAATAAATTCAACAAAATGTTCATCTAAAGAATGACGCACTTATTAAAAGAGAAATTAAGTTACAAAGAAATTTCTCGTGAATCCGCCATTAAATTTTATCAAAATATGTATCTGCGCCCCGGATTTTTCCAATATCTCAATTCTTGAAAGAATTACTACTTTAGCAAGCAAAGAAGATACATGTCTACCAAAACTTTAAAATATACTTTTTTAAAAATGGTTAAATTCATGGCATCATGTTATTCATAATACAGAATAAATAAATTATTTGGCTGGGATCAATTTGCATGAAACAATCGTTTATTGGAGACTGAATTGTGTCACTACGAGTCCTCCATAATTTCCTTGGCTTTTCAGTTATCCTGATAAATATTTATGATCGTTATAAAAGTTGAAAATGTTGAAAAAGCTAGCATTTTTACTGTTGTATATAATTACTTATTACGAAATAAAATAAAATCCTTGCATTTTCTTTGATAAAGTCCCTCAGGAGACAAAACTGCTTACAATCAATATGTTGTCTTTTCTTCTGGCTTCCATTCAATAATATTTCAAATAAATTTTATAGATTCCTTTCTGTGTCTGCTATTAACACTGTGTCATCAGTATATTCTATGTTGTTATTAGGTTGGTGCAAAAATAATGTCTTTTTCTCACATAGTAAGATATGTGAGAAAACGACATTATTTTTGCACCAACCTAATAAAATTGTGGCCAGTAATAATGAAGTACTCTTAACTGTCTCAGTGTCTCCCCAATGAACAGGGTTAATAAGTGCGGAAACAAGAAACGTCTTTGCCTTACACCTGTTTATATTTTGTATATCTGCTGACCATATTTTATATCTATATGTAGGTAGTTTGCTGCCAGTATAGGTTCTTGACTTTTCTAATATCTTTACCAATTATGTCAAGGTTGCTAAGCATTTCCATCAGTTATTGTTGTCGTATTTTATCAAACGCATTTACAAAATATATAAAACAGCTGAATTTAGTTTTGCATTTGTATTGCTCTCTCTGATATAAATCTGAGCATCACCATTCCTTGATTTATTGTCTTTAACAGATCTATATTGTTCTTGTTCTATTTCCAGCTTAATTCGGGGACGCGTTATATTAGTCAGAATTTAGATGGTAAGATTTGTTATATGGACCATTAGGATGATTATACGGTGGAGTCCCCATTCTTTTCTAGCTGGATTTATAAGCAGTACTATGAAAATCTACTTCCGTAGGTAATTCGAATGTAATCTTGTATCGAATATAATTGAGTTGTAGAAAATAAGTTTTAAGAGAATTGATGAGCTTGAGCAATGGGATAGGAAAATAAGGACAAAAAAAATATCTATAAAACGGATGGATGGTTCCTTGGAGAAACAAAATAGGATGATAAAGAGAGACATAAACGCCCATGGCTCGAAGTTACCTGACACAAAGAGTGAACTACTCGATATTCTTACTGAATGAGAAGATTTCTGTATGTGAAACCAACATGCTCAAATTAGTTATCCGACCAAGCAAACAACAGTTATTGACTAATGAGACAGTGTGCGTGTGTATGTGCGTGTGTGTGTGAGCGCGCCAGAGCAACCCTGTATATCCACGTTATTATATATATATATATATATATATATATATATATATATATATATATATATTACATCAACCGTGCATATATATATATACATATATATATATATATATATATATATATATATATTACACCAACCGTGCATATATATATATATATATATATATATATATATATATATATATATATATATATATATATATATATATATATATATAATATAGGGTTGGTGTAATACAAATAGAGTCGAGTGCGTTATACCCATGTGAAATGTATTAATCCATCTCTTCTTCCCCCGGGCTTTGTTTTAAATATTAGGGCAGACTGTGATCTTTGGCATTGCCTGGCACCCACTCTAACAGAATGATAACTCTGAACCAAAACCATGCTACTCAAACTCCTCTGGGCTTTCTTCTCATTGGATTCTGCTAGTTGATGTTCTGAGAGTGTTATTCATTTAATCAAATTGTCTTTCAGTATCATATTTCTGAGTTACGGGCACTTTCTTATATGTAACAGAGGGGTCCTGACCGATATCAAATTAAAAGTCATAATACGTTTTTATATGTCCCTATGTGCATAGCTTTAGATATATTGTGAAAACACGGTTTAAATACTCGAAGCGGAATAAACAGATAAATGTATAATTCCAGTCGGTTTAAATCGATTTGCATGTGCTGCCATTGCGAAAGGATAAAAAACAATTTTAGGTGTCCAAAGTTTAGCCAGATATTGAGAACATATCTCTTTCATTACAGGCATCATGAAATTTTTAATATATATTGTCGACCATTTCCTTCAAATTATCTTCAGTGTAACATCGTATGCTATCTCAAAGATTACACTTCTCAAAATGGATACCAGTAAAATCCATTCTACAAGGAGTTTGCATGAGTTTTGCGAATTCCTGACACGATTACGTAACAAATAATAATAATAATAATAATAATAATAACTGTGCAAACGTATTCTAGCCAATCCCTATTGCAGACTCGTTCAGGCACATATATGTTTGTTCAACACCAACAGATTCAACCTGTGGCTTATACTGCAATTATGCTGAGCAGGCCTTAGAGTTTCTAGTAGAGAGCGTGTCATCTAGCATGAGCAACAATCTGAACAACGCCAGCACACTCAAATCCTCGGTCATGATGACTTGTACATACGTGCTTGCACAGCTATCGACAGCACCCAAGTGTTCCGTCAACACAATTTCACTTACAAGCCTTGGATCAACCGGAGGTATGGTTTTCAGTGACTTTTCAACGGGTCTGCAGGATTGAATCGTCGCCCTCCAGGCCCATAACATCAGGAAGACTCCTTCTTGACAAATAAAACGTGGTGAGATTCGACCCAAGGGTCTCATGACCAGAAAGCGAAAGTTCTTTTAACATTTGCTTGTAGTCTTTAAAAATAAATAAGTTGTAGGTATAAAGAATGAAATATGTAGGTGATCAGGAAATTCCAATGTCAGTATTGTTTGCAGAATTTGTTTATTTTTCTGGCGTGGCCGTCATTATAAAATAAAATTATAAATTAAAATAAAATATCAGTAAATATAAATAATAGTAAATAAATATCAGTGTAATTGCAAATAAATAAAATGTAATATTAGGTTGGTGCAAAAATAATATCGTTTTTGACGTATTTTTTAACGTCAAAAAACGATATTATTTTTGCACCAACTTAATAGATGTAATAAATATATTACAAATAAAATGAATACATATATTAAATGTATATATATTAAATATATATTAAATTAAATATACTAGATTAAATTAATTAAGTTAATTAATTAAACTATATATATATATATATATATATATATATATATATATATATATATATATTATATATATATGTGTGTGTGTTTATATATTAATATTAATATAGATGTAAAAGTGAACATTGAAGAGGTGACAGGCTGTTTCATGCTGAACGCGAATTTGACTCCAAAGCCGTGATTCAAGTCCTGACGATTGCGCCTAGCATGAAACAGTTTGTCGCCTCAGGATTTTTGACTTCAATGTTCACTGTTATATTTATATTTACATACACTGATATTGAGCACGTTATCCCATAGATATAGCACACCTTTAAACAGTATTTCTTCAGACACACACACACACACACATATATATATATATATATATATATATATATATATATCAATCTTGCATTATCTCTATTTATCTATTTATCCATTTATCGATCGATCGGAGATCTATTTCATTATCTCTCTCACTTTCTCTCTGTATCACTCTCTCTATATATATATATATCTGTGTCTGTGTGTCTCTGTGTGTATGTATCTTCTTCTTCTTCTTCTTCTTCTTCTTCTTCTTCTTCTTCTTCTTCTTCTTCTCTTTAAATAAAGCGTTGGGAGGTCAACTGATAAAAATCCCGGTTGCGGATTCAACTCATCTCCTAATTTTTCTGATGTTAAAATCCCTGCGTGTTATTTTTATTTATGATTTAACTTTATTTTTAAACATTCATGTATTATATATATATATATATATATATATATATATATATATATATATATATATATATATATATATATATATTCCACATAATCTATACTTGGGCAGCACCAATCACTCCTTTTGGCATATATATATATATATATATATATATATATATATATATATATATATATATATATATATATATTATATATATATATATATATATATATATATATATATATATATATATATATATATATATCTTTATAAGTGAACATTGACATTGACGTCAACACTCAGTAACGACAGGCTGTTTCGTGCGAGATGCAGTAGTCAGTCTGTCTGGGGATTGCGCCCAGCATGAAACAGCCTGTCGCTTCTGAGTGTTGACTTCAATGTTTTCTTTTATATCTATATTTACATATGCTCTATCTCTGATATTGAACACTTTATCCCATAAATATAGCATACCTTCAAACTGTATTTCTTCATATACATATATATTATAAATAAAATGTAATAAATAAAATAATCTAAATAAATCTAAATGTAAATAAATTTAAATAATGTAAATAAACATAAAGTATAAACTAAAGTTATAAATGTAAATCACTTTTATAGAAAAATCAAATTTATTTCTCAAAATATATAAGCATTAATATTAATTACTTCATGCATAACATATCATTTTATGAAATTTTTTTTTTTTAAAATACTGGCCTATATAAACCTAAACAGATTTTAAATTGTTAGTCAACACGTTACTATAGATTCTTTGGAAAAATGTTAAGCAGGGTTTTTTTTTTTTTAATATTGAACAGATCAATTTGCATTTTTATGATTTCTCCTTAGGTCAGTTAACTTATGTTTACAGTTGCCCTAAAATAAGCTAGCAATCATCTAGATATTTATAAGAATGACCACTACGCCCCAAGAGTAGCACAAATTCTGTTTAATATTTAAATATTTTACGAGCATGTATTGCAAAAAATTGTCACTAATTCTCAATTTTTTGCAACATTGGCTTTTATAAAAACGAACTTACCGATAATGCCATTTCCTGACTGAGAACTGGTTACCAAACTAGCTTTATAAATAATTACGACTGGGGTAATATCCACTATCCCATAAATTTTCCTCATTTCGATCAGATTATAACCTTTTAGCATTATAAAAATTAAGCACTACGCCTTAGAACAATTAAACTCTTAACGTCTCCATCTAAGATCCATAAGTCTCCACCTTAGGTGAATTTAACCGTTCACCTTAGATCAATTAGATTCTCTGCCATAGATCAGTTAAACTCTTCGTCTTAGAAGAAGTAAGCTATTCGCCTCAGTTATATTAGACACATCGCCTTAAATAAATTATACATTGCAATTTAGAATAATTAAACACTTCACTTCAGAAAATTTAAATATTTGGCCTTAGAAGAATTAGATTTTTGCCTTAGAAGAATTTAACTATTCAACTTAGAAGGATAAGACTCCACGTTAGATTAATTAGGCTGTTCACCTTAGAAGAGTTGGGCTCTTCACCTTGGAAGAATTAAACATTTCCCCTTAGATGAATTAAACCCTTCCCCTCAGACGACTCACCTTACAAGAATTCGGCTCTTCGCCTTTAGTCAAATAGACTCTTCAGTTTAGATCAATTAGACTCTTCGCCTTATAAGAAGTCGACTATTCACCATAGAAGAATTAATCAAATCCGCATAGAAGACACCACGCCTTAGAAGTTAGATGATTCACAAAAATTTACAAGAATTAGACACTTTGCCTTAGAGTATTTAGACTTTCTAGATTCATGAGAACCTTCGCCTTAAAACAATTAGTTGCCACACTCTACAAGTTCTCACCTTAAACTAGCTACAGGCCTCGCCTAGAATAAGTCAATTTCACATAACGGCTTTGATAGATCTCATCTGCAATATTGCACATAAAATGTTGACTTGGTTTCAAACAAAAATCTTTTTGAGACTCAGGTTTGACATGCGGCAAGTGTTAGGATTATAATTAAATAATCTATTACGTGTGACTAATTCGTTTATATTGGCGCATGTACTCTTCTGGCAAACATTGCTTAGTACGAATTCTCATTATGCTCAATTATTTGACAAGTTCATCTGCAAACAATTTTTCCTGCAGTTTTTTTTCGATCCCAAATTTGTGTTTGTTAGTGGTAGCCTTGTGACAGTCTTGGTCCCAGCGAATTAAATGTCAAGTCAGCTTGATAAATTGGTTAATATTATATATTCGATTAAACTTCGGTTTTCGAAAGAGTTTGCTTTTTTCCAGACGTTATAATTATCAGTATTGAATTAATGATCGTAGTTTCCCCCTTGAATTATATATATATATATATATATATATATATATATATATATATATATATATATATATATATATATATATATATATATATATATATTGCTTAATACCATTTGCCTTGTTGGAAAATGTTTTATCTTGAACGATCGTCTTCTGAGGTCAGATTGTTGCCTTCAATTACGCTATTTGTTAACCCCAGAAAACCTTTCCACTCTCGTGAAAGAACATTGAAAATCTGAAAAGAAGCTTTTGCTTCAATATGATAAAAGACACTATGCCGGCGATTTACTGTCTGGGAAAAAAACTTATCTTGAAATTCAATGAAATTCAACAGTGTCTTAGCATCAGCTTCCAATTTAGCAAGAAAAGTTTTTTTATTTATAATTTATCTTCGCTTACACACACACGCTAACACACACATAAATTTATACGAGTGGGCATGATTTAGTATATACAGGCTGTATCAAAAATACTTTTACAAACGACGCGGTCTGGTTTCTGAAACCAAAACAAGGACACTAGTACATGCTATCCTACCTAACCTTGTATTCCTCAGACGCTACACATATACGTACAAACCAGATTAGATGTTGTAGGACGTCAGTGAGCATATGAGAACTGGTGTTTAATGTAATATTGTCGTAAGCCAATTTACCTATGCCTCTTGGAAAATATTAGTATCAGTAAATATGCTCTGAACTAATATTAATTATCGGGTTTATTTAGCTAACCTTATTTCAAAACTTTTTATTTCACTGTAATTGTATGTTGGGTAATTTAGCGTAGATTAAAACTATTAATATATTGATCATTTGAATTGTGTATATTGAATTTAGTTTTGAGGAATCTTTCTGCTGTATTATGTTTTTTTTTACTGATATAAAGCTATGTAGAGATTAGATTGGGAGGAAAAGATAAATTTGAACGCTCTCCTGAAGAATATAATGGCATTGATAAAACGTGTCAAAAGTCGTTTGCAAAATTCCGTCTTTCATCTTCATTGTTGACATTCAGATACTCACATAAATATGTGGATTTAAGAATAATCGGCGTAAATCACTCCCAATACAGATATGAAGTGTTGGAAAAACATTCTACTGTATCATGTTAGACGCGTTGATATCTGACTTCCATACATAGAATAATCGCTGAAAAGATTTTATCTCTTTCTCGGGTTACGAAATTGAGCATTTTATTTAAGGATGAATGTAAGACGAGTACATCCCCACAAAACCCCTTCATATTAAAGCCTTATTGTCATTAATATTGATTAAGAACTTATTAGAATAGCGAAAGATACCATCCAAATTTTAAACAAAGTATGAAAAAAAAGAAAAAAATCGTTAGAAACGAAAAGAAAATAGAGAAAATTTATGTAATAACAGTTGGAAATGAATGCTGGAAAATCTCAAAAATGAAGACGTCTTGACGTAACAGAAATATACTTCTACAGAAGGATGTTTAAAATACCATAGACTAAACAACAAGTTTTAGAAAAGATGGAAACAAAAAGAGTACTTATACTTAGAATCTAAAAAAGGACAGTTTTCACAAGAAAGAAAATGATCATGAAGAATGTGACATTCACAAGACATATTGAAGGCTATAGAGATACAGAACAGCTGTGAATAACCTGTCTACCGTATAAAATACAACAATTGTTTGAATCAAGCCTTGTGTATTAGTGTATTGCGTATTACTGACTGCAAGAATAGTCTTCTCCACAAATTCATAGATAACTCGTACAGATCCTTGTTTGGGTTTCTTTCTAACCAATAAAATGGGCAACTTCTCAGTTTCATTCGCCATAATTTTGTTTCCTCGTGTCTTGAGGTCAGAAAGCTACAATCAGTTAACCGTATCTCATTTGCGACTTAAAACAATTCTTATATTGCTAACTTTTTCCCTTATGTCTTCATTTTGCCTAGTTTGGTATGGTATATATACAATGGCCGATGAAAATCTGAACAGTTTGAAAAAGCCATAACATGTTTGTTTTCACTCATTTTTATTGTATGTTCTTCTGCAGGCTATAGAGCATGCCTTGGAGATTAAAATGTGTACGTATGATATCCAGCAACGAGTAAAACTCATTGAGTTTTTCTATTCCAATGAAAGATCAATTATTCAAACTCAGAGAAAATACCGGCAGAATGTCCTAGCGATAAAAAAAAAATCGGAAAATAATCATCCGGTTTGAAAGAACCGGATGTGTGTTCGAAGAGATCATAAGCGCACAGTACGCACTGACGCAGCAGTGGATGCTGTTGAGCAGAATGCCATTAAGAATCCATCAGCTCCTACCCATCATCACGAGGCCCAAATAGGCATCGCGAGAACATCGCTTCCTACTTGATTTAAAAATGTGTCCACAAAAATGGCCAAAACATTACTCCCCAAAGATTTACTGATTTTGTTTGTGAAATTTATTTTCGTTTCATATCAATCAGTCTTTCATTGGACAACCTGTATACTGTTTGCTTCATATTATTTGCCCTAGGCTAGTCATTCTTTCATTACTGTACATTGGAAACTTTGTCAATTCCGTTTGCTGACCATTTTTGCCAATTGCATTTTACTATGGCGAAGTAATCTATAGAAACTAATCAGAAGCCGTCGATCGTAGCAAGGAATCGTGTCATAGAATTCGAGTGTACTTATCTTGGTCAACTACAGACGACAACTGATTATCCGCTCTTTTAGGGAGAATATAACAGCCATAGATGAAGTGTAAAACACAACTCGGATGAAAGGATAGTGAATATCCACAAATATACTATAAACCATACAATGGTTCTTGCGAATTAAATTGCGTTGACGAAATTGTTTGGGAATCGCTAGTTTTGTGAATAGTTCGAACTGTAATGAAACCTTTGCCAATAAATCATTCTTCAACATTAAATAACACAAGCGGGATTGACATACTGTTAAACAAACTGTAATCTTCCGCCATATTGTGTTTGACCCAAATTTCGATTTAAAAATGCTTCTTTAATTAAAAGAGAAAGGCGAAAATGTATAAACATTGAATAGCTTGCAAAATAATCCATGATAGATTTGACACCATTGCATGCATTTCCCGTCTTTTGACAGTTATGCTGCTATAACAATTTTGGATACTGAAAACAGTGACGTAAAGAATAATGACACAAACAGTGGAAGATCAGTTTTATTCAGTGTCCAGAAGATGAGAATTTAAACTAAAAACATAAAGCATTATATTTGAATATTTGCGTCCCCACATGTATTATTTTAATATTACATTCTTGTTAATTAGACGTTGATTTCAGTATTTAAATAAAAAAAAACAATATCTTCCCATGGTGGAATAACAAGTATATGTACTACTAATAGCATTAAGACATAACACAGGAAAAAATCGATGTTTTTTTTAAAAAAAACAGTTGGTTTACATAAGGAAATAAAAGATATAGACATCAAAATGCTCCAACGGGAAATGTTTCATTCTGAAATGGAATAATTGAGCCTTGATTTACTGTAATGGTTACATGTGGCTTGACGGTAAAACACGACTGAGTTAAAATCTCTCAAAAGTAAAAGGAAATAAACGTTGGCTTTCTGTTGAGCGACACTTCCGAAATCGACGCTGTGATACGTTAATGTCAGAGATCTCTTCTCAAACACGGCGACTAAGTAAATAAAACTTTTCTAACAATAAGAATAATAAAAAGATATAGAGTGTACACATTAATATGAATAAAATAAAAAACTTGGTGAGTGGTCGTCTTACGCTTTAAAAAATCATCAGATGATCGAAGATCTAACAAGTAGTTTTAACCTTATTGAAAAATTATATCTATCTATCTATCTATCTATCTATCTATCTCTCTCTCTCTCTCTCTATATATATATATATATATATATATATATATATATATATATGTGTGTGTGTGTGTGTGTGTATAATTTTATTAAAAATATTTTGCATCGCAACACGGAAATTTCTATGTTTCGGAACATAAAACTGTTCCATTGTCAAGCGATGCCGGGTAACTTTTGATGAAAATGATTTACTTTTGAAAACAGAATGATAATCTGCTTAACAGTTAAGAAGGAATGAGGAACAAGATCGCAAAATGTTTATGGGTTTGTCTTCTTTGACCAATGAAAAGGCAGGTCAAAGTTCTATCTGAAAGTGTAATAATGTATTTTAGGGTGTGTGTTATTTAGACTTGTCTGGATGAAAAGTTGTTTGTTGAGAAGGCATTAACGTTCATCCGATTAAGAATATGATTTTAATGACAAAGAAATGGGTATTCAACAAAAGGTTAATTTTAGGATTTTATTTTTTTAGAATTATTATTGTTTATACCTTAGAAGTCTCTTCAAGGGGATTCGAGTAGGATTAAAACAATTTTATATATTATATTATTTTCACCCAAAATACTATATTTATTTAATTGGCCATAGCACATGGCAATATTAAAACGAAAACCAAGGAATTAAAAAAATATAATAGGTACTATTATATCAAAATAATAATAATAATAATAATAATAATAAAAATAATAATAATAATAATAATAACAATGGATGTATAATAGTAACACGTAGTCATTTTTAAGATAAATTCTGTTAGCAATATTTTCATATAAACATTTTACAGTGCTTGCATATTACGGTCACATTGTATCGTTGATTTAACAAATAACTGCTTAATAATATGTAGTTTTTCATGAAGAAACAGGGGATATGGTTCATTTAATGACGTACAAATTCTTTTTTTTTATTTTTCATTTTATTGTGTGTGTGTATGTGTGTGTGTTTTTTTTATTTCTTTTACACACCAGAAATATTTTGGAGTCTATGGTTATCAAAGGAAGAAATTTCTTGCTACCAACATATTTCGTCTCTTTCGTCTTTTAATAAACTATCAACCTGCCTACATATCTATCTATCTATCTATCTATCTATCTATCTATCTATATATATATATATATATATATGCACACACATACACACACACACACACATATATATATATATATATATATATATATCAGTCTTTCATTATCTCTATCTATTTATCTATTTATCCATTTATCGATCGATCGGAGATCTATTTCATTATCTCTCTTACTTTCTCTCTCTATCACTCTCTCTCTCTATATATATATCTTTGTCTGTGTGTATGTATCTTCTTCTTCTTCTTCTTCTTCTTCTTCTTCTTCTTCTTCTTCTTCTTCACGTAATACACTTCCCACCCACGTCATGTGTTCATTTATTTTTTTAAAAATAATATGGTTTTCATTAGTTTTTTTTTAGTTTTTTTGAAATAAAGCGTTGGGAGGTCAACTGATAAAAATCTCGGTTGCGGATTCAACTCATCTCCTATTTATTTTTTATATTAAAATCCCTGGGTGTCATTTTTATTTATGATTTTACTTTATTTTTAAACATTCACGTATTATATATATATATATATATATATATATATATATATATATATATATATATATATATATATATTAATTTCGACATAATCTATACTTGGGCAGCACCAATCACTCCTTTTGACATAGCCGAATAGAGGTAGCTAGATTACATAATGTCTCATAATCCATCCAAAACTTCTTTCTCGGGCTTTAGTTATTTTCTCTTAGAGGGTTACAGGAAAGACTATAGAAAGGTGCTTGTTCTGCTATTTATCCATAACTGAGGAGAGAAGAGATGGATTAATATCTTTGTCAAGGCTATTTGCACGCAAGTGAATATAACGAACCCAACTCTAATTCGAACCTTGCTCTCTCTATCTCCATTTCTTCAACCCGAGCTGCTATTCACTTTCCTTTTTTCTCTCCCTTCCTCTCTATCTATCTATCTAAATACACACACACACACACACACACACACACACACACATATATATATATATATATATATATATATATATATATATATATATATATATATATATATATATATATATATATATATATATATATATATATATATATATATATATATAACAGTTTTTCATTATCACTATCTATCTATCTATCTATCTATATATAATCTATATAAGTGAAGTATTTTGCAACAGAAAAATCTCCGTACTATATTAAGGGCTCTGATCTTATATGGAAGGAGGGTGAAGATACTATGGAATTAACATGTGAGCAACGACGAACCCTTAAACAAAATGGAAACAAAAAGAGACTTATGCTTAATATCGCGTACACTCAAGAAAAGCTAAAAAGTAAAACACCGAATATGTTATCTAGATATGTTGAGTCAATAGATGTAGCAATTTTTAAGAGAGATAACAATTAGACACCATTTATTAAGTGCTATAAAGGACAGGGAATTGTGGAAAAGTCATGGTCACCAACGTCACACGACGAGAAGAAGAAGAAGAAGAAGAAGAAGGGGGAGGAGGAGCAGGAGTAGGAGGAAGAGGAGAAAAAGAAGTTTTATTTCTGGTGTAATCCATATCTTGTCGATCCGTCATTACATTCATTTGCTCTGCTGAAGATTTTGACTTTGACCTCCGGAGATTTCCTGCAATTATCCTTCAATTCATTATTTTCCATGGAAAGTGTTTATCTTTTTACTATTTTTAAATGATGAAAATTTTTTTTTATTTTCCCAATATTTTAATAGATAAATAAAAATTAATATGAAGAAATAAATAACCAAGAGCAATCTACATTGACGTTGTGATATTGAAACGAACGCATGAAAAACATAAAAATTAATTTTCAGCAAAAGACAAAAACATGGAAATCATTCTTTGAATGCCAAAAGCTCTTCGAATTCGGATAACCTAAGTGTAGAGGTGATTCTGCGAAACAAGAGAATAAAGATAACCAGATAAAATTCTGAACAAATGAGAAATTTGTTTGTCTTTAATACAAGTGGAATAAAAACAATCGTAATCATATATATATATATATATATATATATATATATATATATATATATATATATATATATATATAAAGATAGATAGATAGATAGATAGATAGATAGATAGATAGATAGATAGATAGATAGATAATTGTGAGAAGAAGGACATGTCAAAATAGTCAGCCCAAGATCCCACATAGGAAAAAAATGCGTTCAATACTATCATAAATCGCAGAAATTTAATATAATTTAAATCAAAATGAATCTGGTATTGGTGGTCGGTCATTGTTCCACTCGAAATTTAAATTCATATATATATATATATATATATATATATATATATATATATATATATATATAAAGTTAGAGAGTTCTATCCCTTTAATTGAAAAAAGTATTACATTCAAGAATTTTCGCATTCAATTATATAGAATGAGTTATTTGATATTCAGAGAGTTGTGTTCCTTTAATTGTAAATGTGTGACAGACATTTTCGCATTTATTATATAGATGAGATATTTAAAAGTAAGAGAATTGTGTACGTTTAATTGACAAAGCTAGACAGATATTTTATCATTTATTATATATATATATATATATATATATATATATATATATATATATATACAAACACATTATATATATATATATATATATATATATATATATATATATATATATACATACATACGAATAAATTGTCATTGGAAAAATATTCAGCCAAACCCACTTCATGCTAGGCGTCACCGCCTTCAAACTACATGCACTTTCAACAGCATCATGTATAAATAATTCACCACCTCACATTGGGAATATTATATACCATAATCTCCGATGCCAACGCTGTAGACAAATAATCACTGATAGCATTTTCACAACCCCTGGCACACCGGAAGTTTCAACCCGCCGGCTCTGAATTGTGACAGTTCAAATTTTATATATTTTCAATCTTATATCTTATATACTACTAAAATATCCAGGTCGCTCATTGTTCCTCTCATACAAACCAAATTGGATCAAGTGCTGAACAACTAGGATTAATGTGTGAACCGAGGAAAATATGATCCATTGAATGAAATCTTTTAGCAAAGGAAATGTTGGATGACCTTTTTGATATACAACTGGAAAGACGAGTTCCCTAACTTTTCAACCATCCAAAAGAAGAAAAGGCTGTAAACGACTGATATGTAAATAGTTTCCATGCAATTATGAGAGAAGAAAAGGAAAAAGTAGATTTAGATGACATTATACAAAATGTTTGGCAAGAAAAGTTGAAACTGCCGAACTACTTCTCATGAGAATAAATACATCCATTGCAATGGCTGAATAAGAATTCATTAAAATAAATCGCCCCACTTGATTAGAATACTAGCCCCCGGGCTAAGTAACGGTCTTACTCTCTGCTTTCGGGCGGAGAGGAACCCGGACGAGCCTCCGCCGAAGGGCAGAGGCTCGTTCGGTGTGGTTGACTGCACATGAACCCGTTTATGCGGGTTCATTTTTGGCCGAGCCTACGGGCTCGGAAATCCCAAGTTAAACCCGGCCTTGTGCCATATGTAACCCTCGTGGGGTGGGGGCTAAATATTACTGGCTTAAATTCATCATCATTTATTCAGTTTATGCAGATGCGATCCTTCTAACAATTCTGATTTATGGTGAGAGTGAATGCAGAATGATGAAACGGAAGACTTCTTTATTTTACATCAATCGTTAAATAAGAAAAACCTACAAGACAGCAAGTGATTTGAATTTGTTTTTCTTCATCTAGACTGGTTGCCAACAAAGGCTCTAAGGCATAGGATACGCTGCTTTTCATATATAGCTGATGGGAAGAGATGGATACATGTATTTAACACCGAAGTGAATACAATGAACTCGAGTTGAACTTAAACTTGGCTCTCCTATTACTCAATCGAAGACGCTATCTTTTATTCCACCGTTCTTGGAGTATTAATATAATCGATATTTACAGAAATTTTAAAATCGAAGCAAAAAATACAGCGTGCTGCTGGTAATTGTGGACAGATTTTATGGATTAGTAAAAACTCGACATTTAGCTGACTATTATTTAATTTTATTCAATAAAACCGCTACTAGCATCAAAAACTGCCTCTACACGAGGTCGAAATCGGCTGCAAACTCTGATTAATTGGTCCTTATTTATATCAGACATTACTCGAACTATTGCTGCTTTAAGAGAGTATTTGGTGTTATCAGGCTGTTTATTAACCTCCTTCTCAACACTCAACACATAATAGTCTAGTGGATTGAGATCTGGAGAGTTAGGAGACGAAATGTTGGGTGTGATTTTGTCGTACAAATCGTCGGCCATCAATTCTTGTGTTCGTAGAGCCTTGTGGAATGGAGCCGACTCTTGCTGGAATATGTAAGGCTTGACAACTCTTTCTAGAGTCTCAATGTAATCATTTACTCTAAGACCTTTTGGAAAAAAGTGCGGTGGCGTCCTTCATTGCTAACAACACCCAATACCATAACACTTGAAGGTATTTTTGTTCGCATAACATTTGGCACCTTAGAAAGATCTCTGTCATTTCTTCTGTTAAGTTTTCGATTTTGATCAAATTTTTTCTCATCTGAGAATTTTGGATTTGTTTAAACGGTATTCTTTTGTTTTTCAGACAAATGCAGCTTTTTGGAAAATGATCTCACTGATTGACCTCAGTTTTCATAATTTTCTGCTTGACTTCCAGAATAAATTCGGATGTTCTCACTTTATCAAAACGTGCAGAATGTCTTTTTACATGATGATACAGACATTGGGAAACTGTCAGCGTCTTCTAACTCTTGCAACTCTGAGGAAACGTGCAATATCGAAATCGCTATGATCAAACTTTAATACCATAATCACAGCATGTCTTTGCATTTCATTTGTTATCATAGGGTTTGCCATTCTTGGTTTCTGAAAAATAAAAGCATTAGAAGTTAGTGGGGAGCAGTATTAATCTTAAATCTGTATGACCTCAAATACCAGCCGCATCCTGTATTAAAATGATTAAAAAGCATGAGTGACAGATATATAGATAGATAGACAAATGGAATATTTTTAGATACGTCAAAACTTTCATGGAGTCTTTTGTATGGGAACACAAAAATATCAATTATTATGGAACAGGATTCGTCATACAAATCATGAACATACGCGGAGATGTAAAGATAGATATGAAGAATAGAATCAATAGAACCATGAAATAATAGATAGAAATAAATTTAGATAAATATAAGCAGAAGCAGGGACTTGTATAAATTTAATGTAATATTCAAATACAAACATTTGTGTATACATACACACACGCATATATATATATATATATATATATATATATATATATATATATATATATATATATATATATATATATATATATACGTGTGTGTGTGTGTGAATGTATGTATGTATGTATTAATATACAGACTAGGAAAGCCAAAGTGTAAATTGTAATTAATAGCTTGAAATAAGAAAAGAATATATAGATATATAAAACATGCATGTATGTGTTTTTCGTGTGCAGAAACATTAGTATAAATATCGGGTCAGTAATTGAAATTCAAATCACAAATATACAAATATATAGACAAAAATATATTTACTTTACATACATGTTACACACGCATATATATATATATATATATATATATATATATACACACACACATACACGGGACAAAGGAGACGGTGGCCTGTAAATGCATGAAGATACACTGTATATTTTAAGAAGGCGAGTGCATTAGCCTTACATCGCCACAATCCAAAACAGGTATTTATCCGCATTTCGTAAGATTTTCTTTTCAAATCCAATGTTTATAGTTAAAAACGTTTCACAGAGAGACTATTTTAAAGAAAATCGTTCTTCTTTTGGTTCGTTCAATAAAAGGCTTTATGCCGTTTCCCACGTAAATATTTAAAACAATTCCAAACTTGAAAAAATGTCGAATTAATGAAAGACGTGTAAACAAAGCCGCCTTTCTTTCTCCCAAAACTAATCTCTCTGCTGATTTGATATTGTCTTTTCAATTTTTACGTGGGTAAGGAATTTTTTTATGTAATTCCTCTTCAGTTATCAGTGCTCAATGCTCCAAAATGTATTGATATGATTCTACAGGAAATGGGGTTATACGCACAAACGTATGCACACACACACACACACACACACACACACACACACACACATATATATATATATATATATGTGTGTGTGTGTGTGTGTGTGTGTGTGTGTGTCTGTGGTGCATAGTGGAAGGTGCTCAATATCTGTGATAGAGCTAACATATTCACCGCATGTATGTCTATCTGCCCTTAACCTCAGATTAATTATATGGCTGAGTTTGTACGGACTATAATGTATACACATTTATGTATGTGTGTCTGTGTCTGTGTCTACTGATATATGTGAGACTGTCATCCCAAACAATCACAGAAGATGTCCCCCTCTCCACCCTACACAAATAATCAAAAAAGATAAGCATAAATAGATACATTTAAAAAAACAAAAACAAATTTGTTTGATGATCGCAAAAGCTGAAAGCCAGTGTTATAAACAGTCATAAAACAATGCATATACATATATTCCCCAAGGGTATTATCACGTAAGTAAATGTAATGTATTGGACTAGAATTCGAAATCGGCACTCCGATTCTTCAGTCTGAGCCGCTATGCAATAGACCACCGTGCCGCTCACACGTCTTCTCCCTCCAGCTATAGGTAAATAGCAGGACAGACTGGGTTGTATAGCCTTGAATGGCAACAGGTCTAGAAGAAGGACAAGTCTGAATTCAAAACGTTC
Source organism: Acanthosepion lycidas (assembly GCA_963932145.1). Classification (NCBI taxonomy): domain Eukaryota; kingdom Metazoa; phylum Mollusca; class Cephalopoda; order Sepiida; family Sepiidae; genus Acanthosepion; species Acanthosepion lycidas. The sequence continues at coordinate 109,700,764 of OZ010586.1, forward strand.
GGAGGATCGTTTGGGTACCTTGTGGCACGTAGGTCACTGTATTCTTCTCCACAAAAACTATCACCAATATAATCAAATCTCATGTCGGTTCCTAGAATCTGGTCTACTTGACATTCATACGTCGAATTCGACGCGAGTGTTATATATATATATATATATATATATATATATATATATATATATATATATGTGTGTGTGTGTGTGTGTGTTCGTGTGTGTGTGTGTGTATATATATATATATATATATATATATATATATATATATATATATATATATATATATATTGCATAGACGAGAACATGACTAAAGACTGTGTGTACGCGGAAAGAAATATAATGGGCGTCAGGCCGCCCCCTTAAGGTAAGCCTTCCAGAACACCAAAGGTGTAACAGGAGAGGAAGTGGAAAATCAGGCGTGGCTGACCACATATGGAGAGAAAAGGGAGTCACCGCCCTCTGTGCGATCAGGTTGAAATTATAGACAAAGAACATCATTGGAAAATTCGTAAACTTAAGGAATCAGCTCATAGCCTAGGCTAAAAACATCTCCTGAGTTGACCAAGCATAGAAATTAATACAATATGGGAACCGGTGATAAGTCCCACAGAAAATGAATAACAAGAAAAATTGCAATATGAGTTCTGGTAAAAAAAATCCCTGCAATGGTAACAGCAAATCTTGCAATAGGAGCACTGCAATCGGAGCACTGGTAAAAATGGTTGCTGAAGTCTATAAGTCCCAGAAGTTGATACACAGATTTCCTTAAAGACACCTGGCACAGTGGATAAAGGCGTTGGTTGGATCCAGTGACAGGATTCAAAGAGTACTGAGTACCGAGTTAAGGCAGTGGAGAACGTGGAGAGGTAAATTAACAGGAGATAACTGATAACTGACATCCATTAAACACGTAAACCTAAAGTCGGGGGAAATAAAAGGTTCAGTTCAACATTCCAAGAAGACCGAAACGTGTGTTATTTTACCGGAAGTCGTTTGTTTATTTATTTGGGTCAAATTATATTTCTTGTTTTTATTTGTTATTTATTTGTTTCTTATTTTATTTAATTGTTTATTTATTAACGTAAGATATTATATATTAACGGCATCAATGAAAGTAACTCTATACTGATACAAATTATTAACACCCCACCCCTGCCGATTCTAAACAATCCGCCCTTGATGTTACCATGGAAATTTCTGATTTCAATTCTGACCATACTATTAAAACTCGTAAATTTCAGAAATAAGTTCATTCCCAAAAAATTTCGCTTGAAGATGGAACAGAGCCCACTTTAACTCAAGTTAATTCAAATATTATTTTGAAGTTTTCGGCTCTTGTTTTGAAACATGAGACCTCTTATGTAGCGAGTTGGAATCATATTTTTAAATAAATAATTATATTTATGCTCTACTTTCGTATCGAGCACTATTTTTTAAAAATAATTACAAAAATACTAAGGAACTTTGGATCATTTACCAAACCAGTTTCTTTCCTATTTTCTACAATATTTTCACACACACACACACACACACACACATATATATATATATATATATATATATATATATATATTTGTATACAGAAATATAGTATCAAGAAATATAGTGTTAAGGTGGGTAATATTTATGATATAAAGTGCTCAATATCAGAGATAGAGAGTGAGTAAATATAAAAGTGAACGTTGAAGACAACACTGCAACACTTAGAGGCGACAGGCTGTTTCATGCTAGATGCAGCCGTCAGACCACGTGCCCTCACTATTGTGTCTAGCATAAAACAACCTGTCGACTCTACTTGAATGTTCACTTACACACACACATATATATACATACATATATATATATATATATATATATATATATATATATATAGATAGATAGATAGATAGATAGATAGATAGCGTAGAAATGTCTTTGTATGTTGTCCAGGCATACGGTTATATCTCTTATTGTGATGGGCTTGAAATCTTTCATACTTCTCTCCCTAGGAGAAAGAAAACTGTGATGCAAAAAAAAACCTTTTTTGGAGTGAACTGAATAAAAAAAATTACTCATATCTTTTCTCTGTGATTTTTTTGTTTAGCGCGGCAGCATCTAGTATCCTAACATCTATTGTTATACATCAAATTTGTCAGCAATGGTGATGATTGTTTAATGTGTGGACTGTCATATTATAAACATATTAAACGGGGCAGATGAATGTTCATTTATAATTTGAATGGAAACCATTGTCTTTTGCGATAATCCCAATAAGAAAGCTGTTTGTCAGTAACTATACGAAATTTAAAACCAGTAGTAACCTTCGCCGCTGCTGATCGTAACTATAGAAATCAAGAAAACAGAAAATCACTCAAGAGTGAGACAGTAATGAACACCAATGCGTGACAGCAAAGCCAATTCATACATCACAGAACCTACATTCTCATCGATTAGTTTAACCGAGAGACGATTTATGAACAAAGATCCAGTAACTGTTAAGTGATGAAGTGGGCAAATTATAGCGAAAGAGTTGAATTGTATTCTCCAGCACTTTGCATTGGCGCTCTCATTGGCGTTGGTGAGACCAAGGTTGAAATGAACGATGGTCGCCATTAAGCGTGAAAGAGTGTAAAATTGTTCTTCATAATATATGGCGGAATTTAGACAGCAAATGTTTCTGCACAAGAAAAACCCTGTATATGTAGGTACGTGTAGCAGATGTTAGTATGTTCTACTTTTTGGCCCCGAGACACGGGTTCGAATCGCACAGTGTTGAGTTAACGTCTTGATTTTTTTGATGGGAGGAGGGGATCTCAATGCGCGGCACTTGTGGAAAGGGCAGGAAACTTATTAGCAATCGGGTTTTGTGTTCTTTTCCACTGCCTGAAGATGGTGCGATCGGCCAGAGCACCGACTGTTATTATGAAAATTAAATTTGCGAAGAATAAATATATGTCGTTGTTGTATAAGAGTAAGTGTCATTGTCGACAATGTGGTTTGAAACTAGATTGCCAGTGAGTAACATGGGTGATACCATTATTAATTTGATCACGTGATCTTAAAGTAAGTGAATAAATTGGAAGTAGCGTGATGACTATACGTTTACCTTTCACCCTTTAAGTAGTGGTCCTTTTTTACCGACCATTTACGACCGGTAATTCTTTCAGTACGTGGATTTTTCTGTTAACGGGAAAGTTCTTTTGTTTGTTTGGAATCTCTTGACCGGAGGATGCAGTTTCGAAATCATGATAGACTGAAAAGCCTTCATGTCCATCCCTATCTGTTTGGATGTAACGGGCCAGAAGATGCGAATTATAGCCATCGGGCGTAAAACGACATCCTGGAAGTATGGTCCGACTGGTCACCTGCAGAGAGAAGAAGGCCTCTGAGATTCTGACCCCTCTCTACCTAAATCCCCTTGCGACCGAGTCTGTTACATCCGTCTCGCCTGTAATGGGCATGTCAGCGATCGAGACCGATGTGGTCAAACCCCGGTTGGAACTGTCTCTCAGCCCCCATTCGCTGAAAAGCCTTTTCCCTGCCGCTAGTGTGGTTACGGAGAAGGAAGAGGTGGAATGGCAGGTCGTTGGTAATCTCCGGGTAACGGGACTTCGTTCCACTAAAGACAAGCACAGCCCCACTAACAGTTCAAAGGGCGACGCTTCGGCCACATATTCGGACAAACGGCGGCAACAGCAGTTCGAGAAAAAGAAGAAACAAGTAAAATTGAAAGAATCATTAATACATCACCCTAGAAAATTTATTAGACATTCAACATCAGCTCCGTCATCTCCATCCTCTAAACAGGCGCCTATAGCTCCACCCTTAGTTTTGCAAACAATAACCCTGACCCCTTTCAAACTAACCCCCGGGAGAAAATTCTTCTAAATCCCTCTTAAAACCCCCTGCTCCGGCCGTAACTCCCAAAGCTTCACCGTTGAAAACACGCATTAACTCACCTCCAAAAACAGAAGCCCAAAAGCGTCAACGAAGCATTTCCTCGGTCTCTTCAGAACCCATCATAGAGAAAAAAATAAAACAATAATTACTTTACAACAGAGAGGAAGATATGTATCGTGTAGCAAAACATCAAGCCGACAGAGCATTTTCCCAATCACGCAAACCTAAAGGCATAAAAATTACTGTTGAACTTTAAAAAAAATAAACGATTTAGACATTGAAAATGCTAAAAAATTTTCCCATAGTTAAAAGGATTTTGACTGTTGTAACAGCGTGATATGGCTCAGAAAACATCTGGGCTATTTTGCGGGAAGCAAACAGCGCATTCGATATTTACCCACCGTTAACAAAATTTTCCCACTGGACATTAGCAGACTGTCTCCTAAGGTACCATCAAAAATGATATTGGTACTGGCTCCCTGGGTGATGCCGTCGGGGTCCTATCCCCGACCATGTTAAATCCAGGAGAGCAACCCTAATTGATTTCCAATATGGCTCTCTGGTTAGCAAGGATAAATGTCCGGGGCCTGAGGTCGGAGTCTCGAAGAGCGTTACTAGATCGCAATCTTCAGCGACTCTGGGTGGATATTTGTTGTGTGCTGGAAATCCATTTTTTATCTCGCGTCCGTGAGGACATTCTGTCTAAGAGGTTCTTCTTCTATTTAGCATGTTTTGATGGACGCTCGAGGGGTATTTTCTGGCGTTTCTGCAAGTCTCTGGATTCGGCGTGTGCTCTTATCTTCGCGGATCCGGCGAGCAGGCTTTGCGTGCTGGATGTTACCATAAAGGATACGGCTCTTCGTCTTATTGTGGTTTTTGTCTGATTTGTTGCGGCAGATTGCACCGTTTTTGATGACATCTCGTTCGGTAGTTCTAGCGGGTGATTGGAATGTCGTCCTTGATCTCGATATAGATCGTATAGAGCAAATATCGGATAGTAACATCCCGGATGTTAAGCAGTTTCGGGACTTTATCAACGGGTTTGATCTCGTCGATAAGTATCGAAATGAGCACCCCGGGAGGTAGTATGGACTTGGACTAAGGGGCGGCAGCTCGGATACGGTGGTGAGCGCAATCTACATCGACCGAGTTTTAGTTAAGAGAGTCGATGTAGGGTTCTTAGAATGTCCAAGTTTCCATTTTATAGTTTACTCGGATCATAGGCTTGTCCGGGTTCGGGTAAAATTAGAAAAGCCTAAGGTTAAGATGGCTTGCTAGTGGAAATTGAACTCCTCATTATTTGGGGAGCAAAATTTCCGGGACCAGCTTCTATTAATGCTACAGCGGGAATTGTCGGGAGCTGTGGTTGGGAATAAGTGGTGGGTTTAAAATCTAAACTTAGGTCGTTTGCTGCTGATTTTAGTAGCCGACTCAATCTAGCAGGGTGAACAGCCCAAAAGTCTTTTCAGGCAAAAGTAGATCGGGTGATCAAATCCCGTGATAGTGGGGACGGAGCCTTAGCTAAGGTGGAGCTGGCCTCCATGCTTATCAAGAATGATGAAGCTCTAGTAGTTAGGGATAGGTTAAAAAGAATGTCTGACGAGGCTACGAACATAGCCGCTTCATTGCGTGCAGAGATAGCTCGTAGGGCATCTAGTCGGCATAATGCGAGCATCACATTGCCGGATAGGCGGACTGTGACTACAGACGTGGACATTTAGAAGACTTCCCATGACTACTTTCAGGACCTGTTTACCAGGGAAACCCGTCTAAGCCCTGCTCAGTTCGATGCCTATTTCGCCGATTTTCCCCGCCTCGAGGCGGTTGAATCGGCTAGGTGCGAAGGTCCCATTACAGAGTCTAAGATCTGGGATGCGCTGAAACAGGTTGGCCTGAACAAGACTCCGGGATTAGATGGACTTTTTAAAGAAAAATACTTGAGGCAGTCGCCCGTTTTTGTTGCTTTACTGTAACTGATTTTCAACAACAGGATGAAGCATGTGTTTTATACCTCAACGCTTGACCAGGGATGTGATCAAGTTGCTTCACAAGAGCAAAGATGGTGGGGAAGGGGTAAAAAATTATCGGCCTTTGATGATGTTAAACATAGAGTTGAAGATTTTAGCCAAGGTCTTAGCTGGCCGTTTGCAGGCTGTCCTCTCTAGTCTGATTGGTCCCGAGCAGATTTGTGCCTTGAAGGGCAGGACTATTTAGGACAACCTTCATTTAGTACGCTTGATCATCGAGCAAGTCAACAGTGATGCCACGCTGATCTATTTAGATCAGTCCAATTCTCCGATAGGGATGACCATCGATTTCTGGAAGCTGTTCTTTCGGCCGCCCGTTTCGGTCTGGACTTTCGCACTTGGACAGACCGCTCTATGCGTTCCCCGGTACGCAGGCTGAAGTGAATGGGGTAATAATCGAAACCTTTCATTTTGTCATACTCCATTCGTCAAGGTTGTCCGCTGTCTCCATTGCTGTACGTTCTTGATTTGGAACCTTTCCTGCATAAGTTGAAGTCGAATCCGATCCTTCGCGGAATTTCCTTACCTGGTGCTACCACCTCGACCAGGTACTCCGTCTATGCTGATGACGTTGCGGTTCGGGTGTGGAGCAGAGCCGAGATTAACGAAGTCAGCAAAGAAATCAAAGGGTATGAGATGTTGACAGGGGCCAAAATCGACCGCGATAAGTCAGTTGGCTTGCAGTTGGGTTCGTGGAATGGAGTTTCTCTTTCCGAAACTTTCCTCTGGACGGACGGACGGACCGTTCAAGATACCTAGCATCTGGTTCGGTCCCGACCTCCTGTTGGAAATGAATTGATCAGAGGTGCAGGAGAAGGCCGTGGTTTCAGTACGTCTGTGATCTCGGAGTGATCTTTCCTTGAACGGAAGGGCGGAAGCATGAACCTCGCACATCTACCCAATTCTCCTTTACCGACTCTCCGTGCTTCCACTCCCGCTTGACACTTTATTAGCGTTTGAAATGCTCTTGTCTTCCTTCTTGTGGGGAGGCAGTGCCTCCATGATTAGTCGCGAGATCTGTTACTTTGATTCTTCTGGTGGCAGTCTAGGGCTGCCTTGCGTTGAGATACGTCGACATACGCTTCGCATTACTTCGCTAGACCGGATATGTATGCAGTTGGATGAGAACGGCGAATTCTGGAAGGAAAATGCTCGTAGAAAATTTCCATCCTTAAGAAGTGTGCGCTCACGTGATGGACGGACGTTCACCTCGAGGTGAGGGCTTTTTCTATCACGAATCTCGGCTTGCCTTCAAACAACTCGTACGGGCGAAGGATGGCCTCACCGACGCCCAGCCGTTGTCTCGTAAGGCATTATATCAGGTGTTAGTTAGGGGGAACGTTCAGAGATGCTTTGATATGCGAGCTCGGTCTGACGAAGCGGGAGCCTCCCTGCATATAGCCTTGGGCGCCCTGGTTGAAATGTCTCACTGACACCGAGGCATCACTCAACTGGCTGATGATTCGAGGGGAGTTCTGGTCGCCAAATGACTTCGTTCGGTGAGTTTGACAAAGTCGCCAAACTGCGTTCCCTGCAGTGGGGATGTTCAAGCCCTAAGTCACATCTTTTTCATTGTAGAGTCGTAGCTCCGTTGTGCAAGTTTGTTGACATCATGGTTCGCATGCTGCGCGTAAATTTCTTTTGTCCTCGAGACCAATTGTGTCTGTAGCAATATAGTACCGCCGTTGAATAAGGCTGAGCACTATGTGCTCTTTTGCTTACTGGGGGTTATGCGAGTCGTGATATGGACGACGCGACAGAAGGAATTCGTTTAGGCCGAGAAGTATACCTCTTCCCAACTGATCCTGTTATTTAAGCATCAGCTTAAAGTCAAAATCGGGGCGGAAATTAAACGACTCCATTCATTGAAATTTGGTCAAAGTTGGGTGAGACTTGCGCGTCTCTACCGAGTGAAAGGTGCCGATTTAGAGTGGCATTTTGATGCCGGTTAGGAGGATATAGCGTTTGCTGGGTTGAACATTGGCAACCCTCCCCTTAATAGTTTAGTGTAGGTGGTTTTTTGTTTTAGTTTTTTTTTCCCTTTAGTAAACTTAGCTAGGATGTGTGTGCTCATTGGCCCCTTTTATTTTGTCCCTATTTTTTTTCTTTTGGTTTAATTCCCCACCCCTTCCATCTTTGGATAGTGATGTCAGTTCTCTAGTGGGCGTCTTTCGTTTCGTGTTTGACTTTCCTAACAGTTTTGTGTTTGAATGTGTGTGTGTTTGAGTGAGTGAGTACTTGGGATTGCTGGAGGTTTTATATTTTTAAAAGCTCCAGTGAACCGATGTTACTGTCACAGTTAGGGCTTTGTTATATTACGAACAAAATTGTGTTTAGTTTCTTGTATATAGTTTTGTACACATTTGTAAATATTCATTGTCTTTTTTAAGATTTTTAATTTTTATTTTAGTCTCCTCCCCCCACAGACAATAACTTGCATATATGAGGACTAGTTAGGACTTCCTAGAGTTTCTGATGTATTATGGTGTATGAGGTAAGAATGGCAAGTAAGAATGTGTTGTTGTGGTGAAAGGAATATTCTGTGTCTGTTTGGGTCAGTGTTTGCAGCTAGCTAAGTTTAATGTTAAGACAGAAGAAGACCATCCTTTCCTCGTTCCCTTTTTTACCTTGTGCCCTATTTCTACAATTAGTACAATAAATATTTTCACTGTTCACTTTTCTTCTCTATCCACTAATGTTATACGTTCACTCTCGTTACTCTATACTATACGGATTACGATTCTCTTCTGATCATTATACTATTTGGCGATTACTACTTGAACAAGTATTACTAGTGCGGATATTATTGGAAGGCGTTACTACTTGTAAATGATAACGGGCTTAACTTGACATAGAAAAAGTGACAAGCTAAGCCGTCCAACATCGCAAAAGTTTTATAATTTATATGGTGTGCTTAAGGAAGTGTATGCGTCTTTGTGTTGTGTATGCGTCTTTGTTTTGTGTATGCGTGTTTTGCTGAAAATCCACTATGTTTTAAGCCTGTTTCATAATTATTTTCGGCTTTGTTGAAGATTGTTTCTTCATAAGAATTGTTAGTTAATTGATTGTGTGAATAGAATTATTATCGTTGGTCGGATGTTGAAAGATGTGTGTATGTAAAGTGGTTTGACGTTTCGGTAACACGTACATACACACGACACTGTACAAAAAAGACAACAGGAAAAGAAACATGATATGGTTCAACTCACCGTACAATAAAAATGTAAAAACAAACTCATACAGAACAACTTTCCCACATCATGCATTCTCTAAAAGATACTCAACAGAAACACACTGAAACTTAACTAAGATTGTACCGAAAACATGGCACAAATAATGAAAAAGCACAATAGAAAACAACAAATCTACAAACCACGAGCATAAATCTAAATCACCGGTAACTGCAGAAGTAAGAACGATATTAATGACAAAGCTTACTAAACAATATAATATACAAAGCAACAGTAAAATCAGGAGAAAACGAAGTAAAAATATATAGGAGTAACTCATGGAACCTGGAAACAGAATATACGCACAAGACATTCTTTAAAATTAGTAAATATACCAGCTTTATAATGCTATCTAAACATCTGAGAAAAAACAAATCACACAAAAGAAAAACCACGGACTATATGGAAATCGATAACAGCCTTTAAAACTAAATCCAAAAACAGTAAATAATGTCTTGAGGAGAAAATACCCGTAATCATCTTCTCAGCCAAACACATTAGTCAATAAAAGGTCAGAAATTATCTGTTATGTATTTGGATATTCCTGACAGAATCCAAAGAATAAATTGTAGTGTAATCGTTACAGACCTGGCACCAGACTTCCGTCCTTTCTACCATATTATAGTAGATTTCCTCCGCATCTTCTACAAATTCTTTCATAATAATTGTTCTAATGAGCTTCACCCTTTGACAGTTCAATTTACCAAAATTTAAGATAGTTACCTTGGCCACCCCGTCCAAACGAAAGTTCTATGCTAATGGTTTCTTTGCGCTTCAGGAAGTCTCTTTCGCCTTATTGATTTCTTTTCAACTGCGATCTCCAAAATGTTAAAAGCAAAGTCAGTCACCAACTCGCGTCTCTTTGAATAATCTTTCTCTCTGTAGCCCGTTGTCTCTTAATGGCGTTAAATGAGCCAATATCACCAATATCAAAGCACAAGCTGATACACTATTTACATTATTCGGACTATTGTCCTCATCTTTGTCGCCATATCTATTAGAACGTTTCGGCTGTTGTACGCTCCGGCTTTCTTCAGGTGGTTGGAATGTCGAGCTTAACCCGGCTGAAACATTGTAATAATTATGGCCACAAAGAAGAACAAAATAGTCCGAATAATGTAAATCGATCATTTCATTCTCCACCATCTTCCTAACCTCTGACTTGAAGTACGTCATGTGGACTGCTAGCATCTTGATTATGTCTCTATTTTCTCTTTGAGTTACATGTGAAATCCATTTTAACAGTTGCTGCTCTTGAAAGAGATCACGTGAAGAAATTCATCAATTCATGTTATTTGTGGTTAATTAACGCCGGTCTACAAGGATTAAAAGATGGCTGCTGCTCACCAGTATCTTCAGTCTTCATCCTACGGAAGTTACATTTAAATACTCTTCTTTGAATGTGGTTGTATGAAGCTGACAGTTTTCATATAAGTAAAAGTGTTTATCGCTCTGTATAACATACATACGGATGTTTTTACCCTGATGTTTTCTTGCTATTTGTGGTATTGGGAGAAGCTAATTCTAGCAACGCTTACTCTATATTCAATATTGCTATAAAAATATCCATCTTCTATATGTACGAACATATGATATCTATTAACAAGAACCGTTTTAAAGTTTTCTATGCAACGACGCATTTGTGTAGGTGAGGGTATTGAACAAACAGATAAATATATTGAGAGATCTTCGTGAAAACAATGCAGATTTCATGAAGATATGGATAATTGAAGTCAACGTGTACAAGAGAATACTCCCAGAAGGCTATATCTTCTTTGATAATGTTCGAATTTTGCATCGTAAATATTGACCCTGGTGGAGATCTCTTGAAGCAGCTGCACTTTTGTCAGCTGCCCTTTTGATATCAACCAGGTATAAAGGCCAGCGTGAAGCAACTTACTCGCCCATATATCAAACTGTCTTTTCTCTAATGATTATGGCTTATCGTCTTTAAATCCTCTTAAATATGGTTGCTATGACAGAAAAAACTCCGAGAAAGAAAAGAGGGTATTTCATATACGGTTTTTTCGAAACTAGAATATCGCTTTCAAGGAATAAGGCAGTTGAAAGAAAATGATTGCTTCAAAAGCGTGTTGTGATTCAGAAATGCATCCAATCTTTTGATCTTTTTTGAAAATCCATGTAAATCTTCAGGTGGGTTTCTCTTCATAGAAAAATATTTCCTCGGAGCTGCGTATAATGTGTAAAAAAAGATTTAAAAGAAAATGAATATATAAACGGAGTAAATGAAAGGGAAAAGAGAAATATATAACAGCTGGGAAAGATTAGAATAAAAGGAATTTGACTGAGAAAAAACTGAAAGCATTTAAAATCGATGCCTAAGCGCTAGCAGAAAGATGGAGGTGTGAAACGTTAAAATTGAGCTTATGTTGAGAATTCTATATTCACTTCAGCATATATTATACAGAAGCATTAAACTATAACCAACTGAATGTTAATTGTTTTTCCGCAATTGCCATAAGGCGGTAAGTTATTCATATTCGAAAATATATAAAATTTGACACTGAAGTAAAAAAGAGGCGACATTCTGCTTCAAGATTGTAGGCAAATATTTACTTTTTTATGTTGTAAAGTAGTTAACACCCCTTCAACACTCTACCAGATGGCCTGGTTCATAGCCTTAAATAGTGTATGATTAAAGACTTCATAAGTTGATTAATAAGTTGAGTAATAGGTGTTAGACATTTTGTTCATCATGACGGTCGTCTTCGAGTATAGAATCCAGAGGTTAGCAGTGAATATTTCGAAGACAGTAGGAAAGCGTAGTTCAGGTTAGCAGTGGATATCGCAGCAAAGTAGCAGAGAGTAGTTCTTCTTTCTGTTCATCTTCGCCTGACAATTTGGCACTGGTCATTCAGGTAGGGTAAACAAAAATGGCCGCCTTTATACACGACGGATAGAATGTTCTGCGGCTTCTGATTGGTTAACCTTCTATTGGTGAACTATAAAGTGAGTTGTGATCATTTCAGCTAACTCGTTATTTATATACCAAAAAAACTGCAACAATAGGTTGATAATAAGCTGAATAATATTCGGACTGATCTTACTTGGACTATACAGCATTTGACCCTCCTCTATACATTGTAATTTTCTTGTAATTTTTTAATATGTACCCGTTAGCACAGGGCACTGAAGCTGAAGAAATATATTAAGCACTCATTCTTCTCTGTGAATCATTCACCTCGACGTTAAAACATTGTATAAATACAAAAGATGTGGCACAAAGACGAAAATGAGGTAGGCCGCTCATTATCTGTCTTATCTAAAACTTAGCTAACCACAATCACTGACCCAAACATCTATACAAAATCCTTTGCACTAAAAAAAACACATTCTTACCTAATATTCTTACTACAATCACTATAATACATAAAAGACTCTATGAAGTCTTAACTAGTTCCATATATAACATTTTTCACTGTGAAGTGGGAAATGAAATTAAGAAATTTTATTAATGAAAAACCCGATGAATATTTATAGTATGCATAATAATATATATAAATGAAACTGAACAAAATGGTGCTATCAATTAAAAAAGGAGACAATCATTTATTTTTTGCAAAATACCAATTAAATGGACGGTATTAATGGGGAGCATTGTTAAATTCAAACCAGTCATTCGACTAACCATACATACAGTTGCTCATACATTTATACACGACAACAAATACGAAAAAAAAAACACCCGAAAAACGAAAGTCTGCACCGTCCATCAGGGAATTAACACATCTGGCCATCTAACGGGGGAGGGGACCTGGAATTAAACAAAAGAAATTGGGGTGTGAAAAAGGGGGACAATGAGAATACATCCCCTACCTAAATTAAGTTGGCGTAATAACCAAAAGCAAGACAAGCCTAAACTAACCTATTTGGTGTCGGGTTGTCAATGTTATATACGGTGTTCGCAATATCCTGATGCATAACCGGCATCCACATGCCACTCTAAGTCGGCACCTTTCACCATTCGTCAGACTCACGCACCTTTTGCCAAATTCTGATGAAGAGAGCGGTAGCCTTTTCGTCTTGATATTGACATTAAGCTGGAGCTTAAAGAACAAGATCGGTTAGAAACACATAGTGTTCATAGTGTCTTAGTTAAAGATAGTAACACATTGATAAAAACAGAACTGGCCTTAAGGACAAAGAGATTTCTGCACAGCAGGCGAATCACGATATCTTCAATAAACTTGCACAACGGGGCTAAGACCTAGCAGTGAAAGAAGGCTTGAGCTACGTTCCACACTGACTCACCGCAGCGGACGCATTTGAGAGAATTTTCGCTGAAGAGTTTTTTGACGATCCACAGGTCATCTTCGCAACCTCCACCAGGTGATTGTTGCCTCATCATTAGAGAGGCCTTTCAACCCAGACAGGTCGTATGGAGCGAGCGTTCTGCTTCGTTAAACTGATTTCGCCAGTCAAACCATCTTACAAATACCTAATCTAATGCCACACGGAGCAATACCTGTATAACTGAAATGTCATCCGTCACCCAACCGAGAAACTTGAAGGCTAACCAGTATACACGATAGAAGGATCACTTGCCACGAGAAGAAATGTGGGCCCCCACCTCGTACAGGTTCACACTTATTAAGAACGGGAGTTCTTGCTGGCATATTCATTTTATAATTCACTATTCCCATTCGATCTAGGAACGCGATTCAAATGGTATGTTGACGAATTTCAACACTAGGTAAATACAGACCGGCTTGAGAGGGGTGGGGGAAACAGATTTCCTGACGTATATTGTGTTCCTTGACTCCCCAGAAGAAGAACAAGACTCTAACTAACTGCCTTAGTATGGCATACGAGAGTCGAAACAAGAAGAGTCGGTAAAAGAGAATTTGGTAGATGTGCGTAACATATTTCCACATATCCCTTTAAGGAAAGATTTCTCCAAGACCAACTGCGCCCTTGACCTTCTCCCGAGACACCGAACATTCATTTCTAGTAAAAGATCGGGATCAAACAAGATGTCGAATATCTTGACCGGCCTGTCCATCCAGCTGAAAGCCAACATCTCGGTTGATCTGTGGCCCTGTCACTATTCTCGTACCCACTGATCTCTTTGCCGACTTCGACGAAGGGAAAGTCGATCAAATAGGCATCAAACTAAGCAGGGCTCAGCCCGGACTCCCTGGTCGACAGATCTTGAAAGATGTCACGAAAAGATTCATATATTCCTTCGTTTATACTCACGGTCCGCTTATCCGGCAATGTGACTCAGACAATATGACTATTGACTGAACTTCTAACTTCCTCTTCAGGGGGGTTCGTTGCTTCAGAAAGAATTGCCTTTAACCTAGACTTAAATCAGGAGCTTGATATTTCTTTGTTAGCAAGGAAACCAGCTCCACCCTAGCTAAAGTCACTTCCTCATTATCATGGGATTTAATCGCCCGCTCAACTTATTCTTTGTGATGCTAGCCTAATTAGATTTAGTCGGCGACTATAATCAGCAGGAAACGATGTAACATTAGATTTCAAAAATCGCAACACTTATTCCCAGCCAGAGTTTCTGTCAGTTGCTGCTGTAGCATTAGTAGCAGATGGCCCTGTAAATCTCACTCAGCAAATAATCCGTTCAATTTCCAGTAGCCAGCCATCCTAATATTAGGCTTATCCAAGTTTACACAAACCTGTATGTGATCTGAGTTAACTATGTAATCGAATCTTGGACAACCTAAGAGCCTTACATCGATTATCTTAACGAGAAATAGGTGGAGGTAGTTAGACCGCACCACAGAAGCTGAGATGCCCATAATAGTCTGTACACACTACCTCCCGGAGTTGCTCACTACAATACATATCGACAAGCTTCACATCCGGGTTTTTAATACCCAATCTTTCCTTTATACGATCTATGTGTCGGGGTCAACGACTGCAGTACATTCCCGCGCTAAAACTACTCAACGAAACAAATCAGGCAGCTCTCCATCGTCATTGGGGGCACAAAAAAACAATGAGACGAAGAATCTTATCCTTCATATTAACATCCAGCACACAAAGACTGCCTGCCGGATCTGCGAAAAGAAGAGCACGCGCCGCATTCTAAGACTTACTAGTCAGGAAAAACTCCTGAGTGCTTATCAAAACATGCTGAATACGGGACAAACCACCTAGCCAGTGTATATTCACGATCGTAAGTAGAAAAACATTTTTCTGTACGCAACATCCATCCATACTGAGACGCTGAAGACTGTGATCGAGAGTCGCCATGTAAATCTCAGGCAGTGGCCATTTATACTAGCCAACCAGAGAGCCATGATCCGCAAGATTAGGGTCGGGGATCTGTGATAAACATGCTCGGGATTAGCCTGTAGCATTGAGCATTGCTTCATCTCACTTTTAATAGTGTCGTCAAGAGAGAGACTACCAATGTCCCAGAAGAAGGTTAATTTCAGGATACAAGGATGTGAAACACAAAGTGGGCGTCTTCGTGAACAAAACTGATTCAATATTTTCACATATTCTTCGTCGAAGACCACCAGGTGAGGGAATTTCCTGAAGGCATCATTTGCCTCTTCAACTATTGCCTATATATTTTGGAATTCATGTCTCTATCGTACTATAATTAAAAAGCCTCTTTTAATGATTTTCCTGCCTGCTCTCTCGTCAAATGGCACAAGATTTCCATTAAATTGTAGATGGTTTTAAATTTTTCTTGCTTTCATTTTATTTCGCCGATGGACTGCTTGCCATTTTGTGTTGTCTTGTTTGGGGGGTAATTCATCGGAATATATCCAGAGGGTTGGTTTAAAGTTTTTTAGGGGTTTTAGGGTTGTAGCATTCTTTAGCGGAGATTTTGAAATGAAGCTGTTTTATGGATGGCTATCTTGGATAGAGTGGGCGTTAAAGATTTTTTGCCTGGAGATGGAACCATGATACATCTTTTGACTGAAGGGGAAGACGGTACCGAGGAAAGACAGACACGCCGCTGGAGGTTCCTGTGTTCTTTTGGACTTCAGAGATACTTTTATTTATCCAAATTTCTCTGTTTTATTTTCTTCAAAACTTGACTCGTACCTTATTTTCATATCTCTAATCTTGTCAGCGTAAATGGCCGGCTCATCTCCCTTGGGAGTAGTTTTACTGATCGTGTCTTTACCCCTATAGGCTCCCGACTAATGATATCAGGAGCTTTCTTCTTATCTTTCCAATGACCAGCCATTCCCACTTTTCCTCATCCGAGACCACTCAAACGACTGACAAAGGCTTTTCGGGAAATTGGAGTCGCCCATTGAACCCAAACGTGGTTTTACCACACCAGTCCCAACTGTTAGCATGCCTATCACAGGTGAGACGGAAATCACCGATTCGACTATTTTTGGTCGAGGAGACAGTACTCCAGAGGCCTTCTTCTCTAGCAAGAAGAGGAGTGGCGACCAGTATCTCCAACTTCCAACAGATTGGTTTACGGAAAGTCATAATGACCAGCATTCTCTGGTCCTCTACATCCAGAAAGTCAGGGGCGGATAGGAAGGCTTTTGATCCATTTCACGTTCAGTTAGTCAGCGTTAGCACTTAGTATCTGAGCGTACTGTGCATGTAGTTGGCATGTGTTCTTTAAGACTTAAGCCTCATATACTCCTAATTTTGTCCTTTGTCAGCGTCATATTCCATGTGGATTATGAGTTCTTTGGTTATATGATCTTGACTGGAGGCGTTCTCAAAGTCCGAAGATGTGGGTAACATTACTTCCCACATGAAGTAATCCTTACCCTCGTCAAGGAAACACCGTGGATTTCATCATGGTGTCATAAGTGGAGCGGCAAATTTTGCCCGAACGCTTGTCGTCAAAAAGACAGACACAATTCTTTTCTCTACTCTCTGACTGTCTACCAAGAGCCCATCTTCTTTGATAAGATGTTTGTAACTCTTGGCTCTCTACAGGACCTTCGTAATATTGATTATACACTTTGGGGAGATTTTCCAGTCAGAGGGTGATTTTCCTGCCGCTACATAATCATTGTTGCTTTTGTTGATGTTGTTATTTTTGTCCTTTTTCATCTTTGTTATCTTATTTTCGGTTGTTGTACTTTTTCCTGTTTCGGGATTTTGGCCATTTTCGGCCACCATTCTGTGTTAATTTTTCTTTTTTTCGTCGATGGTAATATCCTCCTGGTTTTTACTATATCTAGCAGTTGCTTTTTTTTTGTTCGCATCATACAGGCAATTCTTTAAAAGCGCGTGTCCCTTTTTGTGTTTTTTTCTTATAGGCAAAACAAGATTTAAAAAAAAATAAACAATTGACGAACCAAAAATAAACAGCAACAAACAAAAAGAATGTGTAAAAAAGAAATTAAAACACAAATTAAAGTATTTCTTCAAAGTGTGGGGGAAATTAATATAAAATAATCTAGTTTAACTTACAAAATAACAATTAAAACTAATGACGAACAACGGGTTTACAAACAGACCAAGGAAATTACAAAAAAATTTAACGATTAAAAATAAAAGTAAATTACTTCAAAACACCAATTATGCAACCACGCAAAAGAAATATAGTAAATTATCAATTTATTTTCCATCGCTCTATTTATGACAAATGTTCAGACGTACCACATGCGTTAGTTTCTGTTATACCATACCTACGGTCGATAATAGGCATGTCCCCATTCACATAAATACAGTAGTAAATACTGTATGTTGATTTGCAGGTTGAGATTCATTATGTAATTCACTTGACTCCTAGCAGTTGACTACTTCTACGCACCGATGACAAATCCTATATGTGTTGTTCTTGTCCTAAGTATTATCGTGCATTATCAACTTTCGTTTGATTATTATATTCAGTAACCTTCCCTAGGTTTCACAACTTAAACTTTCGCACCTATAACCCACTCTGCAACGTTGACTCATCCGCGTACCCCCCATAGTCCATTGGTAAGTTTGAAGTTCAATTTTGGTAGATTCTCTTGAAGAATTCTTACATCGTGGAACAGATAGCCGAGAGGATACTTTCCTGACAACTAGTATTAAATTCTTCAAATTTATGGCCGACCGTTAGTTTTCATGTACTTCCTCATAATAGTCAACCCTCGCCACTTCTTTTACGCCCTTACAACTTCATTTAGTTACCATCTACCTCGAGCGATTCTAGGGCCTTCCAGTAGATGAACAATAATTAAAAATAGAATCAAACAATTCAAAGTGTGGGTTATCCCACATGAATTTTCTAAAAAAAAAATATATATAACTCGCGGTCTGGGATACGTGTTATGTCTATAAATAGACAATTATATTCTCACTCATACTCTTTCCTCTTCTCCAACTCACGTAGTCTCACGTGGAGAAAAAAGCGTCGCGCACTGTGACCCGTTATTATTCAATGTCTTACGTTTGTAGTGTGACATTTTGGACTCTTCATACACATGTTTATCACCTAGGCCTACGCAAACATCACATATAAAATCACACGTTCAGTAATTTAAACGCTTCATGAAGCTAGCCTTTAAATGTTTTTGTATTTAAATTGTAATTGTAATACGTTTGTTAATACATCATTCGTCCTTTGTTTTATATAGTGTTTTGTGTAAACATTTATTACTTGGACTCACATTCGCCTCCGCGATAATTCTTACGGGAAAGATAATACCAGGAGACTTTATATATATATATATATATATATATATATATATATATATATATATATATATATATATATGTATATAATTATTTATTTAAAAATATGATTCCAACTCGCTACATAAGAGGTATCATGATGTTTCAAAACAAGAGCCGAAAACTTCAAAATAATATTTGAATTAACTTGAGTTAAAGTAGGCTCTGTTCGAAATTTCGCTTGAAGATGGATCAGAGCCTACTTTAACTCAAGTTAATTCAAATATTATTTTGAAGTTTTCGGCTCTTGTTTTGAAACATGAGACCTCTTATGTAGCGAGTTGGAATCATATTTTTAAATAAATAATTATAATTAAGCCCTACTTTCGTATCGAGCACTATTTTTTTTAAATAATTACAAAAATACTAAGGAACTTTGGATTATTTACCAAACCAGTTTCTTTCCTATTTTCTACAATTTTTTCACACACACACACACACACACACACACACACACACACACACACACACACATATATATATATATATATATATATATATATATATATATATATATATATAAGCACCTATATATAGAACAACTTTTAAGTGTTAAACATCGTCAGATAGTTTGCTTTTCTTAGAAGTTAACTGATTTGATGTGTTAGTTTGATTTTTAGAGTAAAACTTATTATACTGGCCTCGGCCCTGATAATGTATTTGATGTCTAAAACAGAACTACTTGTAATGGCAAAAGTATGCAGGTACAGGTTTTAAGAAAACTTTATTCAACTGAGAATAGAAGGTTCGCATACAGTGTCCTTTTATAGTCTCCGTAAACAGAAATATCTCTCTCAAATAGGAGATAACAAAACAAGGGGAGGCCACCCATGATTATTCATAACACTATTTATTCTTCTGTTTTAAACTATTTTTCTATTCTCCTTTAAAAAATTTAAGCTGCAATCCATCAGCTGACGTTTTTTTAGATCTGTTATTTTGCGTGATGAAAACTTCCGTATTTGAACATGAAAATCATTCATCTTCTCAGCGCAGTAACGTTTTTTGGGTTTTTTTTCTTTCCACTAAAATCGGATTGATCGCTAATGTATGCCCCACCATCTTAGTTTTGTTTGGTTTTGTTTGTTTTTTTTTTAATCTAAGTGAGGAAAATAATGGTTTGTTAGTATTTTCACTGACCTACACGTGATATCTTACGTGACGTTTGTTCTCACTAAATTTCCTATAAAAATTCTTAGATTTCTCGGAGTTTCGTCTGCAGTAAGTGCTGTTTGATGTTTTCACTTCATATGAACGTATAAAAAATATCTCATTCAAAGCTTTTTTTCATAATTTCATGAAAAATTCATCTGCTTCATCTCAAGGTAACTTTTAGAAAAGTTCTGTCATAAAAAATCTCAGAAGAATATTGAATGTGATTATAAGAATTTTTATTCTTAGTTTAAAAGTGATTTGTTTCGTTTTACATACCGTATATATTCACGTATCATGCGACAGTTGAAGCCCTAATTTTGAAGCTAATTCTAAGAGGGCCGCATCATACGCGAGTTATAAAATTAGCGTATGTACCGCTGGTCCTGGCTACGCCATTGACCAAACTATATATACATTTACTGTAGAGAAATTAGCTTCAAAATTAGATCTTCAAAGACACACATATATATGGGATTTCTAAATTCACATTCATTCACTAAATTTTGTTTTATATCATAATTTTAATAATAAATTTGATTATTTCAGAATCTTGACAGTCGATTTTGAAATCCAGTCGAATCTGTTGCATTTCCTTACGTGAAGCTACTGTTCGAATCGATAGAAATCTATCTATTGTTCCATCTATGTGTTAAATAGTAAGAATTGTATCTGGAGATATAGTTATTCTCAAGCGTTATTTAATGTAATATTCACTCAAAATGAAATATTATTGAAATACAAAATATAAATGCGATTTAAATGAACCGCATTGGGTTGATAAACCGTACAAAATCTGTGAATCACCCTGCTGTATGGCAACTATACAACAGGCACTGCTGATCTGAGAAACTACGAATATCTGTAAACATACATATTCAATATATATATATATATATATATATATATATATAAGGTTTGTGCAAAAATAATGACGTAATTATGTCGTTTTTTGACGTTAAAAATACGTCAAAAACGACATTATTACGTCATTATTTTTTCACCAACCTAATATATATATATATATATATATATATATATATATATATATATATATATATATAAATATATATATATATTTCTAAGTGCAACCGTAAGTTCTATATTAACAGTTTCTTTTCCACACTTCTGTCTTGTCGAGTTCGCTACCGGCGTGTTGCTTTCCAGTCAATATTTATCTTAAATTATTTAAATACAATCACATTAGTTACCATTTTTCGTCATAATTCCTGTTTTTTATGTTTCTCTTTTCTTAATAATGATTTTCTTTTTCTCATATTCCCTGGGGGCGGATTCCTGACACCAAAACAAGGTGACAGTTCCATATAGATATATGTCCAAAAATCCTTACGTTTCTGTGTTATTAAGTTTAAAGGTAGTTTTCGGTAGATGACGTTTCTAAGCCACGCAGATACCGGCTTTGTTCGAGCCAGAATATGCTTTTCCTCGAAAGTGTAAATAAGGTTTGTTGAAACGCGTTGCTCTTTGGCTGGAGAGATGCTGGGGAAGCAAACATGTGGCTGAGCAACCAGCCTCCCTAGCTGAAATTTTAATAAATAAACGTAGCGTCCACTCAAATATGATTATCCACTAAAAGTACGTTAAAAGATAAAATCTCTTCCCCCCCTCTCTCTCTCTCTATACATACATATATATATATATATATATATATATATATATATATATATATATATATATATAGAACACATGTTCACATCAAGTGCTCTAGAACAGCAATCTTCACCTGACCGCCGTTCAGCAAAGTTTCAGCTTTTATATATATATATATATGTGTGTGTGTGCCTGCGTGTGTGTGTGCGTGTGTGTATGTGTGTCTGTATTCGCGCGCGCGCGCGTGTGTGTGATTTAGTTTAGTGGCATATCAACCTTTATTGGCTATTTAACGCCAGAATCTTTTGAATAAAATTTATTCCTACAAGTAAATTTTTAACACAATTTTATGCCATTATTAAAGCATAAAATGTTGGTATTTTACTAAAAAAAAATGTAATAGGTAATATTGGTAACTTTACTATATAAAAATTTATTGCTGGTATTTTTTCTATAAAAATATATTTTTATATTTTCATAGATTTGCACTATTTTCCAATAGATAACTGGGACTACAACGCCGTTTAAGGATAGACCTGGTAACACCAGCAATTAAGATGTGATTACATCCTTTTCAAAACCTATAGTCCCCAGGTGAAATATCTTGCTGCCGGATACAGTAAATCTTAATTACCAGCTTTCTGGATGTATGTTTTGGTGTTCAAGGAATTCTTATACTTATTTTCCAATCAGAATACTCACATCACTAAGACATTAAACTTTCTCCTACATTAAATCATATTTAAGAATAACATCAATTTTATAAAACCACTCACTGTTTTTCGAAATGGATTGACAATTAAAAAATAACGATAAATATTTCGATGCGTTCTGTAAAACTTCCCAAATTACGTTTTATCTGATTATTGTCAATATAATCTTATATCCGCCCTTGCATGGTCTATTGCTTCCATATATGGTCTGATGCCCCTTATGTTTGTCTCAAGGTTTTGATAAGATCCAGAGACGTATAGGCAACGTAATTGGCCCTGATCTAGCATCTCGTCTGCAGTCGCTCTCTCACAGATGTGCCGTCGTCTCCATCTGTCTTTTTTACAAATACTTTCACGATAACTGCTCCGATGATCTGCTTTCGCTGGTTCCCAGACTTCGTGAATTTAAGCGTTCAACTATGCTGGCATCTCGCTCTCACTCTTTCACTGTCGAAACTCTTAAATGTAGCCGTCTCTTCTACTCCAAAAGCATCATGTCTCGCGCTCCTCGCCTGTGGAACTTCTTCCCGTTTTCCTGTTTCCCTTATAGTTATAATCTCCAACTATTCAAATGTAATATCCATCGACGACTCCAGATGCGCTGATCTATCTCCTATCTTTCTCTTCATCCTTTCTCTATCACTCCTATTTGCTCTAGCTCCAACTCTCCGTAACCCCTTGCGTGCTAATGGGTTGCTGCCTTGCTTGGGGTGAAACGCTTAAAAAGTATAGAAACACCTTGGAAAAAAATATGTAAAACGGGCCTATTGCTTTCAGAAGGAAGGAAGATTTCGAGGTTGGCAAAGAGTTATCAACATCTCGTAATAAAGTGGGTTCCAATAACTTGGACCAATTTTGTATGTGAAATAATTTTAAGCGTCTCATTATTTTCTTTTTGTTTTCTTTCACATTTGGTGGAAATTTGGACGATATATTTTTTACGCATTGTTATGGAATCTTACCCATAATAATAAAAATGGACTATTCCATAATTAATAAATACTGCTCCTCGGGAGTAGGTAGGATGCCAGTCGCTCAACTTTTCAGCGACTGCACGGGAGGAACCCGAAGGAGGCTACGCCGAAGGGCGGAGTCTCCTTCGGGAAGATAGACCGGCCCTGAACCCGTTCATACGGGTTCAATGGGCATATTTTTGCCCGAGCCCACGAACTCGGTATGCCCACGTTAAAGAGGCCTTGTGGGGGTGACTGAATATCGTCAGTCGTTCAACTTTTGAACGAGTGCACGGTTGTACTCTCTTCCTACGGACGGGAGGAACCCGAAGGAGGCTACGCCTAAGGAGGTAGACCGGCCCTAAACCTGTTTATGCGGGTTCAATGGGCTATTTTTTGGCCGAGCCTACGGGCTCGGAATACCCACGTTAAAAATGCCTTTTGCCACATGACGCACTCGTGAGGGGTGACTGAATATCGTCAGTCGCTCACTTTCTGACCGACTGTTCGTTTATACTCACATCCTACGGACGGGTGGAACCCGAAGGAGGCTACGCCGAAGGGCGGAGACCCCTAAGGGGTGGTAGACCGGCCCTGAACCCGTTTATACTTGTTCAATGGGCATATTTTTTCCCGAGCCCATGGGCTCCGAATGACCACGGGCTCGGAATGCCCACCTTAAAAAGGCCTTGTGCCACATGACACCCTTTCGGGGGGGGGGTGACTGAATATCGTCAGTCGTTCAAGTTTTGAAGGGCGGAGTCTCCTTCGGGGAGGTAAACCGGCCCTGAACCCGTTTATGTGGGTTCGATGGGCTATTTGTTGGCCAAGCCCACGGGCTCGAAATATCCACGTTAAAAACGCCTTGTTCCACATGACGCCCTCGTGGGGGAGGGACTGAATATCGTCATTCGCTCAAGTTTTGTCTTGAACAACTGTTCGGTTGTACTCTCTTATTACGGACGGGAGGAACCCGAAGGAGGCTACGCTGAAGCGCGGAGTCTCCTTCGGGGAGGTAGACCGGCCCTGAACCCGTTTATGCGGGTTCAATTGGCTAATTTTTGGCCGAGCGCACAAGCTCGGAATGCCCACGTTAAAAAGGCCTTGTGCTACATGACACCCTCGTGTGGGTGACTGAATATCGTCAGTTGTTCAAGTTTGATTCAACAACTGTTCGGTTATACTCTCTTCCTACGGACGTGAGGAACCCGAAGGAGTCTACGCCGAAGGGGGGGGAGTCTCTTTCGGGGAGGTAGACCGGCCCTGAACCCGTTTATGCGGGTTCAATGGGCATATTTTTCCCCGAGCCCACGTGCTCGGAATGCCTACGTTAAAAAGGCCTTGTGCCACATGACGCTCTCGTGGGCGGGGGGGTGACTGAATATCGTCAGTCGCTCAACTCTTGAACGACAGATCGGTTGAACTCTCTGCTTTCGGGCGGGGAGGAACCCGAAGGAAGCTACGCCGTAGGGCGGATTCTCTTTCGGGGAGGCAAACTGTCTCTGAACCGGTTTATACGGGTTCAATTGGCATATTTTTGGCTGAGTCCACTGGCTCGGAGTTCTCACGTTAAAAAGGCCTTGTGCAACATGACGCCCTCGTGGTGGGGTGACTGAATATCGTTAGTAGTTCAAGCCGTGTCAAGCATCGTATCAAGTGTCTAGTCAGAGGCAGTCCGAAACAGTTGCGTCCAGACAATTACTGCAAGACATCGGAATACTGATACTGGTCGAGAGTATATTGTTCTATCTACTAAACCTGATTGTTCATACTAACACTTCTACTTCTCTGTATATATTCCTGTTTGTAATATATCTGTGTTATTCCATACCTGTGTTCAGGTTCTTCTTTATTGGTTATACCTTGGACTATCACCGCGGTACAAGGGACCGGCCCATAACGCACATAATCAACATCGTTTAAATAACATGATTCAATAGATAAATAAATATATTTTCACCAATAACACTGATTTATTTACTGCGGGCTTTGATCTGACTTAATAAAACACCTCTATATATAATCCGTCTTAATGAAACGTCCTTTCGAAATATTATCGAAAAAAATCAATTTCTTAATACAATCTGACGTATCTTTTAAAATTTCTTAATAAAATCTGACGTAGCGTTTTAATTTTTACTAAGTATATTAAATAAATAATTTATTTTTCTCTGTCAACGTACACAAAAAACAACCGTTTTCTCGTTTTTTTGCGAATAAAAGTTTCTATTTCTGAGAATTTCACATAATTTATACATCAGAATTAATAATCGCAATAACAGAAGCCTAACATGTGAATTATATTTTCGCCGTCCAATTCCATAAAATATTATATATAATTATCTGCTTTTTTAAACGATCATCTGTTACATCCATGAAATAGAAATAGACACCATACAATTCATTGTCCCGTAATATGCAACAGGCTTGTGTTTACGTTTTAATAGTTTTTATTCATAAGATGTACGTTTCATCTTGCATTCGTATAAGGATATATAAAATGAGTGATTTTAGAAATGTTACACTCATAAACAATTTTTTTTTTGTTTGCTTATCCTTACATTATATCAATTTTTACGTTATTTAATATCGAGTTATTCCACTATTGTGCAAATTAATTGAAACAACGCTTTAGTTTTCTTTCTTTCACCATGCGGTCAGTTTTAGACCTGCTAGCGTGAAAGAGTGTAATCGATTTTTATTTTTTCCTCTGATTAGTTAAGTCGCAGTGGTGTTCAATAGTATAAATCTATTTTCAGTGTATGTGATGGAATTTGTTTGCGTCATCCGTGATTGTAACAGATTTCCATCACGTCCACAAACGTTTGTCTCGCCTGTCGATTAGTTGTCATACAGCCATTGTCTGCGATGGACATTATTCCAAGGGAGCGTACGAAAATTGCAACGCCTCACGAACGCACTGGCAAGCTTTAACAGTGAGCAAAATCAAAGTACAATCGACTGACTCGGAAACAATCCTGAGTTATGGAGGAAATTATTCCAATTATTTAAAAAAAAAATATCGGTCTGAGGAGATGAATATATTCTTGTATAGTCATGAAATAAATTATAACGGAAAGGATTTTTTAAGGATCGTCTGTACTCATTATAATATGGTTCTGTTCTTATATTGAGCTCTCGTTCGATTAATTTCCTTCTTGGAATTATCCCTACTAATTATCATTATATATATATATATATATATATATATATATATATATATGTATTCATCAACAGACAGACTGTTTCGCTATATCACAGCTCGTCAGTGTGGATAGACGTCGGGTTGCTTCTAGCTAGGATCGAAACCAGACTGAATTGACGTCAGTCGGAGATTTTACCTCTAAGCATTTGATACTCGTCTGGGAAGAAGCTGAATTTAAGCGTATTTACTTTTAGATAAACACACAGTGACAGACAGAACTCGATTCAATTTACCAAACAGCCAGGAATTATTAGCCGTAATAGTCACTGTTTACACATCCAAACTGCCTCGCCAGAGAGCTCAACCGAAATATATATTTCTGGAGATATATAGTTTTAAGGTGTGCTATATTTACAAGATAAATTGCTTTATATCAAAGATAGAGTCTATGCAAATATAAAATATAAAAGTGAACATTGTAGACGACAGGCTTTTTCATGTACATATATTTTATTAATTCTTAAGGCCCATCTATTTAATGGAAGTTAATTTAGCGTGATTTACTGAACGGTGGAGACTGTCAAATTTCCCAAGTGAAAACAGTTAAACTTTAAAGAATATTCACACTTCCGGTGTGTAATCCTCTCTCTGATCCATGATGATTCTTTGTATGCCTGATTTTTATTTCTTTTGAAAATAGAATTCGTCCAGTGCAAGCCACAACCCTTGTAACGATCTAGTATACTAATTTAGATATGGATAATGAATGCACATACATCCCCGAGAAACCCTCGTTACTCCCTTCTCCTAATATCTTTTAGTCCTCAAGTTTCATGAGCAAACTTGTCTTGATGCCTTCAGGTCTTGGACCGGTACTATGTTTCTGACCCAATGAGGTGTTCTGTAGCCATGCCATCTTGATAGACGCGACACGTCCACTCGGAATCTCAGCCATATATTTTTATAGCGGATATTTAACCTGAGTGGTTTTCCTTTTATTAACGGTCCTGGAGGTAGAAGTTTCCTGGGTTTTGGCGTATTCCTCCTAACTGTCAAGGATCCGATATTTCGAGTAACTCCGAAGGCGGCTATCCTATAAGCAGGTGTATAATATCGGGGCTCCTATTCTGCCATTTTGTTAATGGTTTCTGGTTTAAGAAGTAGTCTTCGGTGGGGCCTCTCTATCCCATTATAAAAGGTACTGCTACGGCCGTATCAATGAACAAATCTCTGCAAGTTATTTATACATACACTTCCTGTAGGTCTGTCTCTCTCTCTGTGTATTAGTCTTCCATCAACCAATGGGGGTATGAAACCGTTTAAAATGCAAATGAACAAAACTAGCAAATTCAACCTAAAAAAAATAACCCTTCTTATGACATCTACGCCAGCGTGAGGATTCTACGTTCCAAATTTCTAAAAGTGGAAGACCATCTTCTCCAGTAAAATCCTGACTTCCTGTTGTTTTCTGAAACTGGTATCAAAGTTTCAATTCTAAAGCATCTTTTCCACGGATTCCAAGCCTACATCAAGGACGAGTTTCCCTGTGCCAGGACGCAATAAAACGAGGAAGCGGGTCTCCCGTATATGTGCTTTCAGGCGTCATAGTACCATATTCGTCTTTGCTTTCTACCGTCCTCAGTAAGAAGGGACGGTAATCTTCGACGAAATATCTGAGAAGATTGATAATACCCTTACTCATTTCCCCTCGGTCAGCTTTCATACCTGCAGTGACTTCAATATCCACCATGCATAATCACTAATCAACTCTAACAAAAACTATAATGAAGGCAGACCTTTTCAGAGACTTCTCTATCGTCTATGAACTAAGCCAGAACATCGGAGAAGCGACACTAGCCTCTGACACGACATTACATAAGGCAAACCTGCTCGACCTCTTCCTACCCTCCTGTACTGACAAATGCTTATCAATTTTTTTATCTCTATAAAGCACGTCAGACCGTTGCTTAATCAGTGTCCGGATTTATGCCAAACCTAAGGCATCCCCTGGTGTACCGTGCCATTGGCCGAATTTTCGCAATTTGAGGGCAAGTCAGACCATTCCCTAATCAGTGTTCGTACTGATGCCAAACCTAAGGCCTAGCCTGATGTACCGCTCCATAGGACGTATTTTTGCTCTGCAAAGGCAGAATAGGATAGCTTTCGATCCTACATGATGGATTTCCCCCTCGCAACCTTCTTCAATTATGCTACCCCCAAAGCCATGTCACTGATTGGATCCTTTCTGGACCGGAGGGTTTTATACCAAAAACACATTCCAGGAAAAAACAGTCAACACTCTTTCACTCCTGAATGAGCTATAGCCATAATTCCCCGAAACCACTATTTCAATATCTATCGCCCTCACTGTTTTCATAACTACGCAAAAAGGTTCTAGAAAACGCCAAGTGCAGCCACGCACGAACGGCACAGACCAAGGTTGAAAAGAAACAAATTGAAACAAATTATGGAAGATCATCAACCAAATCATGAACAGAGGTAAATTGGTTTTGCCCACAATTATAAATGGCCCCGAGGGCATATCTTCCTCAACATGTAACGCGAGCATCATCCTCTCTATCTTTGCCTCTAACTAAAGGTTACATGAGAAAGACCATCCACTTCCCAGGTTCCCACGTCTCACTGAGCACAACCTCAGTAATAATAACCTTAGAGCAGAAGAAATCTCTAGACTTAGCAAAGGCCTTGGCCCTTAAAAAGACACTGGATCAGACAAAAATCTCTTGATTATCCTTAAGAATCTCAACCCAGAATTATTCCCAATTCTAGTAAAAATATTCAACTGCTGCTTGAAGGGTAAATTCTTCCCTGTGTCGAGCGTATACATGGTCTTCAAGAAGGCGAGCGTGCGATTTCTCCGAATAAGTACAGACCCATCAGGCTCCTCAGTGACATCAGTGATATTTTGGATGTCATAATCAATAAGAAGGTTGTCGAGCACCTAGAAAAGAACAATCACTTCAGCGACGTGAACTACTAGTTTCGGTCTTCCCAATCCACTGCCGTCGTCCTACCATTACTCACAGAATCAGTGAGGGTCTTGACGACAAACACACCTAGAGGAACATAGCACTATATATATCAAAGTCCTTCGACAAGGTATGGCGCAAATGCTTACTACACAAGGTCTCCATTTATCGAATCCCTGGGAGGGTCTTCTTGATAACAAAATCATTTCTGACAGGTAGTTAATAAGCGCCTATCCACCAGATCTCTAGCTGTCAAATTACTAGTTCATCAAGGTTCACTCCTCGGAACAACCCTCATTTTGATTTACATAAATAATCAGCCTCAGAATATATTCAGATCATTTGTTAGCATCTATGCCAATGACACAACTATATAGGGGCGGACCTCTGAACTCTCGATGTTCAGAGATTGGCGAATGATTTCTTTTCCGATCTGGTACAAACTACCTAATGGCTTAAAAAATGGCTGGTTATATTTAGTGCCTCGACGGCCATGCTAGTCACATTTTATCATCGAGGGCCTGATACCGAAGTACAACCAATCAGGATGAACGGAGGTATTCTTGGGGAAGCACTGAGTACTGAAAGACTGTTGTGCCTCAAATCCCGCCCTATAAGTACCTAACTCCTCATGCTATCATTTACATTTACTTGAGCCAGATCAAACCAAAAAAGCGAGTAATGTTGTCTTATTCTTGCGTGAGTTTTCCAGGCCCCATTCTCCAGCCTTGATAGAGTTCAAAAGCGTCTCTGAGCCCTTGTGGGTGATGAATTATTCTCCACCCTAAAATCTCTCTCCCACAGCCGGGATGTGAAAAGTCCCTTCCTGCTCTATCGCTATTTCCATTGAGTCGGACGAACTACATTCCCTGGTCTCACCAACTCAAACCTTCACGGTAAAACACGCCATGCCACTTACATAATAGCAAACCACCTACATGTGTCCCACCGCTGAGAAGTAAGTTCCGCACGAGTAGCTTCTCCCAGTGAACCACTTCCCTGGAAAACTGACACCCAACAGGATGTTTCCCCGATCATTAGAATCTTATCATGTTAGTGTAGAGTTGAGCATTATCTTTCACTCCTATGCACACAAGTGGCATCCTAACGTAACCCTTTATCTCGAGTGGCCTCCGATAATTGTAAAGAGTGTATCTTACAATAAAAAAAGAAAAACATCGTGTTTTGAGATTTGAGAACAGGTTACTTGCTAAAATATCAAAAATAAAACGTAAAAAATGTAAACGATATTAATTTTTTTAAAAAAAATACCTTCATAGTTTAAATCATCACCGTTAGTCATTTTTTTTTTCATTATATAGTTAAATAACTTTTTAAAAAGTACAAGTCGAGACGTGTATGTTTCTATTATTGTTGTGTGTGTGTGTGTTTCATGGCGATTCAGCCAAACAACGATATACTTCATTAAATACATTGAATATCTTTTTTTTCTTCTCCAATAAAAAAATAGTTTACAATAAATATATACATGTTGAGAGAAAGTGCTGTATATTATGAGGATATGTAGGATAGATAACAGTTCACCCTCGACGTAAAAGCCGTTAAGATTGGAGAGATCGGAGAAGCAACTTCTTGTGAGTCTATAATACTGTTTGGCATTACTGAAGATTAATCATCACATTAATGATCACATTGAAGGTCACGTAAATGATCATATTAAAGATCACATTGATGGTCATATAAATGATCACATTAAGGATCACATAAATGACCCCATAAAAGATCTCATTAATGATCACTTAAAAGATCACATTAATGATCACATTAAAGATCACATAAATGATCACATTAAAGATCACATAAATGATCACATTAAGGTCACATTACTGGTCACATTAAAGATCAAATTCCTGACCACATTAAAGATCACATAGATGTTCATATTAAACATCATATTAATGGTCACATTAATGATCACATTAATGATCACATTAAAGATCACATAAATGATCACATTAAAGATCACATAAATAATCACATTAAAGATCACATTAATGGTCACATTAAAGATTAATTAATGATCACATTAAAGATCACATTAATGATCACTTTAAGGATCACATTAAAGATCACATTTATGATCACATGCTATATACATTGTGAATTTGCAATTTATTTTGTAATGTGGGTGAATTTATGAAACATCTCATTTCGTAAAACAGGTTCGATATTTTTGTTTTGTCTTTTTGTGTAGCATAAGATGGTTATATTTTTTACCAGAATGTTCGTCGTCAGTGCTTCTCATGATCCAAAGATGATACTCATTTTTATATTTGGTTCATTTGTTTCTTCTTGGCTTTATAATCTTATTAAGTTTTGTGACAAAAATATTGGAAGAATTTTTTTTTTGACAATGCCAAGACATAGTAAAGGAAATAAAAAAAAATATTTCTGAAAGTTCAAAGAAAGTAACTCGGCAAAAGAAGGCAGCTTAAAAACAGTTAATTAAAATATAGAAAGCCAGACTCATGAAAGACGTCGAAAGTTTTATTCAAGAGTAAATTCTGAACTAAAACTACAACCCAAGGCTCCATAAACGCTAAGAAAAATTTTAGAAGTTCAACATAACCTAGACGTTATAGATACCTCTATTTACAAACGTATCCAAAAGATATAGGACATAGAAAAACACGAGTTATCTCTGGGTATCAGTATAGTAAATTTCCAAGCGTAGCTTAGATGTGGCACACGGCCGAATGTAAAGGGCACCCAGTGAGGATCGAACTTACTACTCAGCCATAATTGTTCTAGCGAGACAATCTTGCTAACCCTTGCACCACCTGGAGATGCCCTCTCTGAGTATTAGTATTACCAGAACTTTTAGTTAAAGAGTGGGAAAGTTTTCAACGTTCATTTTCTTCAAACGCAATTCAGACGAATTTTTCCCTGCGGGTATAGGAATTTATATGCATTCATGACTTACGGATGGCAAGAAATTAATAAAAAGGAATGCGTGTTGTTGGTCATGTTGCCACTGTCAGCTTTACAGACCCCAACTCCACATCATAGACTGTATCAGCGAAAGACATTTTTTCTTATTTGTTTTATTATACGATAGAGACAGCTGTGGAAACATCAGTTCTTGGATGTAGAGGGATGACAAACTTCAGTGGTACGCATGCCCACTTCCTAGCTTAGTATTAAACCACGTGCGTCCGAACCTCACTAAAGAATCTGGGTGTGCACAGTGTATCGACGGTTAAAATTCTTGTGGATGTCTCCCGATTACTGGCCGCATTTATATCCAAAATTTGGACAAAAGCAATCTATATCTGTACAGAATTTCATCCACAATGTATTCTAAACAAACGCTCGCCATCTTGGCGCAGGTTCAGTAGTTTGTAATATGTGGAGCAAGGGATTAACATTTTACACTTTAAAACGTAAGAATCTCATCATGCAATAAAAGATATCGAATCTTTTTGAGAGGACATGGCTGATCAAGGAAAGGTGAAAAGTTGCGAAATATTATGTGAGATGTATGAAGCTAAACATATAAAGAACGGATGGAGCTGTGGATGGAATGTGAATATTGGTGTGCTCAGATAAGTGGGAAATGACCAGGAATGTCTCATGTAGAACTTAGCGAATTTCTTGCAACAAAATAAACAAATAATCTATTTTATTCATGAAACTTACCCACCAGCAATTGCTTGGAAAAAAGTTTGCGGAGATCCCTGACAAACAATAATACATTAGTGTATTACTGGAAGATATTACGGAAAGTGAATAAGGATAATATTTGCAGCAGGGCACCATCCTCTCACGAAATACATTGAGTCAAAATGGGAATAATTTGAAGATGATTTCTGACAAGTCAATAATGATAACAACCCCCAAAAAAATGCAATATGAGCATTGGTAAAAAAAATGGTTACCAATAACATTAGTTTTATAATACCCAGAAATTCATACACATATGTCCTCAAGGTCACATGGCAGAGTGTATAATGGCGTTAGTTAGATCCAGTGGCAGGACCCAAAGAATGTGAGTTCAATACCCGGTTAAGGCAGTGGAGAATTTAGAGATGGGAATTAACAGGAGATAACTGATAACTGACGTCCATTAAAACATGGCACGTGGAACTAGAACAGTGTACCGCAGTGAGCGAAATAAAAAGTTCAGTTCGACGTTCAAACCACCTGAAGAAGGCCGTAGCGTACAACGGCCGAAACCTTGTAATAAATATGACGAAAAAGATGTCAGAATAATGTAAATAGTGTACATAATACTTCATCTCAGAAATATAGACAAGTCAGATTTTCTTTCACAGAAATTTTCATATAATTAAATTACCACACCACATATAATTTATTAACTCAAAAGCTCATATGTAAATATTTTTTTATATCACATTGATAGAGTTTTTTTGTAATGTGATAACATTCATTAGTCTTTAATAAATTTATTAAATTTTGTACAGTTTTTCAATAGCTTTGTCTTATTTCTAACCTATTCTGTTTATAAATTTATTTTCAGATGAATGATGGCAACCATCAAGCTGACTTAGCGAGTTAAAAGGCACGCTGTAATATTTGTCATTAAAAGGCAAGCCTAGATATTTTGCGATTTCTGGCTTCCTGAAATCTGCGTCGTCGTTTATTGTCGAATTTCACAAAGACGTGGGAGCAGCAGTTGACAGGGATTCTAGAACTGTAGCTAAACGTGAAAAGATTACTAGAGGTCATAATATCAATGGAAAGTAGAAAATTGAATAAACTTGATGAAAATTATCGATAAGAAACCCAGACAGTCACTTAACGGAATTACTAAGGAAGTTATGTTTTCAAGGCAATCTATTAGATGAATTATATATGAGGACCTTTGCTAAAAGTTATATATGATGTAGAGACGTCATTTCCCTGCCTCAGATAAATATGGTCTTTATAAATATAGTTATGCAGTGATCTTAAAGACGTTCCAAACTGTCATGAATACATTTCTGGCAATCTTCAGAGTTCTAGAAGTCATGAGCAACGACGTAGATGTCCTCCTTGCTTACATTATTCCTCCGGGTTTTAAGCACCAATACTGCTGAATATAGAGATGAGTTAGTGTTGTGAGAATTTTGATAGAGAGTGTCAATAACCGAAGACAATACGCCTACCAACAGGACACTTCACTGTTTTATCAAGAGATGAGTTACGCTCTCAAAGATCGCTTACCACCAAACCTATAGTCTTCTAGCTCTCCAGACCTGAATCCATTGGACTATTACGTATGTAGACTAGTCAAAAGGGAAGTGAATCAACGCCCCCATAACAATATAAAATCTCTAACTAGTAAAATGTTCAAACTAGATAAAGATCACTGGAGTCGTGTAAGTCAATGTATCAAACCACTTAGTGAAGCAGTCATCGATGTTACTGATGTATTCGTTAAAGAAATGCATCAGGAAGAGATTAGTGTTTATTCAGGGCAATGTCCTCGTTTCACTCCGATAGGAACGATGTCTTAATACACGACCCCAGGCAAAAGCACACAAATGAATGCTGAGATTTTTTTCCCAGACCATAAAATAGGGCTGTTTTTGGTTTCATCTGAATCAGTACCTGTCTATCTTGTCTTGAAGTCAAACGCTACGTTCTAACGTCCGAAATTGCTTTGTGTGTCAACTCCAATTCTTAGTTTTTGAGCTTATTGCTATATTACTGTAGCTTTGCCTTATTACTCTTAATTTCCCTTGCAGATATTGTTCACGTTGTTTATAATAATTTTTGCCCTGTTCATTTCTTTTCATTCACTTGTTATTTGCTATTGCAAATATTATCAATTCTTTTTGTTGGACAGTTCTGTTACTTACGTTACATTTGGCCGTGGCTCTGCTCTCCTGTTTCAGACCATTTAGTGAAGCATCCATCGATGGTAACCACTTATTTATTAAGTAGATGTGTCAGGAAAAGATTCGAGATTAATCATCCAAGAATTAAGGCTCAGCTAAATATATTCTTCTATGAGGTATGAGTCTTTTATTAAATCCATACAAATGCTCTCAAAAATATGCAAGACTATATTTTAACATTACTTGCTAAAGAATTCATTTTAATGCAGGTATATATCGATTTAAATATAGATTTACATTGTCATATATGTTAAAAATGGATGATAAATTTTCTGTTGGGGACGCTTGAGGTCATTAAATTAATCTACTATATTAATTTTTAGCAAAGTAAGCAATAATCACCTTTGAAAATATGAAGGGGTGCTGCCTTCTATATATATATTTTTTTGAGGTGAAATATTTTTATTTGTAAAAATATATATTTTCAAAGCCAATACAATACTACTTTTTCTTTATTTTATACGATATTATTGTGGAAAGAACCTCGAATTTCACATTCTACACCCTGGTGCAAATTCATTAAAACAAAACCAATAATCCGGTTATTTTTTCATATTTTTTCCATTGAAACATGGCCCAGTACACATGTTCGTACTTCGTATATCTATTCCACAATATCGTTCCTAGCAGATTGACCCTGGATTCTCGATTGGATTTAAATCAGGAGAGTTTCCGGGCCCGTTTATATTACTTGATTTGCTCACTGGTAAGGCCTGCCAGTGTATTCGTGCAGCGTTACAATATTCGAACGCCATCCTTGGAGTAACGCCGATCGCAGACAATGGGCGTAGGACAACTAATCGATAATTGAGATAATAGTGTCTAGGTGTGATAGAAACCTGATTTAATCACGGATGAGACAATATTTTGAAAGGTCAAGCAAATTTCATGATAGACTCGTAAAATAGAATCATAATACTGCACAGCACTAAATAACTTAATCTGAGGAAAAAAGAAATCAAATAAATCCTGTTATCCTAGTACGACCGTATCGTGAAAGAAAGGAAACTAAAGCTGTTGTTTCAATTAATTTGCACAAGGCTGTAAAATATTACTCCGCTTCACTGCTGATATACTCCAAATTCTCTTGGTTTATTTCTAGCCGTAACATATAGCGAAGTCATGACGTTCGTTCCCAATAGCTCGACATACGCTACTAGAATTAACTGCTGATAAATTAATTTTCAAGCATTTACACTTTTCTTCTCCTCATTTTTTTTATTGACTTCCACGAGGTAATTTATGTGATTTCATGTATTTAGGAAATGTTCTTTTATTTGACATATTTTACCTATGCTTGCATTGTAAGTAAGATCATCATTAAATACTTCACTGACGTATATATATATATATATAGATAGATAGATAGATAGATAGATAGATAGATAGATAGACTAGCAGTAGAGCATGGCGTTGCCCGGGGATGTAACAGTAAAAGATTGTCAAAGTATCGACCATCATAAAGACTGAAAAATAAAATTGACAAAGATTATTTGTTTAAGGTTGACGGACACGCATGTCTTAATTAGTCTTGTTTTTTTTTTTTTACGAATTGGTCAAACCCAAACTCAAACAAAAACATCGTTTTCAACCGTTATGAGTCTACCGATTGAACAGAATTTTATCATAAACAATTGTCTTGTAAATGGAATTTTTAAAGCATTCTGAATGTAAAAATAAAGGAAAAAGTGTGCAAGACAATAAGAAACAATACCTACCAAAAAAAAAAGTGAAGTTTTGTTGAAATCGGTTGAAAAATGTAGGAAATCCAATCCCTTATATAAACGAATACAAACACACACACAAAAACAAACAACCAATCTGGGTTTTATAATAAGTATAACTCGAAGTGAGTTGTCCCCCTTTCATTAATGCATCATAATCGTGTTTTAAAATTGATTTTGTGCAAAAACAATTGTGTTTTTCCAAATTTTGACGCTGTTAGAACCACCGCAAGGTACTTTTACGTAGGCCTGTGAAGTTTTGTTGAAATCGGTTGAAAAATGTAAGAAATCCGATCCAATATATAAACTTACAGACACACACAATCTGCGTTTTATAATAAGTAAGATTTTACTAAAGGGGAACTCGAAACTAAAAAAGTGGAAATTTAAAAAGGTGAATCAAGGGTAAATCTAAAAGGAAATGGGGTTTTAGTATAATTGGCTAACGTTTGTAGTGTTGGGTTGGAACTATAAAAAAAAGGCAGCTAAAACACGTAATTAACAACTTGCGGTGTCCGAAGTTGGCGAATAAATTAAGCCAAGTACGTGCACGCAAAAGTGTGAAAGCACGCCCGAGTCATGCAGTAGAGATGGTTGACCTTGAGTGACGTTCCACTCTCTATTAAATCGGCCAAAGAGGAAATCACGGTAGATATCGCTGTCATTAAAGCAGGGGAACGATCGGTAACAGTGACCGTGCCCTCTCAACACAAACCTTAGGTGAATGGAGAGAGAGTGACAATACCCACTCTATCTTAGCGAATATTGCGTATACTGTTGCGTTAGTGCGTGTAATGGAGGCCGTCCGTAAGGAGAGGAGTGGGATGACGTATGGACAATTATTGTAGTGTAAAAAGTCAATTATGAGTCTGGTCCACCGAGGAAACGACGAAAATTTTCGTAAACCCCTAAGCAAGACACACAGACCCCCCCCCCCGTAAAAGACTGACCTGCATGAACAAAAAAATGAAAGAAAAATGAATCAAGCAGAAAAGTCGGGTACAAGGCAAGTGATGTGTTCTTTCCTTAATAATTATCATCTTCGAAATATTTTTGTTTTTTGTCTATCAGATTTCTTACGTCGGCATTTTTAAATTATTTCTTAATATTTTCTTTTAAACATTGAATTAACTTCAAATAGAACCAATTCCTTATAGTGCTTTGTACCAAATTGCAAAGGGAATTATAAAAACGGCCCTAAAGTACGTGGAATTATCTTTCCCTAAAGATAAAGAATTATCCGATGTTTGGATTCGTACAATCAGTGGAGATCGTTAGATTATTCTTTAATGTTGACGGACACGCATGTCTTAATTAGTTTTTCTTTTTCTTTTGTTTCCTTTTTTTTTTATGAATTGATCAAACCCAAACTCAAACTAAAACATTGTTTTCGATCGTTATGAGTCTACCGATTAAATAGAATTTTATCAAAAACAATTGATTGTAAATGGAATTTTTAAAGCA
The DNA here is from genome assembly GCA_963932145.1 of Acanthosepion lycidas. Taxonomy (NCBI): domain Eukaryota; kingdom Metazoa; phylum Mollusca; class Cephalopoda; order Sepiida; family Sepiidae; genus Acanthosepion; species Acanthosepion lycidas. The sequence continues at coordinate 109,739,158 of OZ010586.1, forward strand.
TTTTGAATGTAAAAATAAAGAAAAAAGTGTGAAAGACAATAAGTAACACTACCTGCTAAAAAAAAATGAAGTTTTGTTGAAATCGGCTGAAAAATGATGTTAATCCGATCCCATATATAAACGAACACACACAAAAAAAAACCCTGGGTTTTAACCCGATATGAGTTGTCCCACTTTCATTAATGCCTCTTAATCATGTTATCAAATTGATTTTGTACAAAAACAATTGTGTTTTTTTTCAATTTTGGGCGCTGTTAGAACTACCGCAAGGAAATTTAAGGTAGTCCTGTGAAGTTTTGTTGAAATCGGTTGAAAAATGTAGGAAATCTGATCCAATATATAAACTTTACAGACACAAACACACAATCTGCGTTTTATAATAAGTAAGATAGATAGATAGATAGATAGATAGATAGATAGATATAATTATTTATTCGAAAATCATAACATAAATATGTTATAAATCACTACAAATGTAGACATTTTGTTTCAACACTTCAACTGTCTTATCAAGTGATGGCGTTGCTCTATTCTATATTGACCACTCTTTTAAAATAGTTTTTTGGTTATTGGAATTTATTCCGTATACACCAATCCTATACTAGTGGGCATATATATATATATATATATATATATATATATATATATATATATATATATATATATATATATATATATATATATATAATAAATATATATATATATAATAAATATATATTTCAGATTTCTCTCCGTCACATGTATTTTTTTTTATTTCGCCAATGTTTTGACTATCATTATATGAGACATCTAAGACATTTGTACAGAATATTCACAATTGCCAACCGAATCACATCACTCAAACTATTATAGTATAGTATGTATTGTATAGAATCTCTTCTCTTTTGTGTTTTTAACTATCATCCGACCTCTAGGAATCGGTATATCTTAAATGAAAGAAACATGAATAATTATATATAGGAGAATATGTTATATAAATTCGTATATACCTGACTAGTGTTGGGTAATTTAACTACAAAATTAAAATATCTATATAACGCGCTTTATTCATAAAAACTTCATCATACTAAAATAAAATTCTTATTGTTTGAATATATATATATATATATATATATATATATATATATATATATATATATATATATATATATATATATATATATATATATATACGTAGAGGCAGGGTGAGGAAATTATAAACTTAAACTCCGGTGATCATTAAGTACAATGGGAAAACACTGTCAGGACGCTAAATTTTAAATCTTAAATGTTCTAGAATCCGAAGTGTCTAGACAACACAAATTACTTGTGTAATTGATTGCTGAGTCTAGTGTCGTATATTTTTATCCAACTTATTAGATTTCACTGTTTTTAACAAATATTTTTCTGTCGGAGTCTGGTATATTTAAAAACAATGGGGATAAAAACAAAAGGAAAAATGAGTTGGGACGGTCAAAGTAAGCGTCTAGAAACCTCGGGCATAAGAAATTTAAAATTTAGCGTTTCAACATTTTAAGCGGTTCCTCGCTGTCCATAAATAAAACCAATGTTTTTATGCCACCATTCCACACACAGACATTACATACATACATACATACATACATACATGCATACATGCATGCATAAATATATATATATATAATTCCATCAATAAGAGCATTATTGTAGATTGAATTACGTTTATAATACCATTCCTCACACACACATTATACAAAGACACACACACACACACATATATATATATATAAAATTTATTCCGTATACACCAATCATATACTTGGATATATATATATATATATATATATATATATATATATATATATATATATATATATATATATATATATATATACACCCAAGTATATGATGTATATAAAATTTATTCCGTATACACCAATCATATACTTGGGTATATATATATATATATATATATATATATATATATATATATATATATATATATATATATATATATATATAACTTTATTCCGTATTGGTGCATACGGAATAAATTATATATATATATATATATATATATATATATATATATATATATATATATATATATTTCACCTAAACGGATCGTCAGGGAAAGAATGGCATTCTTTCCCTGACGATCCGTTTAGGTGAAACCTGGGTAGGTTTGTCTGGCTCACTAGGTGTATCTAGGTCTGCTCTACGGTTGTATTGAGTTCTTTTGTTAGTTAGTCGTTTACTTGTATCGGGTTTTTTTCTTTGGGCTTCAGACCTGCATTTGTTTTGCACTGTTTTAAATCGACTAATATGGAAAAATGAGCCATTTTTCCCTGACGATCCGTTTTTCGTGAAACCTGAGTAGGTTAGTCTGGCTCACTAGGTTTATGTAGGTCTGCTCTACATTTGTATTGAGCTCTTTTGTTAGTTAGTTGTTTACTCGTATCGGGGTTTTTTCTTTCGGCTTCAGACCTGAATCTGTGCGATTTTTTCGGCAGAAGTTCATGTTTGTAGCTCTTTCTTTTTTTAAAACCTTTTTTTCCCTCGAGATTGATTTGATTATTTGCAAATCAAGAATTCGAGTGTTTTACGAGACGAGTCTAGTTGTCTATATTTGTATATATATATATTTCAATTTTCTTTCATTTTATCTCATATATATATATATATATATATATATATATATATATATATATATATATATATATATATATATAATTCCATCAATACGACCATTATTGTAGTATGTTTATGTATTTTTGGAGTACAATTGATGGATTTGAATTTTACGGGTTAAGCCTAAACATATTTTGAATTGTAAGTATAATTTTTTTATTTGTGTGAATATTGCATTAACACACTTCTGAATATAACAATATTTTTACAGATACAAATCGTCTTATTTAACATACGCCCGGGAGGAAAGGAAAGATTGTAGAAGACTAAAATCGTATTTATTTTGTATTTTATCATTCATTTACCCGAATATTACATAAAATTAATATTATTTGTTTCCCTTTGTTAGAGACGAACTCCCGAGGGTCACGTGAGAGCTGGTTGAAGACGTCATGTCCTGGAAAAAATGAACGCTAGTTTCTCGTTATCATGTTCTGACACGTATTTGGCCCATACTATTAGCTTGGTGCAAAAATAATGACGTAATAATGTCGTTTTTTGACGTATTTTTAACGTCAAAAAACGACATTATTACGTCATTATTTTTGCACCAACCTAATAGTTGCTATGTAGGTAGCCGAGAAACAAAGGATGGCAATACATCGCAGCTAATGAAACATAAGCACTCACATGGAAACACCCAGAACATAAACCACTGAAATGTCTGTTTTTACGTTGGGAAGTAAATGCCTCTAGCTTTTAGCCCTTTTACCCTACTTGGAGTATACATATGTTACCATTTCTCTGCGTGAGACAAATTAGTAGCATGCATGCATATAGCAGTAGGAAAAATCTATTTGAGAACAATGCATGTTGTCATTCCCTTCGTTCAGCTCTCCTGTCCGTTCATTGGATTAAGGTATTAATTTATGAATAAAAACAAACTTGGAATATTCTTTCTTTCATAGCACCCCAATTATATATATATATATATATATATATATATATATATATATATATATATATATATATATATTGTTGTGCAACATTACGTAATGAAATCTGTCATAGTGTAATGGAAATGAAAATATATTTCCAAATCCTGTCCTTTTTAAAGTAAAGTTAACAGACTTTCATGCATGTGAGGATAATGAGTGGAAGTGATTCCTTTTCTCCCTTTTGTCAATAGACTTTTCAGCAGCGCTCACAATAAATTAGTGGTATGTAAATATAAATGGCCTTTGTTACATTTTGAAACAGTTCGCAATTTCTGTATTCTGAGATAACGAATGTCACGTCTCCAAAAAATTTATAAAAATGAACTTGCGATTTAGTCTGTATATAAATGTGCTAATTTTGTAATAGATAACTGCTTCGAATTCACTTATTGGTAAATACATTTTAGATAGCCCCTTGATATGGGTTAAATATTTATGCAAACTGTTATATTTAGTTCATGAGAATGTCATATCTAAACAAAAACCCTACGTCCTTTCTAAAAAGTGTGAATGGTTCTGTACAAGCCTCCAGCACTATTATCAAATCATATGTGTGTGTAGTTTGACAGTTTTGTTCTGGAGGCTGAATTCTTGGTCCCTCATAAAGACGGCTAGAGGGTAGAATGTTAAGCTTCCCGCAATATAATCACGGTTTCGGATTCTACCGTAGTCGGTTTTTATGAAATAAACTTCTCAATGAATGACAGGGGAGTAACGTGTGCAGCATTTTTGAGAAGTGGCTGAAAATCTAGCACATGTAGAGGCATCTGCATGAAATTGGTTAGGGTAAAATGTTAGGTACTCTTCAATATTTGTGCTAGCATGAAGGCACAGAAATTATGGTCAGTTGCTTTAAGAATGCTGTTCTTGTACAGTTACTATCCGCCCCAGATTATGCGCTCTTTTAACAGAAATTGCAACTTAATTCCTGTCAGCATAGTTGGAATAAAACGACAGTGAAGAAGCCAAAATGTTCTCGAGCTAACAAAAAGAGATTTGCTAGACACCTTAGCAGAATGCCATACTCGGAAATGAGTGACTAGATATTATTCTTACATTAAGCAGTTGTTTCTTAATTAAGTGGCTATTGAATGAAATTACCATTTCATTAAATAAAGTCCCTCTTAAAATGCAACTTTTATCTTCATACTTGCAGCCTGGCCCGGCGTTGCCCGTGCATGATTCAAAAATCGTATTACTATTTTTGCCCTCCCTTGCCTTTAAAGGAGTGCCCTTTACCGTGCTGCTGTTGCTACATGCTTTATTTCTTGCCTATCTTACCGTGCTATATTTTTCTAAGCTCTATACTAAACATTAAATCTGTTACGAAAAAAGAACTAAACAAAATGAACACAAAACGATCAGCTTTAGAAAAGGATTAGTACCTGGAAAAACCGAATGAAAAGAGAATGTTAACAACAAATACTTTTCACACCTAACCCAGTTCTACGGAATCAGAATCAACGTTGATTTTAACAAGCGAATGAGCCAATTGGAGTAGAGTGTCATGCAGATTTCAATTTTTCCCACTTGTGACGAATGCAGTTATCGATTTTTTTTTTGCATGCTAGTTCACATTCGTGTCAGTCAGCTATTGGATCTCACGCTGGCCAATAGAATTTTCCTGCCTATTCGTGGCAGCCGCTATTGTCTCTCACTCTGGTGTGTAGAAAATTGCTGCAAACTACAGGAAAACTGCCGTAGAAGCATTAAAAATCGATTATTTCCACTATCGATGGGAGTTGGGTAATGAATCGTCGGTCTTGGCCTTTCCGCTAACTTGGAGCATGTGCATGTAAATTTTGGTGCAAGTCTGTCGAAAATTACGGCCGTGCATTCGTTACACACACACACACACATCCTGCCTTCTATAGATAGAGATTTTTCTGCTTGCAAACGATATTTAATCTTTGATGTATTGTGAATTTTTTAATTACTTACTTTCACGCTGAAGATGTTATTTCCGTATTATATAATTAGCGAATTCATTCATATGCACCATTGCATGTTGCCCATTATTTAGAACATTAGCAAACGATTATTTTGCATTTACCAACATATTTCATTAGGAATCTGGGATCAGGAATTATCGTTATTTACATTCGGACACATCTTTGTTGCTAAGCACGAACGAATAATCTACGAGGTTGTTGTTACTTAGGACAATTCTGAATTTCGATCTTAGAGCTTTAAATATAATGTTATTCTTGCCTGCCTACCTGGTTCTCTGACGTCAATAGTTACTTGTTAGTCTTGACATCTTCCGCATCGTTATTCTATTGCTACTTTTCTATTTGAACTAGTATTATATATGTTTCTATCCTACGCCTACTGAATTACACGTCATAAGTAACTATTTTTCACGAGAATAGGATCCTCAAGTCATATAATTATTACTGTACTTTCCATACTGATGGGGTCTTCCTTCTTAACTTCATATTTGGAATAGTGTGGAAAGTCAACTTTTTGATTTTGTTATTATTTTCTCGTCGCATTACATGTGGTATGCATGTTGGTTGTTATCGTTGTTGAAAGTGAGATATTCTCTGTTATGTAGTAAAGTTATTTGTTTGGGATTCGGTATCGTCATTTCAATAAGTTGGAAGAAAGAATGGTCATCGTTAATACCAAAAGGCTTTACTGGAAACTATTGTTTCTCATTGATTGTTTGCTTGCTTGTTTCTTTGATTCTTTCTTTCATTCTCACAAAAAACAATTTCTCTAATATATATTTTTGCTCCGACTTACCTCACAATTCAATCGGAATGGTCCATTATTTGCCTGAAGAAATTTCTGGGAATAAATTACATAATAATGGATAGAAAAAGATTATAATAGGTTCTTCTAACGATCTCGTAATCTAAGAAATATCTTATTTTTGCAACATATCTTCTCAATTTATTTTAATTCCTTTCTTTCGATACATAGCACTATGCAATAACCCATTTCTTTTGAAAACAATGACTAATGCATTTTCTGTGTATCTTCATCAGCCTTCTTCTTTTTACCACTTTCTTCATCGTTGTCTCATCAGATGTGATTTCGATAAATGATTTGCTTCTCATAGACTTTTTATGAAAATTATGGTCATGCATTTTCAGATGTCGTATTGCATCACTCGTTCAGGCAATTTGTGTGCGAATACTTGATAAAAGCCCAAAGGCTCTGTGAATGTTGACGACTGCACTGCAATCAGAATCAGCTTTAAGGAAAGCACTTTGCCAAAATCCGGACATTGCAGTTTGTAAACAAAAGATCAGAACATTTTCCTGCAATGCCGACGAACACAGTTGTTTATCTAAACAATCTAAATGACCCAAACATAAAATGTATCTAAAATCCAACCATATCTCACTATTACATTTTTTCGCCCAGCGTTTCTTATTTGTTCATTTCAATTTTCTTTCATTTTATCTCATATATATATATATATATATATATATATATATATATATATATGCATGTTTCATTAAATGATTTATATTTCCGAGCGCCTTGGGCTATACATTTAGCCATTATCAAGGATGATTCGATTTTCAGCTTACTTGAGTGAGTGCGTTCTGTGTATGTAATAGTGTGTGGCAGGGATGTTTTTAATTTCCGAATATGGAAATTAAAAACATTTGGACAGTTCTTACACACACTTTATCCAGAAAAGAAAGCTCTTGTCAGAACACAAGAAAAATTAAATAAAAAGCTTAACCGTAGTACCTTGTCTGTCGTTTTTAATGAAACATGCATAAAGGAAGGATTTCTGCCTAAATATACAACTATCATATATATAAATATATATATATATATATATATATATATATATATATGTGTGTGTGTGTTAGTAGTGTCCTTCAATTAATCTCCTGTGCAATACTAATTATAAACAATATGAAAATATACTAAAAAAGTTGGTAAACACTAATACATCTGCAACAGGTCCTAGCAAAAATATTAAGTTATCCATATACTACACTAAATCTAGTATATCCACGTCAATTATTCGCAATGATTCTTGTTAGCGATGTACAAAAAAAAAAAAACAACTTTCGCCACTTTTGCCATACCAAAGAATACTCGTTTTTACTTTCGTAAATGTTCGTTGTAGTAGAGACTTTGTAATTGTAGACGTAATTGTAATTGTAGTACGCCGGTGAACAATGTTGGTGTCAAATCCCTTCAAATATTACTCGCTCTAATAGTACTTGCTCGATAATACTCGCTCGCCTATTAACCACCGAATAGTGCTCTGAATAGAAGAATCGAATAATAAATAGAGTAGAGAATAACGATTCAAGACAAGAGGATAGAGTAGAAATGGCGATCTCTATGGTATAGATGATAAACTAATATAGCGATCCAAATAGTAATATAGCATAGAATAGGAATTTTTATCAATTAGATACAGGCTACCTCCCATATATGCATTTCCGCTATGGTCATGTGGTCTACTTAATTCAATAATGGGATCGCCTGTGTTTGCTCACTGAGGATTTATGTTCAAACTCAAGTGTCGGCAGCTCAATGCTACAAGGAAATATGGTGGGAGAAATGTTCAGATCAGAGTCTGCATTTCAGCTTCTGGACCTGGACGAATCCATATTAGCCAGTGAATTAGTATTGAGAGGAAGCTTGGATTTTGCAGCAAGACAATGGCCCTAAACAAAACACCAAAATTATCGAAGAATGACGTAAAAGGAAGAGGATTTGTACTCTGGATTGGCCTAGTCAAATCCCGGATCTCAATCGAATAGAAATATTGTGGCTAGGGCTGAAGCGGCTGTCTCATACCAGATGTCCCTCCAACCTCTCTCAACTGGCTGAGGTTTGCAAGAAGGAGTGATAAAAAAAATCTCCAACCGCAGAGCGAGAGACTGATCAAAGGCTACACTAAACGTTTGTTTGAAGTAATCTCTGGAGAAGGAAGTTCCACAAGGTACTAATTAAAAGTGTTCGCATTCTTTTGCGAAATGGTGGAGAATAAAAAGAAGAACGGGTAACAAGGCAACAGAAGATATCGGTTGACATTATATTTAAGTTTTTGAAGATTATATTTATCAGAGAAGTAAGTAAGAGGAAGGGAGTTCCACTGTCGGGAAGTGCGAGGGAAGAAGTTGTTGGAGTAGAAACGTCGGTTACATTTACCTTTTTCATCATTAAAACGGTGGGAGCGAGATGCCAACCTAGTAGCACGTTTAAATTTATATAATCGGGGCACCAGTGAATATCGCTTGTCGGAGCAGAAGCCATTAAAATATTTATAGAAAAGGCAGTGGGAAGCCACATTACCTCAATGAGACGAGATGCCAAGTCAGGACCTATCACATTATGGGTATGACTATAAACTACATACGCTTCCTGGGTAAGAAGATGAACTGCATCCGGCAGCATGGCCTGTGATCAGGAGGTTTTGAGGACCTCTTAAATGCTGGTGTTCCCAGGTCCGCCCTGCCCTGGGGTGGTGGAACCTGTTGGGGTCAAAGCTGTGGGCGAGTGGTTAACTGTCAAAATAGGATCAAAACATTATGAAAGTGTAAAAATGGGATTTAATGCCGGCAATACATATTTGTAAATGATTATTACCAGAAATCAATTTTTGAATGAAATATAATTTTACCAGCAATAAATTTTATCAGCATGCATTTTTGGAAAATAAAAATCTTGTTGGTATTAACTGAACCATTAAGGCTAATATGCCGTAAAACAAAGGAAACAAAAGCTACTGACAATGTTCGGTGAATACAATTGAGTGATAATACCTTTATATGAAACGCGGGGGAATAATCTGTTTGTTATCTTTACGGAGAAATCTCACTGTTACTTTAACCGCAACACTTACTAGTGAGAGGAAAAACATTCAGTAACTGATATATCTTCATAAGCCTTCTTGCGAAGGTCGGCTGAAAAGTTCATAGGTTGAAAGCTGGTCGGACAACTATTCTAATGTGGCACACTTGCATGTCTTTTCGTGTACCGACGAGTGTGTCTACTTCCATTTATATCTTGGTCAGCCTATGAACTTTTCAGCCGATACTATGAGTCTCAGGTCCTTGTCATTTTCTGTTCCTGCTACGATTCCTCGACTGATATAAAAATAAAAATAAAAATAAAATATAAAATATAGAGACTGTCAAATTCTCGAAAAAAACAAAATAAAATTGTTCAAATAAAAGCAACGCACTTCTTTGTATTGTTGATTGGGATAATTTTAGTTAACCTGAAAGCACCGGTTGTCTACATTCAAACCACAAGAAAATCTTTCCTGTTGGATAAATCACGGAATACTAGCTTCAATATGCGCTCGATATATTGATGCAGTGAACGCAGTTAAACATGATAAAGGAAATATTTTAATAAAATTCATTTGTAAAATGTAATTAAAAGTAAGAAAATTTAATTTTTTCTAATTAAATATAATATTTAAATTTTAATCATTATGAAATTTGTTTTGTATAATTTTGTGATATGTTTATAAATCATACTTATAATCTATATTGTAATGTTTACGACATAAGGATGACGCTGATATTAAAATTAAAATAGAATATATAAGAAAAAGGAATTTATAAAATATTTAATATACACCTCTTCCGCTTGCTGGGTGTGTGCTTGTTTAATATTAATATTTAAGCGTATCTAATAATGTACTATATATATATACATACACACACGCACACACACACACACACTCATATATATATATATATATATATATGTATAATATACTATATATATATACATATATATATACATATATATATAAATATATATATATGTATTTACATACATATATATATACATATCTATCTATCTATATATATATATATATATATGTATATATATATATATATATATATATATATATATATATATATATATATGTATGTATGTATGTATGTATGTATGTGTGTGTGTGTATTTATATACATAAGTAACATTTTCCAAATGTGCTGTGTGGTTTATTCGAAAACAGGCAAAGCTGCTGAGTTTTAAATGCAGGTATTCCGGGCCTCAAGGCATTCTTTAATTAGATGACCAGAGTCACAAAATTTACTATTAATTTCCCTTCCTTCCATATAATAAAGATTATTAAATATCGATAAGTTTGGAATCTTAGATAAAACGTGACAGTTTGATAAATTGTCATTAAAAAGTTGTTTAAGGCGAAGTGAATTAGCCAACAGAATGTCCAACTATCATCCAGAAATAAAAGTTTATTAATTATTCATTTTACATCTTAATAGTTGTCGTATATATGTTAATTGCTTACGTAAGTAGCAGGTGAAATTAACGTCTACTGTTTAACTAATCAGAGTTCTGGCGATTTCATCTTTCAGATATTTTCTTTATTTTCTTACGTGACGATTCCCGTATAGACGTGAGGGCCAGTCTGATGGAACAGTAGTAATTTCGACACAATAGTAATGCATTCACATAAACAGTAATATTGAAAGTATTTCTATGATTATATTGAACCAATTACGCAAAATAGGGCGCATTCTAAGTAAAGACTAAATATTAGTAATATGTTCGCAATAAAATAAGAAGTACTTGTTGCCTGTTCGTTTCCAATAATTACATTCTGGTAAGTTGGTTAGCTAACCCCTGTGGCAGATGCTGGCTCAGGTATATTTCTTTTTATTCTATTCCTACAAAGAGGAAAATAATGAGGAGGATTGAACGCATGATCTGTCACGATCAACTGTTTGCAAGCACAATCATCTATGTGTTCCAAACAATTCTATCGGCCCAATTTCACTAGTAATCCGTAGTATGGCTATTAAAAATTCCCAAACTCTCTCATACGCAGGGATCTTCTCCTGAGGAAAACTTCATCAAGAAATAACCTCCTTCTCTGATGTTGAAATCATTTCTTCATTTTAGCAACAACTACAATATATGTATTAACCAAATATTCCATATAACACGTTCAGAATGTATAAACCTCTTGTAATATCTGATTTCATTCGAAGTATTTTCAATAACTTTTTTACCCGGAAGTGATTGAATCATACAAATCGAGAGTTCTTTATCATGAATAAGCATACAAATATTATATGTTTGATGAGAATACTTGAATAAATGTTCCAGATTTTAAAAGAAATAATTTACTTCCGGAATTCTGTTAAATTAACTCGACTCGTGGGTACGGCGTTTCGGGCTTTGTTTGAACATTCGATCTCCTTCTTAATTTGGTGTGAGAGATTCAGGTTCTTATCTTTATCTAACATCTTGTTATTCTACTGCCTTGTCTGTTAATATCTAGCGTTCAGTTAGGTTGACTAGCTTGTTTATGATCTTTGCTCCCACCGACATTCTTCGAGGAACGTTTCTGCAAATGTTGCCTGAGAGGTTACCTTGTAGTCCATCACACGGGATTCCTCGGTCATTTGATTTTCTGAAGTGACACCGTGTACAAAACTTGAGTTGTTATCTTATAAGGCAAATTCAGTACAGTCTATGTCTTCAACGATTTGTCCTTCTTAGATCAAGTATACCTGATTGACATTATATTCGATTCAGTCCTCGAGTATTACTCGGTTTCTATGATATTATTATTATCATTATTATTATTATTATTATTATTATTATTATTATTATTATTATTTCATACTACTGCAGGACCTTGTTGATCATGGCTCTCCAGAACTATCTATCTTTCGGGACTATTAATAAATTTTAACTTTCCGTTGTCTGCCTTTTTCACGCTAGGCACATTACGAGTTATTATCGTCTGTCCCTCTTGCCTTCGAACTTTCTTGTAAATTGCATATTTTCTTGTCCCTCTTTCCTCATTCTGTCCCTTAGAAATTTCAATTCTCTCTTCCTGGTGTTTATTATAATCTTGCATATGTGCATGGTGTATAACGGCTTATGAATTGGAAACCGGGGAGCCGAGTTCCATTTTCAACCGGGTTAGTTCTATTAACTAACATACACATAATATTGGAAAAGGTATGAATCTGCCTCTTCTCCCTTTGCTATGGGTTAAATTTTAGGGCTTATATCAGTAAATCATTATTATCTCCAGAAAATTTTTTCAATCAAAAATATACTTTCTGACTTTAAATAACCGACAAATTGTTGGTAAACCGTCAAAAATAAATCAATCAAGTCGCACATTGTTTTTCTTTGACTTTTGTATGTCCTCTGATTGTCAATTTTCCAAGCTCTCTTTCCGCATTCTGCTCACTAGAAATTTCAACTGTCTCTTGATGTTCATTATATGTGTCCCATTTGATTCCATACTCTGAAAAAACGTCGTCGTTTCTCGCATATTTAGTCGATGGTAGTCTCAACATCATTCTGTAGAACCACATTGCTCATTGCTTCAACTCTCTTCCTAATCTATGAAGAGATTATCCTGCATTCACTGTCATATCGGATTAACCTATATGACTTAACATTTCATTACTCGTTTCTTTATTTGCAAATAAGTTGTCTCCTTTTTTAAGACTTTACTTAGTTATTGGAAGGCAGAGAATATATTATACTCATTGATACTTAGTTAAATTCACATATATATGAATATGAAGCAATGAATATTAAGAAATATTGAGCCTAATAATAATACATCGATCGGTGTTGAGATTACAACAATCGTAATCTACGTGATCTTATTCGCTGTATAGCATGTGCTTGACCGGGCTATTCCAGTGTTTTCAATTGCCGTAATTCTAAACTGATTACCCGTCCTGGGTATGACGTTAAACTACATCCGCGTCCTAGGTAAGACGATAAACTACGTCCAACAGCAAGGCCTCTGATCAGGTTTTGAGGAGCGTGGAACCACCTCTTAATTGCTGGTGTTCCCAGGTTCACCCTGACCCGTGGTGGTAGCACCTGTTAGGATCCCAGCTATGGGCAAATAGTTAACCCCCCCCCCAAACTGAAGTAAAAAGCATTAAGAAAATGAAAAAAAATAGGTTTTAATGCCAGATACATTAGGTTGGTGCAAAAATAATGACGTAATAATGTCGTTTTTTGACGTTAAAAAATATATGAAAAACGACATTATTACGTCATTATTTTTGCACCAACCTAATACTTTGTAAAACATTATTACCAGAGTTTTTTTTTTTCAAGGAAAAACAACTATTACCAGCAATATATTTTTGAAAAAAATTACGAGTAATACATTTTTTTAAAATGATATTATTGTGGCACCCTGCATTTTTAGAAAGACTAAAAAGAGATATTCATAGAAATATGAATTAATTTTTATTCGGTTTATTAACCAGTTGTTAGTTATTTAGAAACGAAGAATAATTGAGTTTTGAGAATAATTCTCTAACTGTATTTAGGCGATCCAAAGAGAAGAAGAAAAAAAAAATAATAAAAAGAAAGAGAAAGAGGAATAGATAGTGCAAAACCCGGTCATAAGTAAAACTAAGACAAGACAGGTGTCAAAATATATCAGGTCAAATTACCTGACCGAAATCCAGGGAAATAGAAATTGTTATATTTGGTTGAAGAAATAGAGATTTTTTAGAACAATGGAAACGAAATTTTAATCGGAGGAAAGGTGTTTTTTTTGTGTTGAGGTGGTGACCGGTGGAACTGTATACAGATTCTGACCTGTTAAAAATTGGAACCCCACGATGATGAAGTGGAGACATTTTCAATTCAGATAATTAAGATTTTTGACTATCAGGTCTGACCAAAAACAAAGAAGGAAAGAAAACGATTGTCTCGGCTCACAGATAGCGCCAATATTCTTTCCTGAAGTCACATCTAATTAGCGGCAGGCTGTTTTGACAGAACCCAGGTGAGAAACAGCCAAGATTATCATTTTTCGTACGTGTGAAAAAGGCCAAATTAGATTTTGTTTTTTTTTTAGAAAAAGAACGATGTAAGCCACGCCCGATTGGAGACGGGAGGCGTCCCACCACAGTCTCATTAGCCGAAAGCGGTCACGTGATATGCGGAAAGAGGAGGGAGAATGCTCGATCAAGAACCATTGGTCGAAAACGGTCACCTGACATACGAGAGACCGGGAGAGATGGGTATGCGTCTTCCCCCCAGAGGCACTGTGAGGAAGTAGGGGTGAAAATAATAGCGATAATGGGAAATCAGAACTAATGCGACTTTTGGGATTATCGAGAGAACCCTGACGCCGACAGACCCACCCCGGTTTGCTGCGGCGTCAATAAAAGCAGGACCCCAATCGACAAAAAAGTGAGTTCAGCCCCGGACGGCAGCGAGAGGAGATCGCCTCGGACGGCGGAGGGTTGCGGCTGGGTTGCGGCGGGGGGTCCTTCCAGCCCAAGTCGAAAACAAGAAATCCTTCCAGCCCAAGTCGAAAACAAGAAATCCTTCCAGCCCAAGTCGAAAACAAGAAATCCTTCCGGCCCAAGTCAAAGACAAGAGAAGTTCTATCTAAGTCGACGAAGGAGAAGATTACTCGAAAGCCGCGGAGAAGTTGCAGCCAAGTCGAAGACAAGGCCAAAGAGTTACTGGACGGAAGAAGAAGAAGAAGTTAAAATCAAGCCCAGCCGAGAACAGAATTCGACCCAACCAGATCGAAGTGAAGAAATACAACTCAAGTCGAAGAGAAGAATCAACTGCGAATGATTGATAGAAATAAGCCCCAGTGTCGAACTAAACCACACTCCGAGATACACAATTCTGGAGAATAGACAATTCGAAATCGTTAAGTTGTATGATAGAAGCTTGGTGCCATAGTCCACAGAGCGGGTCGGGAATGAGAACAATTTTCTTTATGTAACGGACATTAGATATAAAAGGTTGTCACCTTTTTTTTTTTTTTTCTTTTACTTGTGTTTTGCCACCCCCGTCGGACTCAACTTGCATACGGCCCAATCCCTGCTGGTCCCGTCTGTCTAAGATCTAAACACAGCGTGGGTAGACAGACCGGAGATCAGTATAGTTGCTTTAGCAACCAGGTATTGGAAGCGGGTTGGGAAGGGCGAGGCTGGTGATCATCTAACCAAGAGGTTGGAGCGGCACGCTTGGAACCAGGAGGAGCGACCAGGAGGAGCGACGTCACAGTTGGCGCCGTAACCAAAGGATTCGACCCTGGGCCAGGTGTGTACCCGTCACAATTGGTGCCAGTGACAACAGGATCAACCCTGAGACAGCCGCGTCACGTCACATCGATCGACCGCCGTTGCTGAAAATTCAAATAGAACTCAAAACGACCGGGACGGAAAGGAACAAGAACAGAATCGTCTGCAAGGTAGGACACCTTATTTTATTTCCCAACCTCGATTGTTGCTGCATAGATTGTCTTTCTCTGTAGACATGTCGGACTGTGATTCGGATAGAGCAGTGGGGGGTGAAGAGGAAGTAAGGCGGGGGTTGTCAGTGGATTTAAGGAAGCTGTTAGGTGGACCGAGGGTCCCAGTATTTGATGGCAGCGGGAAGGAGTTTAAAAACTGACTGGCAATCCTTGAGAAGAGCCGAATCATCTACGAGCTTTCGGACCAAGAAACCCTGTATTTGGCATACGATGCCACAAAGGGAAAAGCGTCTGAGTTCGTGAGGGGGCTCTTGGAAAATCAACCCTGCTTGTCTTGGGAAGAGATAAAAAGACTGCTAACCAAAGAGTTCGCCGACGAGGGTACGGCCATAGAGGCCATGAGGGCCCTTTTAAAACTGACACAGCTACGGGATGAAACCCCGGGAGAATTAGGGACCCGAGCGGGGAAGCTATCATCGTTGGCATTCCCCGAAGTGGTCAGGGATAATGCAGTTATGCAGGCCCAACTGGCGGACCTGTATATAGAGGCGCTGAGCGACGAGCGTGTTCGTCACAACGTACTGAAGGAAGGACCGCTCAGACTGTCGGCAGCGGTGGAGCTGGCCAGGGAGAGCCAGGGCGTGTGGGATAAAGTGAAGAGGTGTGGGAAGAAGCAGATGCCAAGTCAGGAGGCTGGAAAGAGGGGGGTAGGCGGAAGACCCCCCGCGTGGAATCAGAGGGTTAAGGATGAGGTGGATCGGGCAGAATTATGGGAGGAGGACCCCAATAGAAAAGCATGGTCGACCAGGCATGGCTTTTATAAGCCCACGCCGGGTCGATACGGGCTGGTCTGCTGGACCTGTGGGCACGAGGACCACAGGGCGGCGGAATGTCCGACGAAGTGGGGGTTACCCCCAGACTTCGATCAGGACAGATGCACCAGGTGTGGTAAGAAAGGACACCTGGCCAAGTGGTGGGGGCTGAGGAAGGGTGCCCCACCGATATTAACAAAGAAGGCTGAGCCCAAGAGACCGGCCCAGGGAAAAGCCAGTGGGCCACCCCGGAATTAAGAGGGAGGGTGGCCCAGTTAAAAAGAAGAGAAATAAAAACTTGGATCAGTGGACGGGCGAACCGCTTGAATAGAAGACGGGTTCCCCCGGGAATAGACACAAGGCCAACCCAGTTGAAAAGGAAAAGAGCAAAATGTTGGACATGTGGTCGGGCGGGCCACTTTGCGGCAAGCTGTCCAACAAGAAGGTGCTGGTTTTGCAGGAGGCCAGGACACCTGAGGAGAAACTGTATCCTTAGAAACGAACGCGGGAGACCGGGAGAGGTCCGGCCGGGGTCACCCAGGTACAGGGGGCGCAGAACTCCACCTCATGAGAAAAATGAAGGTGATTTATTACTACCGGCACCCATGGCTGGGTTGACCCAAGGGTGGAGACCCAAGAAGAAGAAAGCTCAAGTGTTCTCTTCGCTAACGCAAGAGAAAGAACTATCCTGTAGAGCAGAGATAGTGGGTAGGGAGATGAGGGCTCTGGTGGACACAGGAGCATCTGTGTCATTGATGAGAGAGGAAACATACAGGCGGGTGAAACGGAAGAGAAGGTTACGGGAAGCGGACATAGAGATCACGCAAACAGATGGAGCCCCCTGAAGATAAAAGGGATGGTGAGGCTCCCGGTGAGGATTGGGAAAGTAAAAAGCACCCAAAACTTTTACGTAACCCCCGACCTGTGTACGGAGGCAATCTTGGGAGAAGATTGGCTCCGGAGCCAGAGGGCCCAGATTGAGTTTAATCCTACTGTGTTGGTGGTGAACGGCGAGAGAACGCCATTGGGATGCCCACCAGAGGAAGAGATAACCATAGTGGTGGAGGAAGATGTAAAGTTACCTCCTAGAACCGCAGTGTCGGGAAAGGGTAGGTTAATGTCAGGAAAAAGGGTATGGAGAGGACCCCTGCAGTTGGTCCCTGTAGAAGGAAAGGGCCTAGAAGATAACGAGGTAACCCTGTGCGAAACGGTAGTGGAGGCAGCCGAGTTGGTGCCCATAATGATGGTGAACCAGGCCCAAAAGACTATAAAGGTTAGGAGAGGGGAGAAGATAGGGAGAGCACTTCCCCTACGAACTCTGAGTCGGGTGAGATTCGAGGAGGAACGAAGGAAGCTAGTAGAGCAAACAGAGGGAATCTTAGATGAGGATATATTAGCACCGGATCAATTTAGAACCAGAGTGGGGGGTCTGTTAAGGAACAATCGAGATGTGGTAGCCCAGTCAGACAAGGAGCTAGGTCAGACCCACACAGTCGGAATGAAAATCGACACCGGAGACCACCCCCCTGTGAAATTGAAACCCTACCGGACACCTATACATAAAAGACCACTTGTAGAAGAGGCAGTAGAGGAAATGTTGGAAGCTGGGATGATCGAAAGATCGATCTCCCCTTGGAGCTTCCCAATAGTAATAGTAGGTAAGAAAGATGGCGGGCATCGTTTCTGTGTAGATTTTAGGAAGCTAAATTCTATATCGAAGCCGTTGGCGGTGCCATTGCCATTGACAGACGACATTTTGGCATTATTAGGGAAGGCAAAGCACTTCTCTACGTTGGACTTGAGGTCCGGGTATTGGCAAGTAGCCCTGGATGAGGCTGACAAGGAGAAGGCCGCATTTGCGTGTCACCTGGGACTGTTTCAGTTCTGGGTGATGCCATTCGGTCTAGCTAATGCCCCGGGAGTCTTCCAACAGCTAATGTCAATAGTGTTGGGAGGATACGAGAACTTTGCCATGGCGTATTTGGACGATATCTTGATATTTTCGGAGACAGTGGAACAACACTTTTTTCATTTAGGACAGGTGTTGGGAAGATTGAGGAAACACGGATTAAAATTAAAATTGTCAAAGTGTCAGTTTCTGAAGGAAGAAACTAGGTATTTAGGCTTCGTCATAAACGGAGACGGTATTAAACCCGACATGGATAAGGTAAAGGTCATAAGGGAAATGCCAGAGCCTAAGACAGTGAGACAGGTAAGAGGTTTTATAGGAGCTATAGGCTACTACCGACGCTTCGTCCCGGCATTTTCAAGAATTGCCATACCACTAGTAGCCCTGACGAAGAAATACGCTAGGTTCAAGTGGACAGAGGACTGTCAACGAGCATTTGATTCGCTAAAGGGACGGTTGACAACCGTCCCACTGCTGACGTACCCAGACCTCAGCAAGCCCATGCTATTATACACGGATGCCAGTGAGCAGTGTGTATGGGGCAGTACTTACCCAGCCGTGTCCTGATAAGGAAGGACCAGTGCCTGGCATACCAGAGGAAGTACCGATATACTTCCTCTCCCATAAGCTCTCAGAGACACAAGAGAAGTGGCCAGTAATAGAAAGAGAAGCATATGCCATCATGTATGCTCTCCAAAAACTGGACTACTATTTAAATGGTGCGGTCTTTACTATAAAAACAGACCACAAACCTTTGCAGTACCTATTGCAGGCAGAGTGGACAAATAATAAGAAAATTCAACAGTGGGCACTTAAGTTAATTGGCTACCACTGTAAGATAGAGTATTTGGCAGGAAAGGAAAACACGTGCGCAGATTTACTCTCAAGAATACCGAAACAACTGGAAGAAAGATCTGTAAAGGTAGAACAGGGAGTAGATGATAAAGCCTATAGAATAGGAGTAATTAACTCTAATAGGCTAAAAGATCGCCCCATGTTAGAATCGGACGAAGAAGGGGACGCCCAGATAATAACCGATGCCTACTGGACAGAAGGAATTGAGAAGGAGCAAGCAGACAGTGAAATAGCTGCTCTGAGAGAGAAGGTGAAGGCAGGAGAGACCACCAAGTATGCCATAATAGAGGAAAGGCTGTATTATCTCTCAGGCAGGGATGAAGAAGTCAAGCCCAAGTTGTATGTGCCCAAAAGTTTAAGACCAGAGATATTGGAGCAGTGCCACGAGAGGTTGGGTCACATGGGAATTGATAGGACATGTGATCTCATAGGAAGAAAGTACTATTGGCCCAAACTGTACGGAGAGGTCACTAACTATGTTCGGAGTTGTGTAGTGTGCCAGTCGCAGAGCAGAAGGCAGGAAATGGCACCCTTGGAGGAAACAGACGTACCAAACTTTCCCTTCGAGAAGGTGAGTATGGATGTATCAAGACCATATGGAGAAACTGCACAAGGAAACAACTATATAGTGAGTTTTGTCGATTGGCTAACAAATTGGTCTGAAGCATTTGCAGTACCAGACAAGAAGGCCAGAACTGTGGCCGGGTTGATAATAAGTGAAATCTTCCCTAGGTATGGTGCCCCTGTGCAATTGGTAACAGACAATGGCACGGAGAATGTGAACAGCATCATGAGAGAAGTTTTGACAGGTTTGAATATAGAGCGCATAAAAACATCCCCATATCACCCCCAGGGAAATGCTAAAGTGGAAAGGTTTCATAAAACCTTGGGAGATGTATTGGCCAAGCTGGTCAGAGAAAACATTGGAAATTGGGACTTGTATTTGACGCAGGCTCTGGCGGCCGTGAGGTTTACGATAAACGAAACCTCCAGATTTTCTCCTTACTTTTTGTTGTTTGGCAGAGACGTGGTCCTGCCTGTGGATAACCTACTGAAGCCCCGAAGAAGGTATATGGGAGAAGATCATCATCAACTATTGCTGGAACAGCAACATAAGATATTTGTACAGGCCAGAAGAAGAATAAAGAGGGCCCAGAAGAAAAGAAATGAGAGGGTGAATGCTGAAAGAAAGGTAGTAGAATTGAAGGTTGGAGACCCTGTCTACTATAAAATCCACCAGAGAGAGGGAAAGCTGGACCAAAGATGGGAACCGTACTACCGGATAGTAGAGCAGACGGGCCCAGTATCATATGTAATATGGGATCAAGTGGCAGGACGAGCGAGGAGGGTTCATGCCAATGATCTGAAGAAGGCTGAAATAGCTAACCTGGAAATGAGCGAGCCGAGGCCTAAGAAGACAAGAAAAAGGAAAGTAACTCTGGTTGAACCGGAAGAAATGGAAACGGAAGAAGACTCCGAGGAGGATGCGGAGATAGATCGACTTGGCCAGATAAACGAAGCAGTCCGAGTGACAGAGTTGGAACCCTCAGCGGGGATTGGCGATGTTCAGTCGTCGACTGAATCGGTACAGAGAAGACCCCGTGAGATCGCCATCACACCCCCATGTCCGAAGAAAAGGAAGAAAAAGACGAGGAGGTCCAATCAAGCAGTCGAAGGCTCTAAAAAGAGGCACCCTGAACAGGACGAAGGACCCAACGAGTGGGAGGAGGAGGATCGAATACCCCTTTCCCAGCTCAAGGAAAGGATAAGGAACAGGAGAAATTTAGACATAGAGTCGAAAGGTATTGAGGACATTCAAGGCGAAGACTCTAAACAGAAAGAAGAATCAGGAGATGAAGAAGAGGACAAAAAAAAACCTCCTGGACGGAAGTTAGACACAGAAAGAAGGTTAGAGGTTGAACAGAAATCACCTCAGAAGTTGAGATCAGGGAGGGAGAAGAACCCCAAATCTCAGTAGAACAAAAGGGCTGTGCAGAATACAAGCATTTAGTGTCGACAGATAACGACACTGGCTCATCCAAAATCCTATTGGCTGACTATGGTAGATGTGAGTGGAGGGGATGGAGTCGCGGGCTGCACCTCACAAGGGACGGGAGAAGATCATTGGCATTGTTGATTGATCACCAGTGGTGTCATGAAGTACAACCTTTAGAGTGGGCGCCACGCACACCTGACCAGACCATTCTGTCCGCTAGAGGTTAGTTAGAGGAGGGAAGAGCTGAACTTAGTAAGAAGTTATAAAATAATTGAGTGATGAGTTGAGCGACACGAAGTAGTTGTGAAGAATAACAACAAAAGAATTTCGTTACCTTTCAGGAATGATCAAGATGAAAGGGTTGGTTATGACGATGAT
Source organism: Acanthosepion lycidas (assembly GCA_963932145.1). NCBI lineage: Eukaryota > Metazoa > Mollusca > Cephalopoda > Sepiida > Sepiidae > Acanthosepion > Acanthosepion lycidas. The sequence goes on from OZ010586.1 coordinate 109,760,888, forward strand.
GGTGGTAGCCACGCTGATGGTGACGATGGCGGAAGCTGGGAAGCGCAGCCGAAACACCATTTTTAAAAAAACGAGCGAAGTAATAATAATCAGGTCTAAGTGGTTGGTCACATTCGTGATAGATTTGAACCCGTATGAGTCGCTACTAAATAAGTTAGGAAACGAGCTAACGCAACTGGATGCAGCCCGGTTGAAAGTAGGACAAGATTATCCCAAGCAAAAAGGGTATCTCAGTTTATTGCACTCCCTAGAATCAGAAGCCACTATGATAGAGGCTCAATGGAAAGACATGCAAAACTACCTGCAGGGAATAGAGTTACGGCAGACGTAAGTCCCGATTGTGGGAAAGGCATTGAGTGTCCTGTTTGGAACAGTGACTGAAGATGACGTTAAATTCATAAGAAGGAAACTGGGAAAAGTGGAGGTAAACCAGAGGACGCTTGCCCAGGTGGCAAGGGAGAGTGTGACCATATTAAATGTGACAAGGTTAGAGGTGTCCAAAAATAGAGCCAGAATCAATTGGTTAATAGACAACCTGGCGAGGTTGAGACAAGAGGTAATTAATAATACAGAAACTGTAATGATTGAATTACAGGAAATGAGCGGATTCATGCAAAAATATTTCCAGCTGATGACAATTACGAATAAGGTACGACAAACGAGTCAGTCGTTGACGACCTTGCTGGAACACGTGAGGGCGCAATTAGACATGCTGTCATTAGGACACCTCTCCCCAAGCATAGTAAACCCGGGTCACCTAAGGGAAGCGCTACTCGGAATACAGGCCGAGTTACCCCACCATTTAAGGCTGCCGGTGGACCCCACCAAAGAATTGTGGAAATATTATAATGCACTAGGATGTGTGACCTTGTTAGAAAATAGGCGACTATTGGTTGTGATATCTGTTCCGTTGTTAGATAGCGAGAGTGTATTCGAGATATACCAGGTTATAAACTTACCCATCCCCTACCCCAGAAGAGATCAAGGTTTAGGAATGATAGCAAGGTACAAGGTGGAAGCAGACTACATAGCTTTAAATTCGGGGAGAACGAAATTCATGTTGCTATCAGCTGAAGAAGCTGGAAGGTGTAGAGATGATGCTCTAGGGACTTGTACCTCGTTAAGCCCTATCTATAAAACTGGTAATCGCAGAATGTGCATACTAGAATTGTTTGATGGGAAAAGGGAAGGAATCAAAAGAATCTGCCAAGTGGAGGTATTAACAAACACGGCATTACCACAAGCTATCAGTGTTTCAGACGGGGTGTGGGCAGTAGCCACACAGAGACATATCAGCTTGTCTAGGGTATGTGGGGGAGAGTCCACAAGGACATTAAGAAAAAGACCACCGTTATCCCTGGTGACGCTACCCATGGGATGTTCGGCGGTTGGAATATCCATTTCCTTACCCCCCTATTACCAGGAAGAAGAAAGATATCAAGAGAAAGATTCAATCATAGAGATGATTGGTAGAGGCTTAGTCAATTGTACAGAATTATGGGAGCCGATAGTGAAGAGATTCTCTAATGTTACCTTAAATAAGATGCCAGTATTAATGAAGCCAATAGAAAGGATCGATATGGATCAATTGAGAGACAAGTTAAGTGCGTTGGGAAACGAAGGTGTGGCTTGGGAAGACGATGAGCAGATCGCGATAAGTTGGTCAATAGTAATGGGTACATTCCTAGTTATAGCCATCGGGGGTGTATTAATATGGAAGGTTAAGAGTAAGAGGAGATTAGCGAACGACAATCTAGTGAGCGTGCAGCAACTCGAGAGGGAGATGCCGAGCAGTGTTCCTCGCTCAGACAGGACGGGCGAAGAAATTGCTGAAAGACCAACGGAGGAGGCTGGCGTGAGACCACCACGTGCGGCGGAAAAACCTCCCACAGCGGAGAGGAAAACATTGACCAAGAAGAACAAACCATAGTAAACACATCTGCACCCACAGACACACGCACATATTACTCTTGCATGTAGAACAAAAGAAGATGAAAAGAACATTACATTGCATGTAGAACAAAAGAAGATGAAAAAGAACATTACATTGCATGTAGAACAAAAGAAGATGAAAAGAACATTACATTGCATGTAGAACAAAAGAAGATGAAAAAGAACATTACATTGCATGTAGAACAAAAGAAGATGAAAAGAACATTACATAGCATGTAGAACAAAAGAAGATGAAAAAGAACATTACATTGCATGTAAAAAAAAAAAAAAAAAAAAAAAAGATGAAAGGAACATTACATTGCATGTAGAACAAAAGAAGGTGAAAAGAACATTACCCTTGCATGTAAGAAAGTAGAATAGAATTGCATGAGACAAATGCATGGTGCATGTTAAATGATGTAATTGGGTTTAGGTGTCATTTACGGGTAAATGACAAATCGGTTAGGGGAGGATTGTGGCACCCTGCATTTTTAGAAAGACTAAAAAGAGATATTCATAGAAATATGAATTAATTTTTATTCGGTTTATTAACCAGTTGTTAGTTATTTAGAAACGAAGAATAATTGAGTTTTGAGAATAATTCTCTAACTGTATTTAGGCGATCCAAAGAGAAGAAGAAAAAAAAAATAATAAAAAGAAAGAGAAAGAGGAATAGATAGTGCAAAACCCGGTCATAAGTAAAACTAAGACAAGACAGGTGTCAAAATATATCAGGTCAAATTACCTGACCGAAATCCAGGGAAATAGAAATTGTTATATTTGGTTGAAGAAATAGAGATTTTTTAGAACAATGGAAACGAAATTTTAATCGGAGGAAAGGTGTTTTTTTTTGTGTTGAGGTGGTGACCGGTGGAACTGTATACAGGTTCTGACCTGTTAAAAATTGGAACCCCACGATGATGAAGTGGAGATATTTTCAATTCAGATAATTAAGATTTTTGACTATCAGGTCTGACCAAAAACAAAGAAGGAAAGAAAACGATTGTCTCGGCTCACAGATAGCGCCAATATTCTTTCCTGAAGTCACATCTAATTAGCGGCAGGCTGTTTTGACAGAACCCAGGTGAGAAACAGCCAAGATTATCATTTTTCGTACGTGTGAAAAAGGCCAAATTAGATTTTGTTTTTTTTTTAGAACAAGAACGATGTAAGCCACGCCCGATTGGAGACGGGAGGCGTCCCACCACAGTCTCATTAGCCGAAAGCGGTCACGTGATATGCGGAAAGAGGAGGGAGAATGCTCGATCAAGAACCATTGGTCGAAAACGGTCACCTGACATACGAGAGACCGGGAGAGATGGGTATGCGTCTTCCCCCCAGAGGCACTGTGAGGAAGTAGGGGTGAAAATAATAGCGATAATGGGAAATCAGAACTAATGCGACTTTTGGGATTATCGAGAGAGCCCTGACGCCGACAGACCCACCCCGGTTTGCTGCGGCGTCAATAAAAGCAGGACCCCAATCGACAAAAAAGTGAGTTCAGCCCCGGACGGCAGCGAGAGGAGATCGCCTCGGACGGCGGAGGGTTGCGGCTGGGTTGCGGCGGGGGGGTCCTTCCAGCCCAAGTCGAAAACAAGAAATCCTTCCAACCCAAGTCGAAAACAAGAAATCCTTCCAGCCCAAGTCGAAAACAAGAAATCCTTCCGGCCCAAGTCAAAGACAAGAGAAGTTCTATCTAAGTCGACGAAGGAGAAGATTACTCGAAAGCCGCGGAGAAGTTGCAGCCAAGTCGAAGACAAGGCCAAAGAGTTACTGGACGGAAGAAGAAGAAGAAGTTAAAATCAAGCCCAGCCGAGAACAGAATTCGACCCAACCAGATCGAAGTGAAGAAATACAACTCAAGTCGAAGAGAAGAATCAACTGCGAATGATTGATAGAAATTAGCCCCAGTGTCGAACTAAACCACACTCCGACATACACAATTCTGGAGAATAGACAATTCGAAATCGTTAAGTTGTATGATAGAAGCTTGGTGCCATAGTCCACAGAGCGGGTCGGGAATGAGAACAATTTTCTTTATGTAACGGACATTAGATATAAAAGGTTGTCACCTTTTTTTTTTTTTTCTTTTACTTGTGTTTTGCCACCCCCGTCGGACTCAACTTGCATACGGCCCAATCCCTGCTGGTCCCGTCTGTCTAAGATCTAAACACAGCGTGGGTAGACAGACCGGAGATCAGTACAGTTGCTTTAGCAACCAGGTATTGGAAGCGGGTTGGGAAGGGCGAGGCTGGTGATCATCTAACCAAGAGGTTGGAGCGGCACGCTTGGAACCAGGAGGAGCGACCAGGAGGAGCGACGTCACAGTTGGCGCCGTAACCAAAGGATTCGACCCTGGGCCAGGTGTGTACCCGTCACATTACCAACTATAGATTTTTGACAAAACAAAATATTACCGGGAAAAAAAGTTGTCGACATTAAATAACCCACTGAGGTTGATATGCCGTAAAACAAAACACTGATTACAGATAGTGGTTCGGGAGTTTGATACTGGTCTCCTATTTACTCGAGAGCTGGCTTATAAAAGAGATCGAATCAAATGTTTATCGTCTTACTCGATTGGAATTCGAACACTGTTCACTGATGTCTTATTCCAATCTTTGAACCATCACACCATCTGCACGTCTGAAATATAGCAGAAAAAATTATTGATCGATGAATACACAACATTGAAACGTGTAAGAAATGTTAAGAGAAATCTGACACAAAAAAAGAACGTTGAAAGTATTGGCAAGATAAACCCAATAAAAAAATTGCTTTTAAGACGATGAAAAGGAGAATTGAGAAAAAGGAAATGAAAACTAGAAAGAAAATAATTGAAAAGGCGTCGTTGCGAAAGTAAACATAAAAAAGAAAGAAAGAAATTAAGAATATTAGCTTTTTTCTTTTTCCCTGAGCTGTGTTCCTTCAAGACGTTGGCGATCATGACTCTGCAGAATTTCATGTCTTTTCTACCTCTTAGTAAATAGTGTGTTTTTACTATTTCTCCTAACAGGTATTCTGTCAAATATTTGTACAAAATATTTTCATAGATTATGATTTGAAACACCGAATTCCGTAGGATCAGCGAAGTTAAGCAACGTCGAACCTTGTCAGTAACTAGACAAGTGAACACTTGGGAACAGCATGAGCTGTAATTTTGGATATGAGGATTGTGTAATAATTCATGTCTTATGAATTGGAAATCGAAGAGCCGAGTTCTAATCTCAGCCGAGCTACTCATATTCATTTACGCACAAATAACTTTGGGAAAGGTATGAATCTACTTATTCTTCCCACAGCTATGGGTTAATTTGGACAACTTGTACCAGTAAAATCATTATTACCCGCAGAGAATTATGTCAATTTAAAATATATTTTCCGACTTTAAATAACTTGAAATTTGTTGGTAAACCGTAAAATATAAAGCAATGAAACAATGAATAGGCTATGAGCTGTTTTTGCTTATACCGCTTGATTTCAGTATATCATGTGAATACAAAAATTTTCCAAAGACTCTTTCTTCAATATGTGCCTCAGAAATGTCCACTATCTGTCTCTGATGTTTGGTCCTTTTTGTTTCTATTCTCTCTAAAATTTCGTCTGTTGCCAAAGTCATTTATTTAATTATGATAAAAGTGTTCAAAATTCACTGTCATATAGGAGGACTGATATTACATAACGGATAAGTGCATTTTTTATTAGCAAAATACATTAAAAAAAAACTACGAACTTTAATAAATATCGCTAAGAGAAATCTCTAGATTAGGCAGAGAAGCACAGGAAGACTTATATCCCAGTTTTCATTTCTCGTAATTAGTGTCGAAATGCTACATTCGTTTGACCTCTTATCGCATCTCGAGATTATCACCTCGCCAAGCAACAGGACTTAGAAAAAAACAGCGAGGAGATGAAGTAATATTTTGGCAAATGATGTAAACTGTCAACTTATACAGTGTGAGCTGAAGATGATATTAAGAATGTAATTACATTTAACCATTTCAGCATGCATTGACAGCGCTACCAATGCGTTTCGAGTTATATTTTTCCTCACTTCATGGTTTCTTACTACGATCAAAGATTAGTATCTTTTCTTCTCTTTGCCTTCATCTTATAACTCACAAGTCAGCATTCATTGACAGAACAGCCACTGATAATCCAGTTACGTTGTTTTCAACTCGATGGTCATCGCATTTGGATCTAAGTTTGGTATCTCTCTTCCTCATATATAAGGTTAATTATAATATTAGCCGTTTCCTTACAAGGAAACATTCGGCATTTATTGACTGAATATTCAGTGCGACTTTGCGCTGCAAATCATAAAATATTTCTATTAAAAGGATTTTCAGGAAAATAGATTTCTCAAGTCTAGTAACTATTATTATTCTTTGCAATATTACAGCAGATTTTCTTTCGTTCCTTTTGTTTGAAACTGTGTGAAACTTCAGAAAATGATCCCATTTTTTATTCTTCGTGTTATATATTCTAAGTTCTTAGACAAGGATTTCGGTATGTCAAGATTTGAGAACGAGCCAAATTTCTTCCTATACGTCCCAAAAATATATTAAGATTTAAGTAATTTTTAATCATTCCCCTCAAGCAAGGCAATGAAGTCACTAAGACACTAAGGGGTTACCGAATGTTGTAGAATATGAAAAAAACGCTAATAAGGCTAATGTGTATATTCGGAAAAGCTGGTTATCGTTAACATTTTCAGAAAAAATTTCAAAGTCTTAAATTAATAGAATAGCAGCTAGATATCAGATAGTAAGTGACGACCAGCTTCAACCCTTTCCCCTTTTTAACCTGCATGTCAAAATTGTATATTATTTATAATAAATTTCGACAATGATTAATAGAACAAGACGTTTCGAATTTTAAAGGGTATAGCAAGTGATGTCTTCGAAAATCAAAACAAATTATTAAGAAACAAATAAGTAGCGCTAGAAGGAAAGCCAACAATGTTGAAGTGTTTTGAAATATTACTCTTCCTAATAGCAGAACATTTTAGACAATCTTCTTACAGATGAGAAAAAGACAATGTCACAGAGATGTGGTTCTACAGAAGGATACTGGGAATTTCATCAATGGAATATGTGAGTAAGGATAAAGTCTTAAATAAAATGAGAATAAATATACTTTAAACTCTCTTGGGAAAATATTGAGGAAAGGGATATTGGAGAATAGGATACTCACAAGACCTATTTTTTTATAGCTTACCAATATTTTGTATATAATATAAAGCCGAATTATATCCTGAGTCTGTAATAATAATTCTTTTTTTTTTTTTTGTTTCTTTTTTTTTTTTTCTGAGGACATATTGTATTAAAGTCTTTTTTGGAGATATTGATGATTTACGGCTAAACTATCTTTATTTAAGCTACTGATGCGTATAAAAGAGGCGGATTCATACATTTCCCACGTGTTTTGCACATAAGTTTATGTAACGAAACCTGATTTCGAAGTCGACGTTCCGCTTTCCCATTCCCAGTCTCGATTGTTTCCACTGTCCCTCTTGCGTTCAATCTGTCATGTGAGTATCTAGTTTTCCAAACACCCTTTCCTTCTTCTGTTCCCTTGTTTCCATTTTCTCTAAAGCTTCGTGTTTTTTCACTTGTTCCGTATATGGTATTTTCCGCATTCTTCTGTAGAATCACATTTCTGTTGCTTCAAGTCTCTTCTTCATCTGTGAGGAGATTGTCCAGCATTCACTGCCATATAGAAGGATTAATATTTTAACCTAACTCTTGAAGCAGAAATCTTTTTTTATTTGCCATGTCCTTTCAGGTCATAGGCGATCATGGCCCTCCACGCCCTCCTGTCCATTGATGTTAAGTATAAGTGTCTTAACGTTTCCATTTTCTGTAAATTTTCATTGTTGTTCACATGGTCCGTCCATGGTATTCTCATCATCCTTGTGTAGAGTCACATTTCTGTTGCTTCAAGGCTCTTCTTCATCTGTGACGAGATTTTCCAGCATTCACTGCCATATAGAAGAATTGATATTTTAACCTAACTCTGTAAACAGAAATTCCTCTTTTATGTGCCATGTCATTTCAGGTCATAGGGGATCATGGCCCTCCACACCTTCCTTTCTCTTGATGTTAAGTATAAGATTCATAATGTTTCCATTTTCTGTAAAATTTAATTGTGGTTCACATGGTCAGTCCATGGTATTCTCATCATCCTTCTGTAGAATCACATTTCTTGTGCTTCAAGTCTCTTCTTTTTATGTGAGGAGATTGTAGGGCATTCATCGCCATTATAAAACATGTCAGTTCTGTTTTCTTTGTTTCTAATGGAATGTTTCTTATTATTTGATAAGATTTTTGCAAGCCAACTTTTGTTATCCCAATGTGACTTACGATAATATCATTATTATAATAAGCAGTGATAGTAGCAGTAGTTGTAATAGTAGCGATGGTAGTTGGAGAAATTGTCATAATTATTATACTTGATCAAGTCTGTTTATGATTGTATGAATACAAGAATAAATTACTTAAAAATTCGACATTCTTATTCTAAGATATTATTATTATTATTATTATTATTATTATTATTATTATTATTATTATTATTATTATTATTATTATTGATTATGTTCTACAGCTTATCAACCCTTTACGCGTTATTTAAAGCCAGGAATATTTTTAGATTGTTAGGAGTTTTTTGTTGAGATAATAAAGATTTAGTGAAAGAATGTTTACAAATAAATCAAATGTCTGGGAAGAAGATGTAAATTCATAGCTTTCCCGAGGGCCTTTTTCGCTTTAGTGATTATAGGGAACATATTGTAAATTAGAACTCGCGATGTAATAAATATGGCCGGATAATGTAAATAGAGTATCGGAAATATTTGATCAAATTTGCTATAAAAACGATTATGTGAATTACATGATTTCAGGTAGTGTATAATATAAGTTTAATAAAAATAATTATACAATGTCTATTTTCTCATAATTATATTTTCTTTTTTTAAGTATTTTACCCCATGCAAGGCGGGAGTGCCACTAGCACCCAAGGGTTACAGAGAGCAAGTTTAAAGAGGGGTGTTTGAAGAAAGTGTATAGAGAAGGACGAGAATCGGGATGAAGGCATCAGTAGATGTCGAGTAACATTACATTTTAAAATTTGAAGATTATAGCCATCAGAGAAGGAAGAGTAAAGGAAGTCGGAAGTGCGAGATAAGAAGCTGTTAGAGTAGAAGAGACGGCTACATTTTACCGTTTCGACATCATCTGATGCCTTCATCTTGTTTCCCGTCCTACTCTTTATCCTTTCTACAAAAACGGATGTTTCCTCTTGCACCTTCTCTCTGTAACCCCTTGCGTGTTAGTGGCACTCCCGCTTTGCTTGAGTTAAACACATTTTAAAAAAAAAAACTCTTTGGCGATGGATGGTACGTGCGCCTTCCTGATTTGGGATGAGTTGAGGTTAAAGGCCCAATAGGCCCCCGATGCACGGACCTACTCTAGGGGACATCCATTAATCGTAATTCGTCATAGTTCACGGTTCAAACGGCAATGGTGGAATGTAATTAGTTTAGTTTTCGAGGGGTTGACTCTAACCGAACCAGTTTTTCTCCCACTGAGATGATAGAGCAGCGTCAATGTAGAGGTCAACTCCCAATCTCTGCTCATCAAAATTTTTGTAGATGTTCATTTCTACTGTTGTGCCATTAACCTATTCAAAAATGATCGCAGTATGCCCATATATGACAAGCGATTCTAGAGCTATCATAGACATCACTGTCTGAATTACTGGGAAGAATAGTCATCATTATTTCTACTATTTACATTCAGACTATTGTCTACATTTTGTTGTTGTTGTTCTTGTTATCAAAGTGATTAGGCCGATGTTCTCCCAGGCCTTCGACAGGTGTATATTCAACTATCATATCAGGTGTATATCAATTTGGGGTAACATAGTAATACTGAGATCAATAAACAAACCCAATATCTCTCTATCAAACACAAACAAATAGACACGCACGCACACACACAGAGACACACACACACACACATATATATATATATATATATATATATATATATATATATATATATATATATATATATGTCCATATCCGTACCCATATATATATATATATATATATATATAAAGAAATATAGTCTTAAGGTGTGCTATATTTATGGAATAAAGTGCTCAATATCAGAGATAGAGCGTGTGTAAATATAAAAGTGAACATAGAAGTCAACACTTAGAGGCGACAGTCTGTTTCATGCTATATGCAATCGTCAGGCCTGACGATTGCATATAGAATGAAACAGACTGTCGCCTCTAAGTGTTGACTTCTATGTTCACTTTTATATATATATATATATATATATATATATATATATATATATATATATTCAAATTCAGAGTTATAGCGTTCATTGATATAAAAGATGTGGATAAATGAAACACTAAGTTATAAGACTATACTTCTATACTACATACAAGAATGCCGAAAAATGCTCACTTTTTAAATGGTTTCTGACTTCTTAAATCTTACAGTTACAGCATTTACATGAATATACGTGGTGGTTATAGGTGTCCATACTTTATGGTAATTATCAAAGTAATGATTTTATGCAAATATTAGTTACATGGTATTGTCGCCTCAAGAGGTTGACTTGAATGTCCACTTATGCATACATACATACATAAATATATACATAAATATATGTATGTATTTAAAAGAAAAACAGACCACTTTAAGGCACCATTATAATAATTTAATTCACCAGAGTCCTTTTAAAGGACGCCGGATCATCAGATAGCACTTCCAAAAATGAAAAAAATCATTTTGGGAGTGCTATCTGATGATCCGGCATCCTTTAAAAGTACTCTGGTGAAATAAATTATTATAATGGTGCCTTAAAGTGGTCTGTTTTTCTTTTAAATATTAGCTCTGGATTTACATTGAGCTCTCAGGATTTCATCCTCCTTGGGATTACCCATACGGATTACCAAGTTCTTCATAACTTATATATATATATATATATATATATATATATATATATATATATATATATATATGTGTGTGTGTGTGTGTGTGTTTGAGAGAGCGCGTGTGTTTGTATTCTTAATTTTTTTATAAATATATATATATATATATATATATAAATATATACGTACATATATAATATATATAGATATAGATAGATAGATAGATAGAGAGAGACAGAGACAGACAGACAGAGACAGAGAGCAAGTATGAAAATGAAAGAGAAATATATATCCTGATACATCTACCCATATCGGTTAAAGATTTTAAATTTATTCACATATCGAAATATTTATTAAATAATGCATGACTTGAAAATCAGTTTTAATGAACTTGCCAGGTTATACAATTTTTAATGATGGGATACCTATGTTATATGTATACTTGTTGTTACTGGTTTTACTATTTGCGTTTGTGCTGAAAATTTTCCGTGTACAGAATGATTGCTTTAGAGGCTTTCGTAAAATTCTTAGATCTGTTCTAAAATATTTCTTCCTAATTTTTGCTCGAAAGCGTGCATGAATCCTTGGGAGTACATGAATGAATTGTAAAATAAAATTAAATAAAACAGTCGCATCTATCCGCTGGGGTGTTAATATCCTTTACTTGTCTTTTTAATCCATCAGGGACCGGATATTAAAGAAAGATCGCCCGTTCTTCATGCAATGACGTATCACACTTAAGTCTCTCCTCTGACAATGCAAGTACAACATAATATAGCCGGAGGCATGAAGGTAATCCGTTTGTTCTATCACACCCTAACAAACCATCACTTTTGGCATCTATTCAATTCAAGGCAGCAGTCAAACGATAAAACGAACGATGCCTTTCTATCTTGTATCATTGGATAAGAGCTTTCTTCGCTATCTTACCAGTCAGTTTCTCAGCTAAGAATAATGGAAAACGCATGCAGTCTTCGGAATCTGTCTTTGAGTAGGTAGATTAGAAAGATACAAAAAGTAAGGCCATTGTTTTATGTCATCTGAAAACACATGAATTTGGTAGACATGTGATCAGAAAACGTGACAACAAGCGTTTGTGGCAATATGTTTTTGGTGTTATTCAAACAAGTTCCAGCTGACTTTCTATTCGTTGTATCCAAGAATATATTGTTTATTCATATTTAGATATTGTTTGAAATGCTCTCCATTTGAGAGTTATCACGCTTCATTTTAAAGACACGTTGTTATAACATGGACCTGTTGTTTTTGGTCTTTTAATATGAAAATGAAATCTTGAATTTATAAGATTAAATTATGTTCAGATTTCCCTAAGAGCACTCATTCCCGTCTACGAAAAATAATTTCTTTATGGCCTGGTCGAGAAAATAATTGTATGAGTCTTAAAAGCTTAGTCATTAAAAACTGAGAATGATCATGTATTAGTAATAAATAAAATAAAATAAAAATTCGACTGTATTTTCTTTCCACTACGATGTGGCGTATGAGATATTTAGACGAATATCATCATACTTGTTGCATTGGCCCGGTTTCTGCGAAAGAGGATTACATTCAAATACATGTTTATACACTTAGGAAAGGTATGAATAACCTTCTTCTCAACCCAGCTGTGGGTAAATAGCAGGACAGACAGGGTTCTATAGCCTTGAATGAAAAGAAATAGCTACCTACTCCGGGGAAGTCAGTCATGTATTGCGCATCGGACATAACCCGCTGACTTAGTCCAAATATGCATTTCATGTATGATGCCATTTCCTTTATTTATGTAGGATGTGTATATCTATATGTATGGCTTTATTTTTGTCATAAGTGTGTATATACTTGCATAGGTAATGTTATATTTCTTGGGTGTAACTAACATGTATATTTATTATTTCATGCAGAGGAGTCTATATATTTAGAAACATATATATATATATATATATATATATATATATATATATATATATATATATATATATATATATTACATGAATCATTCATACAAAAAAACAAATATCGAGGTTAGTGATTTAAATGGCGAGAATACATCTTCGCAAACAATTCCAATAAGTTACACTAACCCCGAACCTGTATATGAATGATATGATCCCTGTTTATAAATTCCAGTTTCATAAGGTCTTTTTTTAGTTTTTACAAGCTTTCGTCTGTTCCTACAGACACCCTCAGGTATGAAAATAGATTTGTTCTTGTTTTTTCCTTCTCGGTAATAAGAGGGCAACGAAAATATAGATGTATTCCGAAAAAAATGCTATGATAAATGTGTTATTATTTGGAACGTGCGGTCGTAACGCTGAGTTTGAATTTTAAATTTTAAGGTTGTGCGTTTTTGTACAAATATAGTAATAAGAGAATTCTTTTGTACTGGTAGGTTTTCCGTCAATGTGGCATGAACTATATTGTTCAATAATTACAGGAATGTCACACTTATTATCCGAAAGTTGCACGTTGGATCAGTTATTTTAATTTCGATTATAGGTGTTGTTCAAATTATTCATGTAATTATAAGTTGAACAGCTCCTATAATCTATTTCCATACCTGAGGATGTCTGTGGGAACAGACGAAAGCATCTAAAAACTAAAAAATGACCTTATGAAACTCGAATTTATAAACAGGGATCATATCATTCATATACAGATTTTGGGTTAGTGTAACTTATTGAAATTGTTTGCGAAGATGTATTCTCGCCATTTAAATCATTAACCTCTATATTTGTTTTTTGTAAGAATGTTTCATGTAATTATAAGTTGAACAGCACCTATAATCGAAATTAATATATATATATATATATATATATATATATATATATATATATATATATATATATATATATATGAATATTTTAATTATTTTATGCGTGTGTATTCGTGTGCATGTGTATACAAAAACACACACAATCATATATATATTGGATAGCAACTGATCTACGACAGAAAGAAATGCCAACCTACTTCGAGAAAAAAAAATCTGCCTCGTCAGTCATATATGGAAAGATACTTGATCGCCTGAAATTATACAGGCCCCTTATCTCTTTCTATTTCTTCATTTGTATTTATATTTCAGTACCTGGATATCGGCTCGGATTGAGGAATCGGAGAGCCGAGTTCGAATTCCAGTCGAATCCATTACATTCACTTACGTGCTAATAAACTTGGAAATGTATGAATCCTCTTCCCCACCCTAAGCTATGGGTAAATAGCTGTACAGACCGGATTCTATAGCTTAGGACAGCAACTGATCTGCCGCAGAATGAAATGACAAACTACTGCATCGTCAGTCACTTATCGAAAGTTACATGATCGCCTAAAAGTGTTTTCTACATGACACATTACTGACTGATTTCACTGCCTTGCTATACACCTGACTATTCATGTATTAGGCCCTTGAAGAATTTCTCGCTGTTTTCCAATAGATGGCGTTCCCAGAATTGCGCGCGTGTAGTTTTGGACGGTAAGGAATTACTTTAAGCAAACTTGAAATTCATTGCATGTAATTTTTCTGAGGTGTAGCGTTAAACATATTGAATTTCGTGTATTTGCAGGGAATTGTACTCCACTACGTTACTGAAAATAAATCTGCAGGTGAAACACACAGAATTGTTTTCAGACTTACGGCAACTATGCTCTGTCGGAAACAACATCAGAGATTGGATTAGACGCTTCAAAAAGAACGATCTTGATGTTGAAGATAAAGAACGCTCTGTTGCACCGGAAAAATTTGAAGATGAAGTATTGGAGGCATTACGGCATAAAGACTGATATCAAGCGCAAGCTAAACTTGCAGAATTATTAGGATTTATCATACAACATTTTCGATACGATTAAATGCATTAGGAATAATTCAAATGCAAGGCCATTGGATGCCATACGAGTTGAAGCCGAGAGACATCAAATGACGTCTTGTTAGTGTGAACAACTGCCTTAACGGCAGAAAAGAAAATGTTATTTCCATTGTATCGTGACCGGCGATGAAATGTGGAAACACTACGAACACCCTAAGCGTTGAACATTGTGGAGTAAGCCCGAACATGCATAACCATTGGCAGCAAATCTGAATATCCATGGTTCGAAGTTTTTGAACTGCATTTGGTGGAATCAGCTGTGTGTTTATATTATTATGAGCTCCTCAAACTGACCGACATCATCACGGGAGAACGCCATCGGCTAAAATTGATGCGTTTGAGCCAAGCAGTAACGAAAAAATGGCCGCTATACAAGCAGAGACACGACACACTGATTTTGCAATATGAAAACGCTCGGCCACAGATTGCAAAACGGGTGAAAACATACATGGAAATGCTTAAGTAGGAAGTCCGACACGAACCGCTGTATACACCAGACATTGCTCCGTCCCATAATCACTTTGTCCGATCGACGACACATGGCCAGGATGAGAAGCATTTTCATTCGTATAAGGTGCCAAAAATTGGGTTGACTCTTGGTTAACCTCAAAAGATGTTTCGTTTTTCCGATACGGAATTCTAATCCTGCCAATGGACAATACTTTCAGAGAAATGATTTTTAATAGTTTACATAGATAAAACATTACTTTCCATGAACAATCAACAAAAAACTTATTAAAGGTCCGAATATATTCGCCCTATACATAGCTATACACACAAATACGTACATACACACACGCACACACACATATATATATATATATATATATATATATATATATATATATATATTACGTCATCCACAGACAGATTGTTTCGCTGTTTCACAGCTCATCAGTGTGATTAGACATTCGGTTGTCTCTAGCTAGGATCGAAACCCGACTGTCAGTCGGAGATTCTACCACTAAGCCGTCGGTATATATATATATATATATATATATATATATATATATATATATATATATATATATATATATATATATATATATATATATATATATATATATATATATATATATATATATATATATATATATATATATATATATATATATATATATATATATATATATATATATATATATATATATATATATATATATATATATATATATATATATATATATATATATATTCTACCACTAAGCCGTCGGTATATATATATATATATATATATATATATATATATATATATATATATATATATATATATATATATATATATATATATATAATAGGGGAAACAAATATTCGTACACATACAGGTTTATAGTTTTTCCCACTTTTCATATAATTAACTGATGGATAATAACTAAATGTAAGTGTAGGAGAAAATGGAAACGAAAAGCCAACTTTCTCTTAATAACGGGAATACAGAGTTGATATTTATTGGGAATCTAGATACAAACGAGGAGGAGGCGTAATTTACATCACGAAGGAACAGCTGAAGTTCCTGAGATACATAATGAGGAAGAAGGGACTGGCGAATCTGATACTCATGGGTTTTCAGCAAGTGAATGACAGAACGTGGTCTGGCGGTTGTAACAGAGGGAAGGAACTTATTGCGAGCTGCAAGGGATAGAGGGAGGTGCAGAACCATCAACGTCTACGTCCTGAAAAGACACGGCACATAGAAAGAAAGATGAGGATGCCTTGGAAAATCTGATACTCACAAGACAGGGGAAAACAGGGGCGGACGAATGCAAGGTGTGACATGTTTAATGGCTTTGAGCAAACGGATGGCAGAGCAGGGTCTGGGAGAAATAACAAAAAACAAAAAATATTAAGATGTACAAGGGGTAGGAAGATGATGAACTTCATGATCACCTAAGCTCTGGAGGTACACGACACATAAAAAAATACACTTATACCAGTTCATGTTCGGTGGGGTAAGGATGTGCAATAACTATCTGTATTTTCTGTTGTCACTCTCTCCATTCTCTCTCTCTCTCTCTCTCTCTCTCTCTCTATATATATATATATATATATATATATATATATATATATATATATATGGAGAGAGAGAGAGATAGAAAGAAACTGATACTAACAGATATGTTATAACGTCATTGGATGTTTTAAAATATAAATTTTCACACACACACACACACATATATATATATATATATATATATATATATATATATATATATATATATATATATATATATATATATATATAAACCCATACGCATATGTGTATTTGCGTGAGGTTATGTTTGTGTGTGCGTGAGTGTAGGTGTTTGTTTATGTTTAATGTAGAACACACTGGAAGAAAATATGAATACGTTTAATTGCAATTTTTGCAGATATTCAATTTCTATTAAAGTGATTTTTTTTATTTACCGAATATTAGCAGAAACTAAATATCATTATCTTGTTTAGTTGCAGATTTTTTTCTATCCTACTGTGTCGTGCAGTAAATTTTCTATTAAAGTTATTTATATTTAAAACGAGATTTTATATTTTCCTTCCATTTCTTTAATTGTAAAATACGTTTACACACATAAAATAAGTCTAATTGATCGCATTAACCCATATTTGTACGTAGCATGAGATATCTCAGTTTTTCAGCACATACAGGCGATTCTTAAGCATTTTAAACTGATAAATCCATACAAATTTGGAATCCACTCTGTTTACCGACGTTCTGGGTATGACGATAAACTGCATCCGTGTCCTGGGTAAGACTATAAATTGCATCCGGGTCCTGGATAAGACGATAAACAGCATTCACGTCCTGGGTATGACAATAAATTACGCCCAACAGCAAAGCCTCTGGTCAGGAGGTTTTGAGGAGCGTGGATCCCACTCTTAATTGCTAGTGTTCCCAGTCCCATCCGGACACGGGATGGTAGCTCCTGTTCGGGTCCCAGCTATGGGCAAATTGTTAACTACCAAACTGGGATCAAAACACTATGAAAATGTCAAAATAGGACTTAATAAGAGAAATACTTTGTAAAAAAAATATTACCAGGAATAAAGTTTTGAAGATAAAATTATTACCAACAATACATTTTAAAACAAATTATTACCAGCTATACATTTTTGGAAAATATTCCCAGCAATGCATTTTTGAAAAAAATATAAAAAATGCTGTCGCATTAAGTAATCCAGTTAGGTTGATATGCCGTAAAATTAAAACAAGGCAAAATGTTTTGAGAAAATTTTATATACAGAGTTTTTTTTCAGTTTATCCATTTTCCGAGGATGATTTCTATATATGTATAAGAATTTTAATCCCATGTCCTTCTGTGTCCGATCATTACTATCTGCAGAGTATTCTATTATCAATGATTTGCTCGATTTCATCGGCTATGTTTTGAATTCAGAATTTTCCATGTGTTAAACCGGTGGCTCACAAAGCTTGATAAAACAGTCTACTTTGCTATGGAACCCATATGCGTGTGGGGAAATTTATGCGTTCAAGTCCTCTATTTAAAACAAGTGATTTCTGTCGATCTTGAACCCAGCTTGTCGTTTTAACTTTCTGTGTCGATAACGGTTACGCTAAATTCGCATGTTTTTTTTGTTTTTTTTTATTATTTAGACTTCATTTTTAAATGACTAAAATGGTCTTTCTCTTTCCAGATATGGACTAAAACATATCTATTTCCGATTTCAGAAATCTTTCATTTTTATAGGTTTTCTTACTCGTCACAGTACCGATAGATACTACCTGAAAGAAAAAATATATACGGATTAGTCGTCTGAAGAATGCTGATCAAAAGATTGGTTGAAACGTAGTAACAAGGAAAACAACAATTCACTTATTATAATGAATGATATTAAAGAAATGAATAATGTACCTTTTATAAATAATGTAGACACTAAGTTAACACTGAAAATCAACGTGAAACGATATACATAATTAAAGGTGTTTGAGACATGGCTCCATCTTGGCATTGCTCCAAATTCAAAATTGATCCAAATTCAATTGACATCCCTACAATTCCAAATGAAAATTAATGTTGTACATTATCCCTGATACAGATCGAATCAAATTATTAATTAGAAACTGTAAATAGGGAGCTTCCTACTAGAGCTGATAATCCTACAGGCACTATAAAGTGATCGGGAAAAGCCAATAATATTCTAATAGCTGTTATATTGGGTGTACTTGTAATAAAGTACAGGTAAGCTATGGTTTAGACTGCGTAGGATGCGAAATTAAGCTGCGAGAGAGGGTGACTACAAAGACGGGAGATCAGTAGGCCTTGCAGAGACCGAAATGATGAACGACTCTGGAGATGACCCAAAGCCGAGCCCAGACTCAACATTGGTGTCACCCGTGGAGAAGTGGTGGTTAGACGCCCCGAGAGGTTACCTTTGAAAAAAGTGTACGAACTTTTCTCATTTTTTTCCTTTCACTTCTCCTCCTTACCATACGACTTGAAATGAAAAAAAGAAAATTTTTAAAGACATTTGCAAGTTAGACATATCGGGACAAAGGAGCATACACACGCACACACACACGCAGACACAAAAGGAAATTGTAAAAGTGTTTCTAATTCTTCTGAGAGTAATGTTGTTTTGAAAGGTCTAGGGGTTTCGCAACGCTATTCTCGTTGAAGGATTACGTTATCAACGAACTTGTCTTTGGTGGAGCCCTCGACAAAATAAGGGAGTAAGATACTTAATGACATTTTAATCAAACAAGGGGAGGACAAGATGGTGACTGTTTTAATTTTGTGCAACGTAAAAATAAATTGATATGATTAATTGATTGATTTTCTTTTTATGGATTTTTCTCAATTATTTTAGAACATAATAAATGTCAAGAGAGTGTGTAGGTGGTGAATGGTACCAAAAGAGTTCCATCATACGACCGGCTGAACACACACGAAGTCAAATAGGCCTAACTTATGTTATCAAAGTCAGAAATATAGGAGTGTTTTGATAGGTCAAGATAGCTTTTTAAGTCCAGGGTTTGAAGCTGCAGCCCCACTTGAAAAAGGGTATCAAATGGTGCTTCGCCGGAAACCACATATTTCCGCTGCAGATCTATATAATAGAGTTCTGTTTATTTCTAGAAAGAAAAGAGAAGCCGTTCGCGAGACATGTTATGTCAGTAGTAGTCGCTAAAGTAAGAAGTGTCTAAGAGACCTATGTGCCGCCTATGGCTACGACCTGAGAGAATAGTAAGTCCTACTTAATTGAAATAATCAATAATTTGTAGAAAGCCAGATTCGTATAATCATTTACTGATGTAGATCCCCCCCTTTTTATTCGCGAACGTAACGCGAGTGTTTCCCAATCTTTGTATACGGACTAGAACCGAAACAGAACGTGGGGATTCATTTTTTCGGTCGGAGAAAAACAGAAGAGGGAAGTTTAGTAAAATTGGCTGCTCGAATCCGAGTATGACTACCTGTTAGGATGTGACCCTAGTTAATCCAAGTTTCTGACGGTTTTGGTTTGCCTATGGTTTGAATTTCAGCTACTCTCCAACATTGCTTTATGCTATGTTATTTTTATCATTAGTAGAGGCGTTATGTTTGCACAGAGTTTTAGATAATCAATTCCACAGGCCTTATTTCCGTACCCATAATCAAAGTAGAAAGCACGCTGTAGAGTAATAGATAATCACATTTTCTTTTTCTTTTTTAATAATTTCACCCAAAAGAATGTGGGAAAATCATTTGTACCCAGGTGGTTACAAGCAGTGAAAATGAAAGAAAAGACCGAGAATAAAGAGGATTAAGGAAAGGGCAACATATTCAGATGCTAGCAGATGATAATTGTCGATGCATTTTAATTATGAGGATTTTACTTATCAGGAAAGCAAGAAAATGGAATGGGATTCAACAGGTGGGAAGTACGAGAAAAGAAACTGTTAGAGTAAAAGTGGCGTTTGCATTTAGATATTTCACCAGTAATAGGGGTGACTTAAAGGATATTCTAGTTGCACGCTTAAATTCATCTACACGGTGTAGCAGATGAAAACCTCGTCAGAGCAGATGCCATAAAACATTTGTAGAAAAGATGAAAGGAAACCACATCACGTCGGTGAGAAAATGACTGCAGTCTAGGTGCCTGGTCAGGATCGATTCAATTACAGATCCTTTTTGGGATTTTGTCAAGAATCTCAAGGAGCTTCACACCAGATATGCCCATAGTATTCAGTCCACGGGCAAATGGTAGAACTTTAAATATGCAAGAAGTATTCTGACGAGAAATCATTTCCGGCACTACACAGTACAGTGAGACAAGTTTCCTTGCAGTAGATTTATCTATTGATTCGATGTAGTCGCTCCACCTCAATGCAGCGGAAAAACGAGAGATCAAATGGATCATTTACAATATTCACCGGAAAAGACCCTGGAGTAAACGACATTTAACCATATCAAAAGCAGGTCTTCATCCCAAGAAAGTCATCTGGTGGGATTGGAAAAGAATCTTGTACTAAAAGCTTCTTCCGAGTAACCAGTAAATTGATTCTGAAAAGTCCTGCTCGCAGCTGGACAAATTAAAGACAACAATTCAAGACTAGACCCCAGAATTGGCGAGAAGAAAGGTGTTGTTTTCCATCAGGATAGTGCCAAACCTCACAATTGTTTAGCGACCCGGAAGAAATTGTCGCATCTTGGAGGAGATGTGTTACTTAAGACGCCATATTCACTAGACATTGTTCCTTCGGATTTTCATTTATTCAAGTCCTTGCAAAATATTCTCAATGGAAAAAAAATTATATTCCTTGAATGACAAAAAAGACAGCATAATGTGTTCTTTGCCGAGAATCTACGGACATTCTGGGTTGAAGTTGAAGGAATAATAGAGAAATGTTGTGAAACAAAATGTTTAATATATAGCCGAATAAATATTTGATGGCATAATTTTGTTTAGTGTTTTAATTTCCCTTAAAAATAGACATGAAATTTCCAGAAAACACAATAGTTTCACAGGACAAAAAGATCAAAGAATAATATTAAATCGTAATAATACAAGATAGTGTTGATTCTGGGTCACTGACTGCCAGCTGGGTGGGGCTAATACATTTCAAATTTTAAACAAGTGACTGTCTCTTATGTTCTTAAGAAGATGTAAATAACGAATTAGAAATATGTACAACATGCAATGAACAAGACACAAAAACGTATAAAGTGAGATTTTTAAAAGATTTGCATAAATTAAAGAAAAGAGATGAGAAAGAATAGTTAAACAAGACAATTTACTAAATGTTTGAAAACAAAATACACTTGCAATTCGTAAAATCAAAACCCATAAAATGCAAAAAAATTCATAATCAGGAAATGAGAAATTGTATTCTAAGATGTAAGTAAAAAACAATATAAGTGTACAACATTTAGAAAATGTAAGAAATTCTCTAGAAACATGTACAAAATGACACAAGTCTGAAACATCTACAATAATTTCTCCTTAAATTTCGGGGATGAGCACTTATTATTATTTACACTATTTATATTCTGAATGTTGTTTTCATCTTTGCTGTTGATATCGGCTCTTATTACGCTCAAAGTTCCCCATGTAATCTACCCTCGTAGATTAAAAAATGTTTGAGTTCGAAATTCCTTGCAGGTTAAACGGATCGGTATACACCTGATGAAGGCCAAAGAGTATAACGGTCGAAACCTTGTGAAAGGTTAATATCCTACGTGTAAATAGTATAAATAGCTATAGAACAGTGGTTCCGAAATATTTTTCTCTAGGACGAATTTTCGGAATTCAAATTTGCTCTCCCCTCACCAATGTTCATGTGATAAAAAGTACATTTAAATTTAAAAAAAACAGCAACAGACGGATAGGAATAAAGGGAGATACCCGCGGTTTTGAAGTATGAACATTATCAATGATAACTGTCACCTCAAAATATGCGGACCCTGCTTGCTATCTTCTTAATACCTGATATAATGCACATATCACAATGATTAAACCGTTCCATAATTATTTGTAATTATATTTTTGGCATAAATGTTTTTAAACTGTTTCTAAATCTTTGTCTCTGGATAATTCCTCCTTACTTGCTATCCTCTTCCGCCACATTTATGAGGCCCGCCGCACCGTTTGGAAAACAGTTCTCTAGAAGATTGAATCAACAAGAAACATACACCCAAATGTATCAAGAAGAAACATCTAGAAGAATGAACGGACAAGAAACATCTAGAAAAAATGTATCAGCCGGAAATATCTACAAAAATATTTCAAGATACAAAAACATATACAGGAAGACGTAAACTAGAAAACAGAAAGCCCTCTGCGTAAACTAAAAATATAAGACAAGCAAACAGGAAATACTTATAAAATATTAATCCTTTTCTGTCCTTCACGCTGAAATAAAAGTGGTTTATATTTTGTATGTGAGGGAAGATTAGTCCTGGGGATTCCAATCCTACAACTAATCGTTACATCAAAGAGAGTGGGTTAATGAAAATTTACAACAACCTCACACTGGCAACGGGAGTTGGGAATAATTTGTCTTGACTTGTATACGGTACCATACAGTTAAAAAGTGATTGTGCCACATCCCGAAACAATGGAATGTGAGAATTCTTTCTTCTCTTTGCACTTTAAATTTATGAGGAAGCCTTATGTCGAGTATTGCAATTCTTACACAACATATTCACCACAACATAAAAAGGAAGTATTTCACGATACCAAAGTCAGTCTGATAGTAGACTCTGATAAGCTTTTTGCTTGGTGTACCCGTCTACAAAAATGTAATCGTGTCACTAGATTGGCAATTTCGTTTCACCCGTTTACTGTTGAAATAGCTGAATGCAATCGCCACTTTTCCGCCAAAGGTTTATTTTTTCCTTCTCTCCACATTGCCTTAAGTTTACTTGTTTTCTTGATAACAACAATCTTCGAGGTTTTAAATGCAACGTCAATCACCAACTTCTTGAACACTTCTCCTTTTGTGGCCTTTTCTCAATCAAACTCATTTGCAGTCTTCTTTTTTCACTTACACTCCCTGTAACCAACAGTTTTCTAGAAGCATAACCCCCTTGATTCGAGCAAAACGATTAAAAACACATGAAAAAGGTGATCAACAACACAGGCGTCCCTTCTCGAAAAATGCTACGCATGAATAATTCCCATTTATTGTTGCCCTGATAGCGACAATCTATAAAACTCAAATGCAACGTCAATTATTATCTTCTGTTTTCTTGAACAGTGAAGTCAACACTCAGAAGCGACAGACCCTTTCATTTCATACTAAATCAACCACCAGGTTATATATATATATATATATATATATATATATATATATATATATATATATATATATATATATATATATGTGTGTGTGTGTGTGTGTGTGTGTGTGTGTAGAAATATAGTTTTAAGGAATATTATATTTATGGGATAAAGTTCTCAATATCAGAGATAGAGCATATGTAAATATAAAAGTGTATATTGAAGTCAACACTCTGAGGCGACAGACTGTTTCATGCTAGTCTCAATCAGGCCACACGACACACACACACATACACACACACACACACATATATATATATATATATATATATATATGAAGAAATTGACTGTTTCATATTAAACGCGATCTCATCAGGCCATATGATGATTGCTTTTTATTGATTGGTCGATTTTGTTTGTGTTTTACGGTTTATCGACCTTTGGCAGTCTATTTATATCCAGAAAATATTTTTAGATTGTATTCATTTTAGGGGACATAATTATGATTTACTGATACAATTCTTATTAAATAACTGATAAGTAGGGGGCGGAAGTGGCGGATTCTTACATTTTCTAATGTTATTTGCGCGTAATTGAATAAAACGAACCCACTGGAATCCAAGCATTCAGAACCTGCTATTCCCAAACGGTCATCCATATAGATACAGACCAAGCTCGACGTTGCTTAACATCGTTGATCTTGCGAGAGCTTGGGTTCCAACGTGTTATGGCTGTAAGCCTTAAATCTTGCTCAAGGAAAACTAGTAAATTGCAGCATTATCCAGCATATATATATATTAGTTTTAAGATAAACTTCTAATGACATCAAAATGCAATATATGGGATTCCAATGATGATCGGTCTGTGAAGTTAGCTTTAATATACAGTGGGAGTGGGAATATTCGTACACATACAAAATGTTATATGTGGTTTATATCAAGTACTAAGAAAATAGTAAGTAGAATACGCCAAGTGAAGTAGAGAGCTATCAATAATAATATTCAGACTTCGAATCCACGGTTATCTCCCTTTATCACTATCTCTCTGTTTTTTTTTGTTTTGTTTTTTTTCTTAATTTTAAATGTACTTTTTATCATATTAATATTGGTGAGGCGCGAGCAAATTTAAGTTCCGAAAATTCGTCCTAGAGAAAAATAAAAAAGGGATCCATCGCTCTATAGCTATTTATACTATTTACACGTGGGATATTAACCCCCTTCTTTCTTATTGTTATCAGAATGTTTCGACCGTTGTATCCTTTGGCCTTCATCAAGTGTATATCCATCCGTTTAACCTGCAAGTAATTAAGAACTTAACAGTTTTTTTGTTTTTTTTAATCTGCCTGGTAGATTGTATGGGAACTTCGAGCCTTAAACTTAACTTGCTTAATGATAAGATCTGTTATCAACAACAAAGATGAAGGTAGTAGTCAGAATGTAAATATTGTGAATAATGATAACTGCTCATCCTCAAGTAATGAAGAAATATACTCTTCATATAATTAACTCTATACAGATACATAATAACTACATATGCATAAAAAATATAAAAGATTTTGATTTAATGGAACTACATCCCATTTATCCATTTTAATGGGTGACAAAAGTATTCGTACAATACAAAAAAGAAAATAATCATCTTTATTTAATACTTTGTAGAATAGTCAGTATTCCGTTCTACAGCAACAAACCTCTTCTTGTAGTTCTCAATTAATGATTTGTAAAATGTAGATGGTATTTTGTTCCATTGTACTTCGCATATGGTTTTCAGATACGGGATGTTATTGGAGGTCTCGATTGTATTTGAATTTTCAAATAACGCCACATATTCTCGATTGGATTTAAATCTGAAGACTGACTTGATCATTTCAGAATATTTACATTATTTTCTGCACGCCATTTCTTCGTAAATTTTGCAGTTTGCTTAGGATCGTTATATTGTAAGATCCAATCAGGAGAACGTTTAAGATTTTCAACGAAAATCATTAAATCTGCTACAAAAGTAGTCTGATATCATGTGGCATTCATTCTAACATCTTTTATTGATATGTTGTCGGTAACTTCTGCAGAAGAAAACGTCCCCAAACCATAATGCTGCCACTACCAATTTTCACTGGTGAAACTGTGTTCTTTTGTTTGAAGGCATCTCCATCTTATCTCCATACACGATTTCTAGAATTACGTCTAAACATCTCAAGTTTGGTTTCGTCTGTCCATAATACTCTTTCCCAATACGATTTCTCCTTATCCATATGTACACGAACGCATTTCAACCTGACATCTCTGGCAGTAGAATTTTCCGAGGGGAGCGTGACTTTAGATTATTCCAATGAATTTTATTGTTTAATCTTCGTTTAGTGAGATATATTCTCGATGAAAGTAAATCATCCTGAAACTCTTTCCAAGTAACTCTATTTATGATTTGATATTCATTCATTTGACGCATTAATTTCATCGAAGATATTGAGGAAATATTCCGTGGAGCACCCTTTTTTTTTGTTTATTTTAGTTGCTTATACCTTGCAATGAATTAACAAATGGTAGTAAATGAAATATTCAGGTTGTTTGAGTTTTTCCTGTTACTTTTAGCTTATTTCCAGAGTTTAACTAACAGTTCTTTTTGCGAATTTGTCAGTCCTTCTATTCTTGCAATGATGATAACCTTCTTGCACTAATATCAATGCTGTGCTTGTATTGATAAGCTAAATGTCACTACTGATAACATTATTGGAAAATTCTAGAATATTCCACTTTAATATAGAGTATTGACGGAATTTAAATCCTTTACAATCTGATATTTGCATTTTACGAATAGTTTTTTTACATATTAACGTGGATAAATGCTATTTATTTCTATGCATGTCTAGTTATTACGCATCTGTGTGCAATTAAATATAGGAACAGTATGTTTATTCATTAATTAGAAATACAGTAAATTAAATATTTTATGTGTACGAATATTTGTTTTCCCCCAATTTATAAGTCAGATAGAATATTTACATGTGTAAAGCAAAATCACTTTAGCCCCATAATGAATAAAACGCCTTTATTATAAAAAAGAATATTTATTTTTCAACATAGTATACATCCCACTGAAAATCATACATGAAAATGTCAGTTAAAAATCCAGCCAATAAATTCATTTAAGGACGTCTCGCTGTGATTTAATGTAAAGTAAATCTGTCATGTGTATTATTGCTTCTGATTGTTAAGATCTTAACTGGCTGCTCTATAAGTGTGGTTTAATCATTAATTACTTAATGGAACCTTTCGTTAAACTCGAAAGCAATATAAAGTCATTTTGCAATATGCTCGTCCTATACACATTTGAATGTGATGGAGATAGATAGATAGATAGATAGAGAGATAGATAGATAGATAGATAGATAGATAGATGTGAACATACGATATATATATATGTGTGTGTGTATGTGTGTGTGAAAAAATGATACATTGATAGATAGATAGATAGAAAAAAGAATGGAAGATATATAGAAAAATGAACAGCCTGAGATATATAGATAGATAGATACAATCTTATACAATATATATATATATATATATATATATATATATATATATATATATGAAAAGGGTGAGATAGATAGATAGATAGAAAAAAGAATAGAAGATATATAGAAAAATAAACATAGGTAGATAGACAGTTATTATACGATACGTATACTATATATAAATATATATATATATATATATATATATATATATATATATATATGAAAAGGGTGAGATAGATACATGGATTGACAGAAAAAAGAATGGAAAATATAGAGGAAAAAGATAACACTCTGAGAGAGATAGAAATACTATTTTTAGAATGGAAGAAAGAAAGTAATAATATGGTAATGCATAATATTAACAAATACATGAATTAAAATTAAATCTGAAAAACGAAATTTATTAGAAACTTTAATAATTTTTTTCACATCGAGCGCGTCCATCATTTTCACGTTGATTATTGTTTGCTGTTATATGGGTATAATGAATGACACGTAATCGATTGAAAGGAAGAAAATAAGAAATTAATGCAGTCTTTTGCATTCGTAAAGATGAGATTACTTTAATAAAAAAAGCAAAACAACGTCATTAATATTTTTACATGGATTGATTTTCGACATTTTGCAAATATTAGGCCAATTACGAATCTCAAATAATGATAAATTGTAGAATAAAAATCGAAAGGAAATTCCTGAAAAAATCTGAAGAATAAAAGGGAAAAGAAATTATTTGTTGCAGGAGGAACGTGACTTTGGCCACTCCAGTAGGATGAGTTTCACAATTAAGTAAAGTTATAACTGGGTCTTCCTCTCTATGTGTGTGTGTGTTGCGAGAGAGAGAAACTGACAGTGCAAGAGATAATAATGCGTAATAATCAGCTTAAGAATAATTAAATATAGATTTTATTCACAGTACCTTGCTGGGTGTCTTTAACGAAACACACACTCACGCTTATATATATATATATATATATATATATATATATATATATATATATATGTGTGTGTGTGTGTGTGTGTGTGTGTGTGTGTGTGTGTGTGTGTGTGTGTGTGTGTGTGTGTGAGCAAGTATATAAATATATGATGTAAATTTATAATATATTTAATATATTAATGTAAATTCCCTTTATAATAATATACTTTATACTTTTTACATTTACCAGAAAGAGGATTACGCAGAAGCGTCTCTCATTTTTTTTTTAATGTATTTTGCAAAGAAACTACAAAAACATTTCGATTTTATTTTTGCCTTGAAAAAGTCAGATGAAACGCCTCGGAAAAAAACTAACACTTTCCAAATTTCATCTTATAACAATTTGTCTTGCCCAGCGAACTGATCTGGAAATTTTAACTAATACACACACACACATACATACACACACACACACACACACACACATATATATATATATATATATATATATATATATATATATATGAATGTATGTATGTATGTATGTATATCGTCACTTGATCCTTATTTTTTTTACTTGATTTCGCGTATCTTAATTATCTAGGTTTTGATTATAGGAGGTTATATTTTTTATCTATTGTTAATTCAATTTGTTTGCATATACTTGCATTCGTACATTCACAATCACACTTACATACACAAATACACACATACATACATACATACATACATACACATATATATATATATATATATATATATATATATATATATATATATATATGTATGTATGTATGTATGTATGTATGTATGTATGTATGTATAAGACTCAAATACAAATATTCCATGGTTATAATTTATTACATTGGAACAGGTTTGATGAATTTTATATTATATTCTTGCTCTCTACTGTGCATCAAGTGATATTCTCTCAGGTGAATTCCGTAGGATAAAGCACTCATTGTAAATATAATGCTCTATATAAAATGTAACGCTTTAAATGAATATTAAATTTTGTTTTTCTCTATAGTGGGTTTCTCTTGATTACATGTGATTTTCAAGAATTTGATTGTAAAATTCGTTTTATTCTTGGAAATTATTCTTTTCTTGAAGGTTATGACATACATTTATTGGGATTCTCATATTATAAATAAAAGGAAAGTCAAATAATTCATACCATAACCTCTTTTAATAAAATGCAGTGTTTTGACAAGGTAATGGAACAATGCAATTTTATAAAACTAATTTCGTAATCTGACCATGGTTTTCGGCATCAATTCAACATGTGTTCTGTCATCATTGCCAATTACTGTTGAAAGTAAAGAATCTAAATATTCAAAGAACCTCGTAAACAAAATGAACAATTGCGCCTCCATTGATAATGAGATAATATGTCGCATCTTCTAGGCTACAGACTTCATATAGCCTCGGTTGTAGAATTTCAGAGGGATTTTTTTTTAATCCAAGCATAATTAAACTAATTTTAGGAATTGAAACTTTCAATTAAGTCCCCGGATGCCTAACTCACTTTCAGAGCCTTATTCTTCCCCATCTTCCCGTCAAGAGTAGAGATTGTGGTTCTAATCTGTAAGAAAAATATATAATATTCATCTGTTTCAGAGTGTCAAATCTGAGAAAATCGCCATGTCGCTGGCTGATCATGTTGCGAGCCTGGGCTGTGAAAACCCACTAATAATTCTATATGTAGAACCAAATGCATCCCGGATCGACTACAATAGGACGGTTCCTGTTGGTGTGCAAGGATAATCCTATAAGGAAACAAATTTTATTGACATCCTTCTCTCATTTTTTGAGCAACGGTTATGATTTTGCCATATAGCGGAGCATGTGAATAAAAGTCAATAAACTTTTCAGATATCACATATTGAACCTATACTTATTAATAAGCACCTCTTTAAACATTTCTACAGCCTTTATACAGAGGTTTTGAAAAATCCATGACAATATTGCCTCACCTAGATTTTAAATCCTCTTAATATATGTGCTCATTTGTGTTGTTGACAGTCTGCATTTATTCCTGATTTAGTTATTGGTAGGAAACCGATGTCTTCCTATTTTAATTGGATATCTATTGCTCCCCCATCAAAGACCAGATCCAGAACGGAATATTGCTGCAAATATCTTTATTGGCCGAGCCATTCCTCACTTTTCCGGCGTTAAGACGAGTTCAAACGCGTTTACGGGTCCTTCGTGAAGATTGTGATCGCCAATAATGAATCCTGATAGGTGATTCTATTCTCTCAGAATTGCTTCTTATTAAACCCAACTTATCAATGATTATTATTATTATATTTCACTACTATTTAATTTCCATTTTATTTCCTGTTACTCGACTAATTGACCACCATACTTCTTTATTTCCCACAATCGAGTCTTCGTTAGCCTCTCTCTATTCTGTTGCTATGTCCCTGTGAATTGTTTAAACGGACTTAGTTCTGCCAATCCAGACAATCACAGCTACTTCCCGCCACACCCCATATGCAAATTCGATTCATCCTCACTTGCTGCACATCACATTGCTAAAGAAGAGATTCATTTTAATAGAATTGTTACGTCGTGGTATAGACTTCAGAAATTTTACTTTCCCAATCAATATTATCTTAATCTATTTAAGTCTAATAGATATAATCTAGACTAAATAATTTAATAATAGTCACTTTTACTCACATTTTGTACTTACAATAATCTCATCCAGTAAACCTCTAGCTTGTGTGGTTCTTGTTCCTTGCATTGGTAGACAATTGTAAAAATATGTCCAATGCATTTTCGCACAAATAATAATTAGTCTCCAGCAATTACTGATGTGTCTCGCCTGGTTTTTCCTCAAACCCTCCACAGGACAAGGTTAAATTGCTAAACAGTTAACGTGACCTGGCCTGGAAATACGGATGACATCAAAATCTATACTGTATTCCATCAAAGAAAGAAGATTTTCGATCTTTTAGAAAAGATAATACACGTTTATGTCATGATGTTGAAAAACACTGATATTTCTTCATTTGATCATATATATATATATATATATATATATATATATATATATATATATATATATATATATATATATATATATATGTATATATTGTCAAAGGACCGGATATTAAATTAGCTAAAGTAACGTCAATGAAGAAATAAATTGAATAACATATATATTTCAATTTTTCTCCTCAGTAATTTTATAGTTGTAAACTTAATAGCGATTAAATTTTGATTTTGTAATTAGCAGTTTTAAATTTTAATATTAAATTTTATCATATAATTTAGTAATTATTGGTTGGAATAAATTCTTTTTTAATACTACCCATATTTTAAACATCTGGATAGATATTATAACATGACTTCGTTGTCAAGCTTTTTGAATTTTCCTATACTTGTATTTTGATTGGTCAATCTAGCTTTTTTTAACAACGTTTTCCCCTTCCGCAGGATTACTAATTAATTTAAAACTTTTAAAACCATTTATTTTACATTCAACGTCATCACTTGATAAGACACCGAGGGTGTTGAAACAAAATGGCTATGTTTGTAGTGATTTTATAAAATATTTCTTTTATTATTTTTTTTAATATATATATATATAAGCACATATTGCGATGGTTAAATTGTTGACTAAATTACGCCAAAACGAAAATGAAACTGACATCTTATTTTAACAGATATATATATCAAATTTACACATAAATATTTTGAAATTGTAAATTGTATAGTATTCAATATAACTGTCATTGGCTTAAACCACGGCCTCTAAACGACTTCGGAATCTCCTGCAAATCTTCTGGTTTGTCTCCCTGATGAATTTGGGAAAGGCTACGATAATCTTTGCCTTCAGTTCCTCTTCAGTATGGCAATGAATTTTGTTGCTCTTTCGCTCAACGCATCCCACGCATAATAATCAAGGGAGCTGTAGACTGGTGAGTTAGATGGCCAAATATAAGGGGTATTTTTGTCGCTGAAATTGTCTAACAGCCAGTAGGAAAACTGATATTAAATACAAGTTTAGTACTCTATTGTTTACTTCTGATTCTCATGTTTCTTAATAAATTGCTTAGTTTTTAGGAAGACATCAACTAATATTAAAAATGTTAGAGAAAACAAGAAAAATTTGGCACTCATTGCTCAAGAAAGAATTCCTATTTTCGGCTTAAACTTATAAAATATTTATCTACAAAATCTTTTAGCTGTTATCGACCATTCTATTATTGATGGGAGTTTATATTCTAACATTTTATTTGAAGTGATGATGAATTTTAACATTTTGATTATATCATTATATTCTCTTCGACTTATATGTGATATCCATTTATAATGGTCCTCAAGTGATGGGGTTTCTCTTACTTGATAGAGTACTTTAATGCATGCAAGTAACATGACCCGGGAATCAGGTGAGGACGTGGACAAATGTGACAGGAGTAAACCCTTCTAACAATGGATGAATCCGTGGATATTAAACCATAGAGCATCTAAGATTTGAGATGTAAGAATAAATTAGAAGATTCGTTTGTAGGTGTATTCAGAAAATTTTATGCTGATCTTTATCGAAAACTGGACCGAATTATAAAGTTGGCATTGTAAGAAAACAGAGACAAAAACTTAGCAAGATTCGTTTATATTATATGATCATATTTCGATAAGAAAATGATTTTGTAAATTCTATGGCGATATTAAGTTTCAAAAAAAATTTAGAAACTATAGCGGAAATGTGTATGGGATATCATATGTTTAGGCAGTTTGATGCAGAATTTACTTCTCGGGTAAAATGCAATTAGTGCAAAGGGGATTAACGGAATCATAATTACAATGGCATATCGCATAGGCCTAATATCTTTTCCTGCTGACTTATGTTTTTCTGAATGGTAAGATCATAAACACACACACACACACACACCAGCACATACACAAATTAAACAAGCTAATAAAATTATATAATATTAAAACTTATGTATATAGACGCATATCAAGCTGTTTCATAGATGATAGCGTATGTCCATGTAAGCCAAATGGTATGCACTGATGTAGGCATATCTATAGATATATGTCAAAAGATATCGAAATGGTTTCGGCACTAAACATTACATATTTCTGCCTGCATTTATAATTGAAATTATTACATTATTAATAGTTGCGTTAAATTGAAATGTGTAATCGGAGAGCACCTTGGAATGGGCAATCGGAGAGGGGCTTGAAATGGGCAATCGGAGAGCGGCTTCGAATGGGCAATCAGACACCGGCTTGGAATGGGTAATCGGAGAGAGGCTTGGAATGGGCAATCAGAGAGCGGCTTCGAATGGGTAATGGAAGAGCAGCTTGGAATGGGCAATCAGAGACCAGCTTGGAATGGGTAATCGAAGAACGGCTTGGAATAGGTAATCAAAGAGAAGCTTGGAATGGGTAAACAGAGAGGGGCCTGGAACGGGTAATAGGAGAGCGGCTTGGAATGGGCATTTGGAGAGCGGCTTTGAATGGGTAATCGGAGAACGGCTTCGAATGGGTAATCGGAGAGCATCTTGGAATGGGTAATTGGAAAGCGGCTTGGAATGGGGAACCGAAGAGGGACTTGGAATGGGTAATCGGAGAGCGGCTTTGAATGTATAATTGGAGAGCGGCTTGGAATGGGCAATCGGAGAGCAGCTTGGAATGGTCAATCGGAGAACGGCTTGGAATGGGGAATCGGAGTTGGGCTTGGAAAGGGCAATCGGAGATCAGCTTGGAATGTGTAATCGGAAAGCGACGTGGAATGGGTAATCGTAGAGTGGCTTGGAATTGGTAACCGGAGAGCGGCTTGGGATGGGTAATCGAAGAGCGGCTTGGGATGGGTAATCTAAGAGCGGCATGGAATGGGTAACCGGAGAGCAGCTTGGAATGGGCAACTGGAGAGCGGCTTGAAATGTGTTATTGGATAGGTGCTTGGAATGGGCAATCGGAAGCGGCTGGGTATGGGCAATCAGAAAGCAGCTTGGAATGGGCAATCGGAGAGCGTCTTTAATGGGCAATCGTTGAGGGGCTTGGAATGTGTAATCGGAGAGCGACGTGGAATGGGCATTAGTAGAATGGCTTGGTATGGGTAACCAGGGAGCGGCTTGGGATGGGTAGTCGGAAAGCGGCTTGGAATGGGTAATCAAAGAGTGACATGGAATGGGTAATCGGAGAGCAGCTTGGAATGGGTAACCGGAGAGGGGCTTGGAATGTGTAATCGAAGAGCGGCTTGGAATGGGCAATCGGAGATCGGCTTAGAATGTATTATTGGAGAGGTGCTTGGAATAGGCAATCAGAGAGCGGGTTGGAATGGGCAATCGGAGAGCAGCTTGGATTTAGTAATCGGAGAGCAGCTTTTAATCTGTAATCGGAATGCGGCTTGGAATGGGCAATCAGAGAGCAGCTTAGAATGGGTAATCGGAGACGGACTTGGAATGGGTAATCGGAGAGCGACTTGGAATGTGTAATAGTAGAGGGGCTTAGAATGGGCAATCAGAGAGTGGTTTGGAATGGGCAAATGGAGTGCGGCTTGGAATTGGCAATCGGAGATCGGCTTGCAATGGGCAATCGGAGAGCGGCTTGGAATGGGTAATCGGAGAGCGGCTTGGAATGTGTAGTCGGAGAGCAGCTTGGAATAGTCAATCAGACTTGGAATGGGCAATGGCTTGGTATGAGTAACCAGAGAGCGGCTTGGAATGGGCAATCAGAATGCGGCCTGGAATGTGCAATCTGAGAGCGGCTTGGAATGGGTAATCAGAGAGCGGCTTGCAATGGGCTATCGGAGAGTGGCTTGGAATGTGTTTTCGGAGAACCGCTTGAAATGGGCAATCGGAGAGCGTCTTGGGATGTGTAATTGGAGAGCGGCTTGGTATAGGCAATCGGAGAGCAGCTTGGAATGGTCAATCGGAGAGCGGCATGGAATGGGCAATCCGAGAGGGACTTGGAATGCGCAATCGGAGAGCGGCTTGAAATGGGTAATAGGAGAGCGTCTTGGAATTGGTAATCGGAGAGGGGCTTTGAACGGGTAATCGGAGAATGGCTTGGAATGGGTAATCGGAGAGCTGAGTTCTTTTTTGTTGCATTCAATTACACGCAAATTCTTTTGAGTCACTTCCTCTCCGTCAGTCTCTCTGGCCTAAATTAAACTAGCTCTACAGTCTCTACAACATTAATGAAATTAAGGGAATGGTGATCGTGAAACGATCATTCTTCAAGAATTAGGCACACATCTCTCTTTCTATCTATCTATCTATCTATCTCAATTCTTCATCATTTATCTATCTCTGTTCTTAAATATATCCATCTATCTACCTACCTACCTATCTATATATCTATCTATCTCAATTCTTCATTATTTATCTATGTGTTCATATCTATCTATCTATATATATATATATATATATATATATATATATATATATATATATATATCTATCTCAGTCCATATCTTTCTCTGTTCTCATCTATCTCTATCTCTCTATCTCTCTATATCAGTCCATATCTATCTCTATTCACATCTATCTATCTATCTATCTCAGTTTGCCCATAATTTCTATAAATCTACTCATAATTTTTTCTTTAACTATTTTTATCTTTTTAAAAAGGGATTATCTTATATATTTTTTTTTTACTTTTTCACGTCTCCCACTGTTACCTGCCAATTTTCTTCCCTTATCCTGAAATAACTTAACCACCTTATTTCGAAAGATCAGAGATTTCTAAGCTAATACAAAGAAATTTCAAATTCAATTTGGGGTGATATCAGTTAGATAAAAAATGAACGTACTTAAACTGATCGGTTCTCTTGGAAAAAAATAGGGGGTAATTCTTTTACAATTTTTTAAGCTTAACATTCCTTAGATATTCAGTCCATGACATTTTCCAACATCAAAATACTGATTTTATTACATTTTAAAAATGGAGCCGCATTATG
This sequence comes from Acanthosepion lycidas, assembly GCA_963932145.1. Classification (NCBI taxonomy): domain Eukaryota; kingdom Metazoa; phylum Mollusca; class Cephalopoda; order Sepiida; family Sepiidae; genus Acanthosepion; species Acanthosepion lycidas. The sequence goes on from OZ010586.1 coordinate 109,797,208, forward strand.
AATAAAGAGCAAAGCTGATCCCTGATGTTATAAGGAGTTAAATGAATTTATATATATATATATATATATATATATATATATATATATATATATCAATTTACATTCCAATTATTTTTCTTAACTTTGTTCTTTATTTATAACTTTCGTTCTTTGTGACATTCTACCGTCACAAGGTGTATATAGATTCTGTTAACCTATATGGAATTTTGAACTATACACTTTATTTAACATACCGGGTTAGGCTGTTCTCTTTCCACTAACAATGTATATGGATATCTCATCTAGTTCTTATTGTTATTCCTAATCATTTATTGGTCGCCATATTCGTACTGTCACAGGAGAGAACAATGGCCGAACTGTTGTGATAATCACAACAAAGGTGTGGACACTAGTGCAAATGAACGTAGTTTAAATAATAACAACTCCACATCCCAGGAATTTACATAGAAATGACAAATGTTAAATGTCCTCGGTATGACGTTAAACTACATCCGCGTCCTGCGTATGGCGATAAACTACATCCAACAGCAAGGCCACGGATAATGTTTTCGGGAAAATAAAGCTCCCAGCTATACGTTTTTGAAACAATAATGTTGCCAGCTATACGTTTTTGAACGTCCTGGGTATGGCGATAAACTACATCCAACAGCAAGGCCTCAGATGGTGTTTTGGGGAAAATAATGTTGCCAGCTATCCGTTTTTGGAACCATAATGTTGCCAGCTATGCGTTTTTGAAACAATAATGTTGCCAGCTGTACTTCTTTTGAAACAGTAATTTTGCCAGCTATGCGTTTTTGAAACAGTGGTGTTGCCAGCTTTACTTTTTTGAAAGGGTGATGTTGCCAGCTGTACTTTTTTGAAACAGTAGTGTTGCCAGCTATACTTTTTTTTTTGAAAGAATAATGTTGCCAGCTATACTTTTTTTTTGAAACAATGTTGCCAGCTATACTTTTTTTTTGAAACAATGTTGCCAGCTATACTTTTTTTTCGAAAGAATAATGTTGCCAGCTATACTTTTTTTTAACAATAATGATGCCAGCTATTTTTTGTAAAAAAATAATGTTGCCAGCTGTACGTTTTTGAAACAATAATGTTGCCAGCTATACGTTTTTTATTCCATACAAAATAGGCATTTAAAATTCATATAAACTGGATTTGGCATTAAATAACCCACAGTGGTTGATATACCATAAAACCCAAACAAACAAACAGACAAATGTTAAGTTTGAAACTGCTTTCTTTATGGATAACTGTATATTGTTAAGAATTTAAAAAACAATTAAAACTGATGTGGTCTTTTTGACTCTGACAATTAGGCTCTAAGGAATTCAACTGTATTAATATAGATCTTACGAAAAATATTTTCGTATTTCTGTGTTTACTAGAGGACCAGTTAACTTAAGTACTGCCGCAAAATCAAATCAACAATGACTCTTATCTCCGTTTGATACAGGACCACTATAATATGCCCAAAATATGACATGGAAAGAAAATAGATTGAAGATATTCTTCAATATAATTCACGTTAAAAGGAATTAAAAGGTATGTTAAATCTTAAGATCCATGAGTTATTTGGGATCTTTAAAATGTTACTGATTTCACCCAGTTATGTGCCATACGTGATACACGCTTTGCCGTGTCTAGTCAGTCATGTATCTTTCGATACTTGCGAGGCAGATTTCTTTTCCCGCAGTAGGTTGCCATTTCTGTCTGCCGTAGACAAGATAGATCCCGGTCCTGCTATTTACCCATAGCGGGGGTGGGAAAAAAAAGGCTATTCATACCTTTCCCAATTGTATTAGCACGTAAGTGAATGCAATGGACTCGACTGGAAATCGAACTCGGCTCTCCGATTCAGATATAGAATCCTATTACTCCTGTTATCCATTACTTTACCTTGCCTCCTCTGACTTATATTATTACGTCATTATTTCATGTAATTATCAGAAAAGATCTAATAATGTTAGACTTCACTAACATAAAGCGTATGCGGTTTATTTCAATTGAATTCCAGGATGAACTAGGATTTCTTTAACTGTGATAATGACCAGAGAAATTGAATATACTCGCACAGTCATTGCTCGACTCTTCCATCGAAAAAGAAAACAACGTCAAATAGAAAGTAAGTTTTCTACTATGATCGAAACGGATTCGTTCGTTTCCATTGCGATCATGAACGGGCGAGTGGTCGAATGCGTCATGCCCGGACATCCGTCGTTTAGGTTTCGGCAGAAATCGAACTATAATAGTAAAAAGTGTAAGTCCCCAGGTCGCTGCTTTTCTTACGCGGTGGAAAACAGGATACCGTAAGATTAGCTTATTTCTCGTCTTTCGCTTACAAACTGCTGTGTTGAACTTTACAACTTAATTTTTCCTGTCACTTTCAATATTTGTTTCATTAACTTCTTTCCCGATTACAAGATGGTTAGTCCTTCTTTTGTTTGTCATTTGAAATTTAATTCACTCGTTTTTTTCTCTATTCTTTTTGAAATTGCAAAGTAGAATTTCCCATAGGGCCACAAGTCCAAAATGTGATAAATATTAATTGCGTAACTTCTCAATTCAGTTAAGTTGTTTTTTTATATCTTAAAAATTTAATTTGCGGCTTCATAACATTCATCTTGATTTTTTTCTAGTCTGTATTGTAATGAAGATTACAAGAGACATTATTAGTTAATGTGACAAAGTATTATTAAGGTGTTCTGAAAATAATTACTTTTTAAAAGAAAAGATATAATGAGAATGTAAGATAGATGTATTCATTTAATTATATATATATATATATATATATATATATATATATATATATATATATATATATATATATAAAACGGACATTTGTGAATTCTTCGAATCAAAGCCAAAATAATTTTACAGTAATGGAATTAGTAAGCTTGTTAATAGGGATGACCTGATATATATATATATATATATATATATATATATATATATATATATATATATATATATATAACGTTATTTAGGAGAACGGACAATAAAACGTTATTTAGGAGAAAGGACAATAAAATAAAAGGTCTTAGATTGATATTCCATTTAAATTATTGGAGATCATAGGTGAAAGGAAAGCAAAAACAAAGTTGCACAGGTGAGAGATACGCGAAAAGAAAATAACAGAATACCACTATATATAAGTATACATGTAGCTATTTCTACAGTAAAATTTTGAGATATAGTGGCCAATGTAGAACTCCGTTTCAATTCACGTGGTCGAGATATCAAAGAGGAAAGTTCATTATAAAAATTACAATGAAAATATGTATAAAATAAATACAGGGAGGGACATTACGGTGGTGTGAAAGGGATTCTATCTATCTATCTATCTATCTATCTATCTATCTATCTATCTATCTATCTATCTGTTTGTCTCTCTTTAGGATTCACCAGTCGAGGTGCAACTAAATACACCTAAACGAAGTTGCATAATTGTCGTAAATAAATTGTTTTTGTCTATATGAAATTTTTTTAATAAATAATTATTGTTCTACTGTTGGTATTGAGCCCTATTTTGCATTAATGCAGTGAACATTAGAAATTATGAATTGTTTCGTGCACATTACATTCGGATATATATATATATATATATATATATATATATATATATATATATATATATATATATATATGGATAGATAGATATCTTAGTATATTCCTATCTATCTATCCATCTCTACTTCTTTTTCAAATCTGTGTCAATCTATGTTCACATTTTCAATTTGTGTACAACTATTCAGCTCACTATGGCAGCATAGTAATGACTGTCTATCTATCTATCTATCTATCTATCTATCTATCTATCTATCTATCTATCTTGACGAATGACATTAAAATAAATGTAATAGTAATCATGTATCAGAAAATCATCATGAAAATAATTATACAAAAGACACGGGGAAGCGACTGAAACTGAGTTGCCAAGTAAGGACCGATAACTTTACAGATTTTTCTTTGGATTTTTCTTTAGATAAATGACAGAAGCACTCTGCCAGATGTGGCAGCAATATTTAATTCAGGGAGCAATAGTCGATTTATAAACGTATGTGATGAATTTTAGTGAGACAAAAAGAGACAATTCTTCTTAGTGAATCAATTGTCATGGTAACAGACATGGCAGTTGATTTAATATAATCATTCGACTTCATGTCAGTAGAAAAGAAGCTATAAGTTCTTGTTGGGGGTGGGGGTAGCAAACCACACGGTCAGGTGATTTTGAAATAATTAGAAGCTATACCAGGATACATTATATTGCCGCCACAATATTAAAAACATAAGATAGTGTTGATAGTGATCCGAATAGTAATCCTTACAATGATACAAATAATCATCCGACATTATATTGATCAGTATAGAGAATAGTATAATGAACAGTATAAGGAATAGCGACCTGTATAGTAATAGAAGATAGAGTAGAAATAGTGATCAATTAGACACCACAGTAATTCCCATATATACATTTCACGGGATCTAATTATTCAAAATCGGATCGCCTGTGTTGCTCTCTGGTGATCTGTTATGCAGTGCTTTCAAAGTGAAGGTTTGTATTTGTACTAAGTCAGTCCTAAAATAGGTTCGACGTACAAAACGTTAGGAACTTGATATAATAGGTAATGACGCAGAGAAATCTAATTATAGTCGCTGATACTTTAGTATCCGACTAACGGTCGTCCGGGATCGACTGACTGACCGACGATATTTAGTCACCCCCGCCCACCACCACCACGACAGCGTCATGTGGCACAAGGCCTTTTTTACATGGGATATCCGAGCCGTGGGCTCGGCCAAAAATATGCCCATTGAACCCGTATAAACGGGTTCAGGGTCGGTTTACCTCCCCGAATGAGAATCCGCCCTTCGGAGTAGCCTCCTTCGGGTTCCTCCCCGTCTGAAGACAGAGAGTTCAACCGATCCGCCAGTCGATCGACTGACCGAACCACGGAGCAACTCCTACTACTCCTAATTATTATAGGTGGGAGAGTCTATTAACAATAGGTGTGTTCCACTATAACATGATATGTGTTCAAACTCCAGTGTCGACACTTTATTCCTTTATAACATACTGATATCCATAGATTCTGTCTTTTTACAATTGACATTTTGCCCTTTCTTCTCAGTATCCTTGACTACCTCCTGACTAACACATAATTACCTGAGTACAGTTTTATTCAATGCCTGCCTTCAGCACTGCATATCTTATGTTGTTACGAAAGATAGCTAATATAGGGGGACAACGGCTGTTTTCCCTTGGGTTGAACGTATGAGAATTCAGCCCCTTTAGAGAGGAGAATTATTCTTCCCTTTTTGCCTCCGCTTAGGGAACGGTTATTACCTTCTTAACTACGAGGGCGTTCACACACGTGAAAGATGGACAACACTTTAAACGTAGAACGAAAAGCCATTTTCATTCACCTTGCTCAGGACTGGCAAAGAACATAAGGCTGGTATGTTTATTTCTTTGTTCGTTTCTGCTGTCAAACATCCTCATCATTATCAATGTGGGGATATCATTTGTTTTGGTATATGTGGAAATCTTTTAACATGTGTATGTATTTTGTATTTGTTTTAAGCATTTCACCCCAAGCAAGGCAGGAGTACCACTATCACGAAAGGGGTTACAGAGGTTAGAGAACAAGAGCAAATAGGCGTGTTTGGGGAAAGGATAAAGAGAAGGACGGAGAACAAGATCAAGGTATCGTAAGATGTCGATTGACATTACATTTGAATATGTGATGATTATAGTTATCAGTGAAGCAAGTAAGAGGAAGAGAATTCCACAGACGGGAAGTCTGAGAGAAGAATCTGTTTGAGTAGAAGAGACGGTTACATTTAACCGTTTCAACAGTGAAAGTGTGGGAGCAAGATGCCAAACTTATAGCTCGGTTAAATTCATGCAGTCTGGAAAAGAAAGAAAGCAACACCTCTGAAATTCTGCCGTGAAAATACTTATAGAAGAGACAAAGGGAAGCCACGGCACGTCTGTGAGAAATCGACTGTAGAGTAGATGCCAGATCAGGACCTATAACATTGCATATCTGTCTCTGGATTTTGTCTAGGACCTCGAGACATACAGCGGGGGTAGCAGACCATATATGACAGCAATATTCCATGCAAGGATGGATGGTTGATTTATAGATTTCAAGGATGGACTCAAACGAGAAAAACTTTCTGGCACGACACAGAGAACCAACTTTCCTTGCGGTAGATGAAGCTATTGAATCTATGTATTAGTTCCACCTCATAGCAGCGAACAGCGTGAGACCAAGCAGACTCAACGAGGCGCTCTCGTGGAGTTGGGCGTCGGCCTTTCTGATGGGAGGCAGGGAGGTTTTCTGTGGTGGGTAGTTTGCTTATTAAATGTTTTATTTATTACGGGCGTGCATCTCGTCTTTCTATATTTATATTCAATGGCTACACTAATGCTAATGTTAGTAACTGGTGTACAGGGACGCATTATTTTTCCTATCACTAAATAGCTAGTAAATTATCGCTGGCTTATAAATAATACTAATACTAACTCGATAAAATATATACAGATTTTGATGTGATAATAGAACTGGATTGTTAATTTCAAAAATAATGCATACGAAATCCTGATAGATCCTCTGTAAAATAGAATATGTTAAAATAGACTTCTGAAGTTAACATATGAGGAAATTTTTAGCCTATGTCAATGGCTTCCATTACATTAGCATTCCATTATTTTGCCTCGGACCACCAGCTTCCGTCTCTGAAAATAAATTAAACGATAGCAGTCTAACAAGCTCTACCTTAGGCCGAGACCTAATGCCATTAACAGAACGCCACAAGATAAGCCTCACAATTTAACGAGAGCGACACTCGAAGAACTGCCGAAAAGCCGCTTTATATTTCCTTTAAACATCATGTTGACCCTATTTCGTGCTGTCGTGTTTTCTTGGATCTCTTCTTCAATCAATTGATTTGACGACTTAACTGCGACGCTGAAGTCTTTCACGGATCTCGATTGTTTATCGAATTATGAATTCGTCACATAATAAATATTTCATCAGGGAAACATAACAGGTCACAATTAATTTTAATTACAATTCATTTTATTAAATGATGACGAATTCATCAATATATATATATATATATATATATATATATATATATATATAAATTCCCAAAAGGATAGAATCCAGGTAGAACTCAGTGTCAAGAACAGAGTAAGGATTTTACAATTTCGTTTTGAATTTGTAGGTCTGATGAATTGGATCGTGATTACGATTTCAATGTAATAAATTATAACAATGGAATATTATTGTTTGAGCCTTTATATTATATTATATTATATTATATATATATATATATATATATATATATATATATATATATATTAATAAATGTACATATCCCATCAACACTCGCCGATAGCAGGACTCAGAGTTTTATTCACAACAAAATCTTCTGGTGCTGGGTAGAGATTTGTCGTTACATAATTTCAGTTTAAATAAAAGCTATGCTAATAAAGAAATGCTTGCACAGTCCATTTATTATACGGGGATTACGTATATATTTTTTTATTTAAAAATATTGTTGCACGTAAAATAGACGGTATTTTTTATTTTATTTTATATTTAAATTAAACACAGATAAATGCTATTTATTTAAAACTCTATTTAAATAGACGGACTTAAAACTATATGAAAAAATGCATTAATTTTATTTTTATTTTAAATTCGAAGCATTCTTTTATATTAATTATAAAATCAGATTACTTGGTTTAATACTTATTTTTTTCAATTTTGTTAACAAATTAAATATATATATATATATATATATATATATATATATATATATATATATATATATATATAGATAGATAGATAGATAGATAGATAGATGTATATATAAATAAAAAGAAGGAACAGTAAGATATATAATCCGGTGTTCTTATAAATATTTTTATTTTTACAAAATAGTGCTCAATGTAAATTTACAGAGTATTAATATTATAAATTAATTGATTTAAAATATGTTTTTTCCGCTACACAGTTCTAACCATGTTTCAAAAATAGATACTTCAAAATATAGACATAAAGAACACGCAAACACCCCTGTCCAGTAGAAGTGAATTAATCTGTAACCTTGGAAACGTGAATTATGACTTTAGCTGTGTCTTTAAAACCCAGTAATTTTAAAAGTTACTCGAAAATTCGCGTGTGGATGAAATGGAACTAATGTCTTTAATTTAATTACAAAATTAAATTCGGACCTTCCATTTTTGAAACATGGTTAGAACTATATAGCGGAAAAACCATATCGTAAATCAATTAATTTATAATATATATAGATATATAGATAGATAGATATAGTTTTACAGTATACTATATTTATGAGTTAAAGTGCTATAGCGATAAAACGTATGTAAATATAGAAGTGAACATTCAAATCAACACTATGATCGCGTTTGGCATGAATCAGTCTATCTATTCTGAGTGATGACTTCAATGTTCACTGATACGTACATATATATCAATATAAAAATCGTTGGTATATAATGCAAGTGTATCCTAGTGATATAAAAATATTAGAACTGATCCACAAAAAAGACCTCGATGTATTTTATTTATGTAGAGAAATATATTTGTTAATCAAACAAATCTTTTTACCTCATATGGGGAATAGGATATTTCGGCAGACGACAAAAGTTTTCATTTGTCTTTCAACTCTGGTATGTAATGAAGTTCATGTCTGTAAGTTTAGAGGAAGCAGGAAGTAGAGGTAAACTATGAGGAATTTGTATTGGATACAAATGGGTTAACCTAAAACTTAACTTCCCCAAAACACCTAATAATGAGTTTATACATTTCAGTGTTTCATTCAGATGCTAGACACGAGACAGGGCTTTAGGAGGGTAGTAATTATCTTTCTTAACGTAGAGAATTTTTAATAAAAAATAGAATATTAACTTCAGGACAACAAATGACAGTATTAGAAGAAAAAAAGAAACTGTTAACTTAAATTTAAGATTAAAGAAAAAGAAAAGAATAAACCAAAAATACATTTTAAAAATATATTCAGATAAAGAGACGTAAACGATTAAGGGAAGGAGTCAGGGAGATATTCTAAATAGAATAAAGTTTATAAATTATAATTAATATAGTAAAAAATGTTTTAAAATGGCAGAGTAGTAATTTAGGGTAGCTACATAAAGCAAAATTCCACTATGAGAATTCGAATTATTTTTTGATTTTATGTCGACACTTTAAGAGATGGGATTGGAGTAGGGGAGTGACTTTGGGTAGCGAATTAAGACAAAACTATATTATGGAAGTTTTAAATTTGTTTTTATGTCGACATTTGATCACTAATTCGTTCCTCTGATTCAATAGTTGTCTTTCATTATTGTATTTAATTATTTTATTTTTTCTTCTAAGTATAAATCAAACTAAATAACTCAAAAAGTATTCGAAGTTGTTGAAGATTTTATAATTTTAATATATCTATTTTTAATATATATATATATATATATATATATATATATATATATATATATATATATATAAAATATTTTTTTCGTTTCAACCTTTGAAAGTAAAGTATGATGATCCGCAGTCATTTAAAAGGGCTGTGGTGAAATAATTTATTACATGGAATCTTAAAGTTGTCTGTTTTTATTTAAATTATTTCCTCTGCATTTACATTGAGCACTCTTTGTGTCTACCCATACAGATTACCTAGTTTTCCATAAACTAACTAACTAACTATATATATATATATACTGGTTATTTATTTTTAAATAATTCTGTAAGAAAAACTGATGGTCGTTTCAAGGAAATAGATAGAATTACTTTAACTTTTTAGACTAGAGTATTTTCTTAATGGTACTTTTAACTCCTCCCAGTTTTTCAAAACTTACCATTGCCTATCTTCCCAAGAAATATATCAAGTACTTCGGCATAGTCCTTAATATTATTTTCCATTCTCATTTCCAGCGGGTTTAATGAGGGACCACAGGATTTCTTTTGGATTAATATCTGAAAAAAATGAAGACACTTTTCAAGTATTTGGCATTTCAAAATCTTAATAATCCTATCTTCCGTTAAAACTGAATAATTGACATTTTCTCATCTGAGGGTGTGTTTTTAAATGTTCTCTAATTTTTATGTAAAATAGGCTCTCTTATAAAAACGCGTAAAGCTACTAAATAACATTACAATATTCATAAAATATACTGTATATATATTTTTATGAAATTAATAACGAGCCAAAACCCTTTTCTATGAATATGGTTTGAGCGAGTGAAGTATGACGGTTTTGATTAAGAATCATTTCTCTTTGATCTTTGTGAACTGGCGCTATGAAATCACAAATAAAGAACTGCACCACATAAAAGAAACTACATCACTTGAGGAATCTCAACAGTAGCAATAACTAAAACGGATAGTACATGTAAGCAGAAGAGAAAATAGTGAAATAATATGTTAACGTTTTACATTACTCCAAATAAAAGGTTAGGAATTAAAACCCTGAAAATACTGGAAAAAGCGATAACAATGAGAGGACTTGAGACACATTAAAATTGTTTAAAAAAGGAAAGATTTTACAAATTTCAGCCGATAGCTGTACTGGCTTCTCGGTCAACGAATGTCCAATGTTTCCTTATAAGGAATCTTTGAATATTACAATTATCATATGGCTAGATGTAAATCTCTAATTTATAATTTGGATATTTAAACTTCGACGATTGACAGGGTACATACGATGATGATAGTTAACCCGCTTTATTTCAAACTCATTAATGATATGCAATTATTCAAGATATGCAATTTCAAGTCTACTTAACCGCTTGCGGCAAGAAGGGATAATGTTAGCTAGATTCGAGGTTATTCCTTCGTTCATTTCTTTTGATTCGTAAAAAAAAAATTCAAGCGTATATCACCTGATGAAGACCCGAGCATAAAACGGTTGAAACGTGGTGGATTACACAATAAAGATGAGGAACATAGCCAGAAAAATATAAATGGTGTAAATAGATATTGAATTGTTTTCGAATTACTTTGCTTAAGCTTCGGAGACGAAACAGAGCAAATGTAGCTTTCGTGAAATCCTGAACAAGGGCATGTGCATTCATTAAAAGGATTAAGTAGAACTTTGTTGGCTAGTGATGGCAGAGCGGCCTCCATACATGCTGCTCGCTCAGTGAATGCAGAGTGTTTCTTATCAGGAAATTTATAATATTACAAATACTATATAGCTAGATATAATTCTCTAAATTTAACTTGGATATTTAGTTTTAAACTTCGACAAATGGCAAGGTATATCCGGTGATGATAAGGTTAACCCGCTTCATTTCGAACTCATTGATCCAAAATGATATGCAATTATTCAAGATATGCAGTTGCAAGTATATTGTATATTCACGTAACCTCTGGGGGGCAAGAAGGGTCAATGATAGCCGGACACAAGGTTCTTCTTTCGTCCATTTCTTTTGTTGCGTAGCCGACAGGAAAAAGATCTGCTTCTTTCAAACTAGGATATTCTGTTCGATTCTTTGTTTCACTAAGTCGGTCTCTAGGCTGTTCACTGAGACTGTCGAAGAAAGTGCGGATAATTGATGGAACATCTGAGGGAAAGCAAGAGGAAATAGACTCACTGACCGGTGAGCCGACTGAGATGGTGAAAGCCGGTTGACTAAAGCAAATTATTGATTGGTCGGTTAAAGTAACTCGGGCAAAATAATAGGCAAGGAAGTAAATTAGTATTACCGAACCCCTACACACACAGACACTCACTCACACACACACACACACACACACACACACACACACACACACTCACACATATACATATATAGATAGATAAAGAGAGAGAAGAGTTGTGTGTATATATACATGTATATACATGCATGTCCCATATCCTTTTTTAAGTTAACGTGTGCGCAGACTGTAAATAAAATTGTTTAAAAACAAGGCATTTTCTCAAATAAAGGTATTCGCTAAAAATAAAGTTTGAAGTTATTGAGCTACCAAATTAAATATAGATATGGAGTATCTATCCCCATCCCAAAAATAAAGGGTTCGGTTCAAAATTCTAAAGTATATCACCTGAAGATGGCCGGAGCGTAAAACGTTTGAAACTTCGTTGATATGACTAGGAAAACGAGGACCACAGTCAGAAAAATTTAAATGGTGTGAATAGATATTGAATTTATTTAGAATTACTTTACTTAAGTGTCGGAGACTAAAGACAGCAGATGTAGGTTTTGAGAAAATCTGAAAGAAGGTAAATGTGATGGCGGCAAGGTATACAGACAGATAGATAGATAGATAGATAGATAGATAGATAGATAGATCACGAGATAAAAAGTTACGTTGTCTCCGGACTAATTTTTAAACAGATCCTATAGTACCTATCAAATAGCGAAATTAATATGATCCTGAAAGGGTACTTTTCTAGATCATGTCTTACTAATGCACGGGTACCTCAGGATTGCATCCGTCTCTCTTCTTTGTTTTGCATTTAATTATCATTAATTACCTTCTTAATGACATCATCTTTCAACTAGGTATCTACGCTGATGATAAAACCATTTAATCCAGTCTCGATAGCAAGTCTGATTAGTTCGCTAAGCTCAAATTAGTAGCTGATGGCTAAAACAAGCTTCAGTCTGTTATTACCTGGGGTAAAAATGGTCTGTTTAATCCAACGCTTCAAAACTAAAGTACTCTCCATTAATAATCTGCGAGACCCTTCTCTGCCTTCTGTCAGCATGGCTAATCCTATCGCCATGGTAGTGACACATTCCACCTTCTCGGGATTACATTCTGGGCTGATATAAAGTAGATATTGCTAGGTGAGGTGCTAAGAAAGTTAGTTAACTGTGTTGTTCTGGACATTTTTTCTCTACATAATCTATCTGACATATCTATAGGTTTACTATTCGTTCATGCTTAGAATATTTGCTGCCACATGTGACCTGTTATTTATTTACAGCTCGTTGATAAAATCTAAAGAAGAATAAGCAGCGTGTTTGCTTCTGTTCTGCAGTCATTTCTATAAATACATTCATGGCAATTGTTAGGATATGGTCTTCACTAACTGCCTATTTTTTTTTAAATTTAAGTGTTGTAAGAAACTGGCGAGGGGTCTCGTCTATTTAAAGATGAGCTGGCAAAATGGACCCGTAAATTCTATGCCAAAAATTTATTTTCTCGCCTGTGGAACTACTCTATGGCCCCATACTTTCCAGCCAACCTTAATCTTCAAAACATTTTAATGCAATGTAACTATCACCACCTAGTGTCCTACCTGATTACTCTTCTTTTTTTTATGATCCTTACTAATATTTGTCTTCCTAATTCTTCTTCGCTCAGTAAAGACTTGTGTCAAAATGGATTTACTGCCTTGCTTAGGGTGAACTCGATTAGAACAGAAAAGAGAGATAGATGGAGAGAAAATGAAAGAGAGAGAGAAAGTCAAAGAAAGAAACAAGCAGTATGATGCCATGGAGGGCTTCCGCGCTTTTGAAACAATTATGTCGTGTAAAGGTAGGGTTAGGGTTAATTATTTCCAATTTCAGTGAACTTATTGCGGATAAACAGAAGCTTTCAATACAAATTTGTAAGTGGGTATAATCATCATGACAAAGGTGAATATAATCACGATAAATAAAACAAATTAACATATGAGGGTAAAATTAACAGACACACAGACACACAGACACAGAAAAACACACATAGATCGATAGATAACATTGGGTTAGTTCAAAAATAATGACGTAATAATGTCGTTTTTTGACGTATTTTTAACGTCAAAAAACGACATTATTACGTCATTATTTTTGCACCAACCTAATATTAGTGGTCAATATATATATATAAATTCCCAAGAGGATACAATCCAGGGTAGAACTCAATATATATATATATATATATATATATATATATATATATATATATATATATATATATATATATATATAAAGATAGATACGTAGATAATATAGATATATGGATAATATTAGTGGTCAATATATATATTAGGTTGGTGCAAAAATAATGACATAATAATGTCGTTTTTTGACGTATACGTCAAAAAACGACATTATTACGTCATTATTTTTGCACCAACCTAATATATATATATATATATATATATATATATATATATATATATATATATATATATATATATATATATAAAAATTCCTAAGAGGATACAATCCAGGGTAGAACTCAATATATATATATATATATATATATGTGTGTGTGTGTGTGTGTCGTGAGAGAGAGGGAGAGAAAGAAAATAGGGATATTTTTAGCCATGGGATCTTTGAACGCATACGTTATTATACTGGACATCTCGTATTTGAAACAGACGTCCCATTTTTATTTAATTAGCAGTGAGTATTATGTATATCGGCCGACGCATTCGAGAAATACTTGTAAAAGAAAATTCTTGATAATGAAAACGGAAAGGTAATGGACTTTCAATAAAAAAAAAATCATCCGTGTTAGGAGTATGTGCCTTCCTTATAGAGGGAAAATAGAGCCCTATCTAGAGCGACCTTCTTCGTGGTCACCTATACAAATGGACACAGGTTCAATTCCTGCTGAAGAACACATTTTGTTTATCGAATATGCAGGCCGATAGAAGTCACATCTATCTATCGACGTGTGTATATATATATATATATATATATATATATATATATATATATATATATATATATATATATAGTTAATGAAGATAGTTGGTAATGCGTATTGATAATTCAAAGGAGTATGTAATCCAGAGAGCTCAATGAAAAAGAGTAAATATTAATTATATTAGGAAACAGACAACTTAAATTCATGGGATTATAATATATTTCCTTAGGGCCGGGATTTTGGTCAGATCTCCATTTTCATACAAAAATAATGTTGACTAATTTTTCCCGTTTTAAAAACTTACATATTATTATGTTTAATTTCTGCAAACGCACACACACACACACACATACACACACACACGCACACACACACATATATATATATATATATATATATATATATATATATATATATATATATATATAGAGAGAGAGAGAGAGAGAGAGAGAGAAAGAGAGAGACTTATATTCTGTACCTCTCTTAACCTGAAGAAACTGTTCTGCAGTTAATACCATATAGGATAATTTGTATTACCCTCCACTCCACCATCATGTCCACATCAAATCATGTTTGTACAAAAGCAAAATCAAGAGTTATTGTAATCGTATTTGAAAAACGAATTTTGGCTTTTTAATAATTAAGCAATTTTTATCGTTGATTGAAATCAAAAATGCAATTTCAGATACTGATAATGAAGCATTGAACATATACGTACATATCACTCGCGGGGCGAATGTGTCTAAGCTACCTCTTTCTCTGGTGGATATGAAGAATAGTCTTTTATATTGTTTTGGGGACATATTAAAGGAATACTTTTAATATTTGCGTTTGATTTCTCGTGTTTTACAATAAAATATAAATTGAAAAAGGAAAAAAAAAAGAAAATATCGGAAGGAAAGAAAGAGAAGAGAAAAATTAAAGATCAAGTAAGCTAAAAGGAATTAGGGTAACAAACAAGCAAGATTTACAAAATTAACGCTGTAGAGAAAATGAAATATTGAGCGAAAAGACAACGAAATGGAAAACAAAATAACACAGTAGAGGATTTAAAAAACTATACGGATATTAAAACTATGACAGTGGACGGAAACAGTGACAGTGAAATTCGGATGTGTATTGGAATATACAATGAAGAATTCCAAAAGCTAAGCCGAGTACTAAGATAATAGTACATAAATAATACTAAATAATAAGTAATAGAAAAATCCCTCTAGACAGAAAGAAAAAAGTGCTAAACGGTTACGTGATATACATCTTTGTGCAAAAATAATTCAAACATCCACTTTAGTTTCCTTTCTTGCACGTTACGTTCAGTTTTAGACTCACTGGAATGACAGTGTAATGGATCTCTATATTTTTTTTCCTCGGATTAGGTTATTTGCAATGGTGTGCAGTAATATGAATCTATTATAGTGATGTATGATGAAATTTGTTTGGCCTTGAAAAATATTGCGACATCCATGATTGCATAAGATTTTCCTCACGACCAGACACGATTGTCTCGACTGTCTATTAGTTGTCTTATGGCTATTGTCTGCGATGGACTTTACTCCAAGGAAGTGTATGAAAATTGTAATATTTCACGAAAACCCTGGCAAGTCTTACCAGTGAACAAATCAACATACTATAAACTGAACTGTAAACTCTCCTGATTTAAATCCAGTCAAGAATCTGTGGTCAATCTGCAAGGAATGACTTTGTGGAATGGACATAAGGAGTACTAACATATGCACTGGGTCATGTTTCATTGGAAAAATATTTTTAAAAATAGTAAATAATAACGGAATCATTCGTTTTGTTTCGATTAGTTTACACAATGTTATATGTCCTCCTGAATGGTAATGAGTGCTGGACGATCTCATCAAACACGAAGAGAACAATTTAAGCAATTATCGTTCTACAGAAGGATGCTTATTATTCCGTTGACCGAACATGCGAGCAGCGATAAAGTTTTGGAGAAAATAAAAACAAAAAGGAAATTAATACTTAACATCAAGAAGAGGCAGTTGACGTTTCTATAGAATATATAAGGAAGAAAGGCTCGGAAAATCTGATGCTCACATGACATATAGATGGTTAAAAAAACAAAGTAATACAATGCATAACATATTTTGTGAGCTGGAGTAAATGGATAGCAGAACAGTGTTTAAGAGAATCAACAGAAATGCAATGTTTTATTAGAACTAGAAGGGATATGAATTTGTGGAGAGTCATGATCGTCTACGTTCTGAAGAAGAAAAGCAAATGTTGGCTTTGAATATTGCATCGAAAAACATAAGAAGGTTGTTGATCTTAATGGACAGAAATGCAAAAACAAAATCTTGACATTTCTTTAAGGATCTTTATAATGTTATAATCATTTTATAATGTTTGGCGGAAATTCCTATTTTCTACAGATTCTAATAATAAGGATGGAATTAACGTGCCAGAATTGATTATCAAAACATAATTCCTTGAAAAATGATTCCAATACATTAAAATATACACGTGCATATGCAAACTTATATACGCATACAATTTGAATGAAATTACTATGTACATTTATGCCTTAGGCTTTAAACTATTTGGAATGAAAATAGCATAATATATAACTTCAAAAGGTCATCTAGTGAAGGAATAAAATACAGTTTGTATTCCTTCACTGTTTTGAATTATTATATTTCCTGACAAATATTTTAAATGGACAAATAATTTCCTTTGGAATTTAATCCTTTTAACTTCATCGAATTTCTAATTGAACTTATTCCGTACTAAACAAAAACATCTCTTATTTTTTATTCTAACGCTATACATTATTTTTGTGTTAATCGATTTTTTTCCAGGCCATTTCCGTTGCATATCTAGCCTAATTAAAACTAAGTTTTAGACATTCTCAGACAGGCTGGAAGGTCCTCCGAACTAGAAAGACCTAATACAATATTCCTGCTACCTGTTCAAGGCTGTTCTTTTGCGTACAAAATAACAACCCTAACCTCAGCGCGTTTGCCCAAATAGTTCCATATATCTTAACAACACTAATGCCCTGTTGTTGAATTGAGGCTAGAGTATTTCGTGACAGGATCTGATTGATTGTGGATAATTTGATTCATTTTCTACGAATTATCAACACTTTGCACGTTATTCAAAGTGAGAAAATATTTTTTTTTAAATTTTAAGATTATTTATCTCAGAGCTCGTGGGGAGTAGAGGTGGATGCATACCCTTCCCAAGTATAGTTACGTAGGTGAATATAACAAGCTCAAATGGAATCCTCGCTCTGATTAAGAATTCCGAGCCATTATCCATCAAACCACCCTCACATACAAACATACAGCAGCTGGTATTCCCAAGTGGTCACCCATTAGGTACTGACCAGGTTCGACATTGCTTAACTTCGATGATCGCTGATCGTACGGGAAACGTTGAAATGATTTAAAGAAATTACACTGAAGCAATACTGTTGTGGATTCCGAGATAAATTCGGTCTCCAAGGAATGACAAACACATTAATTAAATATAAGAAATAAAATGTATTTACACAATCATACAAAGAGTAATACTGTTAGTTAGTCCAGGAACGTGGTTAGTAGCAAATACAGATAGATATATACAGTCTCGAAGTAGGACTTCCTTAGAGTCTACGTGCTTGTAACTGACTTCTAAAAGAGGTTACCTCACACTATCTCCGTTCGTATATTCTCTCACCCTCCGTATATCTTCTCACTATTCGACTACCGACTGTAACTCTGGGTATTTAACGGCAGCAGTCCAGGTACACTTGGTAGAGTCCACTTATATGAAAAAGGGGAGGACTCCATAACAAATACTACGACAGTATTTTAATAACTGTTTTATTAAATTTGACTCAACGTCTTTTAGCCATGTGACAAACGTGATTAAATATCAAATTTTCTTCAATAAAACATTGGATTTATTAACGAGATGACGTTACGTATGGATAGATAACGATTAATATTTTCTCTAATGTGCATTATTAAAAAAAAAAAAAACGAAAATATATAACCTCAGAAAAATCGTCACGATTGATCTCTGCAATTCGTAATATTATGAATATTAGGGTATTTTAATATGTGCGAAAAGGGAAGGCTCCCTCTGCATCTTCCATGATTCTGAATTTAAAGCTTTCCTTTATGCTTGATAAATTATCCTATCAATACTATAGAACCTATATCACTCTACTATTTTACCCACAGCTGAAATTATATTAGGTTGGTGCAAAAATAATATCGTTTTTTGACGTTAAAAAATACGTCAAAAAACGATATTATTTTTGCACCAACCTAATATATATTATTAAATGATTTTGCCAAGTGCAAAGATGAACGAGACAATATTTACTCATACCGCTGCTACCTTTTCCCGTGTTGCTAAATATTACGCCAGCCGCCTAAAAAGTACAATTATTCTTATTGTTGTATTCGCTCCTAAGGAACTGTAATTACTTTTAAATTTCTCCCCTGAGATTATCCTTCAAATCTATTAGGTTGGTGCAAAAATAATGACGTAAAAATGTCGTTTTTGACGTTAAAAAATACGTCATGGAATACTACAGCTTTATATGATCTGGTGCCCCCGCTGTTCATCTCGAGATTCTCGACATAATCCAGAGACCGATATGCAATGTGATAGGTCCTGATCTGGCATCTCGTCTATAGTCACTTTTTCAAAGACCTGAGGTGGCTCCCCTCTGTTTTTTCTCCAAATATTTTCATGGCAACTGCTATGACGAGCTACTTTCACTGATACATCAACTACAAGAATTTAAGCGTGATACTAAGTTGGCATCTCGGTCCCACCTTTTCACTGTAGAAACAGTTAAATGTAACCGCGTCTTCTACTTCAACAGCTTCTTCTCTCGCACTTCCTTACAGTTCGTTTGTTTGTTTGGGTTTTATGGCATATCAACCACTGTGTTATTTTATGCCAAATCCAGTTTATATGAATTTTAAATGCCTATTTTGTATGGAAAAAAAAAACGTATAGCTGGGAACATTACACTTTTACAAAAAAACGTATAGCTGGCAACATTACTCTTTTACAAAAAAACGTATAGCTGGCAACATTACTTTTTTACAAAAAAACGCATAGCTGGCAACATTATTTCAAAAACTTAGAGCTGGCAACATTATTGTTTCAAAAACTTAGAGCTGGCAACATTATTGTTTCAAAAACTTAGAGCTGGCAACATTATCTGAGACCTTGCTGTTGAATGCAGTTTATCGCCGTACCCACGACGCGGATGTAGTTTATAATCATACCCAGGATGCGGATGTAGTTTATCGTCATACCCAGGACGTCTTCCCGACAGTGGAACTCCCTTCCTGCTATTAGGTTGGTTCAAAAATAATGACGTAATAATGTCGTTTTTTGACGTATTTTCTAACGTCAAAAAACGACATTATTACGTCATTATTTTGCACCAACCTAATATAATCTTCAAATATACAAATGCAAAATAAATCTATATCTGCTGATGCCCTAATCCTGGTCCCCATCTTTGTCTATATCCTTTCCTCTAACACTTCTCTTTACTCTTACTCTTACTCTCTGTAACCCCTTACGTGCTTGCTTACGGTGAAATGCTTTAAAAACTCCCTAAATGTTCTTTAACATAGCTAGTAAAAGTTACCACAACTCCTTTAATTATATTAGTGCCATTTAGGAAGTTTTTTTTTAATGATTTTTCTGTCTACGCCAAAAAAAAAAAATTAAACAACAAAATTAAAAAAGAAATGCCAAATTTAAAATCAATATACTCTCCCCCTGCGTCGATGCTAATTGTCAATTGCGTATTATTTACACCAAATAAAAGTCTGTAACAATTTGGTATAGTTTATCACACAGCGCGTCTCATGTGGAAACCAATCCAATGCATTCGTCTTCAGCAAACATTTAAAGAAGTTCTGAATTGATCGTCTGCTGTATCCATAACTTATCTCCTGGTTTTCCTTAGCTTATCCACGTCTGTCTTGAAGATATTTTGTCTATAAAAGTTGAATTTTTCTTAGTCTTATTATAGAAACCATATTTGTACAAGGCTGTAGATTCCCAACAAGTAACACATTTAAATGCTATCAGTTTCTTTTATGGACTCATGGACGAGTGATGAAAGTACATCGGATTTAATTACCGTTTTTCCTAGGGTAACACAGGTTCGAATCCTGCCGGAGACGCATATCTTTCTAATAAGATTTTCCGTATAATTAGCTCGGTAGATGTAGGTAAACATACAGTTTAATAACACTAATAAATAAGTAACGGAGCATCTACTAAAAAATAGGTAACCATTAAAAATAATTTTTTAAAATATGTAGGATTGATAGATGAAAAATACGTTTCTCTCCCTATCTATCTATCTATCTCTCTCTCTCTCTCTCTCTCTCTCTCTCTATATATATATATATATATATATATATATATATATATATATATATGTGAAAGCGGTGACATTAGAAACATATGCTAATATTTTATTTCGCAAAAACGATACTTTGGCTTCGTCTCAACAGAACAAAAGATTTCAATAATGGATTAAAAAAAAATCAGGCACATGCAAAAAGCGAAATATTTAAACATATAATATGCAGTAAAATAAAGATTCAAAATGAAGGAAGAGAAAAAGAGAAAATAATCTTTTCTTTGATGCAAAGATTATTATAATTAAATAGGAGAACACCGATGAGTTGGTGAACGAATGCAATGACCTTGTCTTCAAGTGAAGACAAAACATTTCAAACTTCTCGAGTAAGATTGAATACATGCAGTTAAAGCATTCATGTATGAGTCTTCATGTGGTTTCCCTGCCTGTGTTAAGTATCGTATATATATATATATATATATATATATATATATATATATATATATATATATATATATATATACACACACACACACATATATATATATATATGTGTGTGTGTGCGTTTGTGTGTGTGTTGTTTGTGTATGTGTGAGAGTGTGTGTTTGTTTTTTTATGTATATACATGATTACACACATATATGTTCTTTTTATTTTTGTGTATTTGTATACGTGTATATATATATTGTGTATATGTTGGAATGTGTGTATACGTCTAGGGTTGTGTATGGATATATATTATGTATATTTTTAGATAAGTTTGTAGGTGTATATATATGTGGGTGTATATATGTTTGTATATATCTACAGGTGTGTGCATGTATATATATATATATATATATATATATATATATATATATATATATATATATATATGTTTTCGATGCATACAAGTACATAAGTATTTATATATGTGTCTATGTATATGTACATGTTTTAGATGCATACATGTATATATATATATATATATATATATATATATATATATATAATTTTGTATGTGTTTGTAGGTGTGTATGAATATATACCTTTTGATTGTATGTATATGGATATATACATGTATATGTGTACATATGTGTATACTGTATTTCTGTGCGTATGTTTATACGTGCATGAGAGTATGTATGTAGTTATGTATATGTATGGGTGTGTATGTAGGTAAATGTGTATCTTCATTATTTTATTTTTATCCATTTAAAATGATTTTTCTTATCAATTTAATATTTTGTCAATAAATCATTTTACATATACATATATATATATATATATATATATATATATATATATTTTTCTTGAAGAATATTAAAAATAATATTATATAACTTTGTAAAAATTATTCATTATTTTATTTTTTGTATTTTTTTTAAATTACATGCCATAAATAATTTTTGAAATATTTTCAATTTTAAACCCCGATGATTACAAATTCCGATTCACCTCTCACTTTTTCCTTTTCTTTCACATCTTTTCTTCCTATTGCCTTTCTTTTTCCTTGCTCTTGTTTTCTTTTTCTCTTTCCTAACTTACATCTCACATCCGGTGAATGTTGGTCAGCATGTCTTCTCTCATCGACAGCATTTTTCTTTTTCTATATTGCTCCTTCTCCCCTATATGTCTTTAGACATTCATATCTCCTTCTAACATATATCTTTCTCATTCCCTTGTACCTCTTTAGACATACATACCTCTTTCTCCCCCTTTCCTTTTCTCTCTTTTACTTTCCCCCATACTGAATCTGTATTCTAAAACATATTTTATGCCTATTTCATTGATTCGTTTTTTGACTTTTCCTGATAGAATTCTTTATTAAATCCATTTATTGTTGAAATCGTTGGGTTGGTGAGACGAAGCTCAAGTAAAGGTTTTCCGAAAGAAAATATTACCATGGATTTCTAAAGTTTCCGCTTTCATAATTATCCCTTGCTCTGTTCTTATATTGAGATCTCTGTTGATTCTTATCTTCTTTGGAGTTATCCATTCGGATTATCAAATAATATTATTTACATTATATATATATATATATATATATATATATATATATATATATATATATATATATATATATATATATATATATATTTCATCCACCGACAGTTCCGCTGTATCACAGCTCTTCAGTGTGGCTAGATGCCCGATTGCATCAAGCCGGGATCGAAACTGACCCGATATGGCTTCAGTCAGAGATCCTAGCCCTGAGCTGTCTGCGCATGGTAAATAACATTATCGTTGAACGAAGAAAGAATTTCAAAATAGTGATCCATACTATTTTAATACAATCTAAGCTTTCGGCTTACTTAAGCCATTATCAAAGATGTCAATTACAACATATTAAACAATATACGGACAAGACAGTGATAAGGTGTTTTTAAATTCAAGTGCCCTCTGGGAGAGTGTATCTCCAACGAATTAAATGATATTTATGTTGGTCACACCACAAACTCGCTTTCACGACGCTTGACACTACATTTGAATGAGGACTCTAATATTTTTAGGCATTTAAAACAACATGCCTGCCAGCACACACAATTCCGTAAAATACTTGTCGAAAACACAATTATACTTCGACATGAAAACAATAGACCAAAACTAAAAATCCTTGAAGCATTATACATCAAACAGTTGAAGCCCAACCTAAACAAAATCAATTATGACATCTCTACAAATATTCTTAACTGTCTATACTTGGTAACAGAAGCCACTGTTTTATACCTACGGCTTTCCATACTTCTACAATTCACTCTCGTGTGGTCATGTGTGACGTCATGAGATGCGGTGCGATTTTCGCTTCTAGCGTCTTATATGCGCGTGTTTATCGTTGCTTAGAAATCATCTATGTAAACATTGACAGACTATCATCACTGTCTTGTCCGTATATTGTTTAATATTTTGTAATTGACATCTTTGATAATGGCTTAAGTAAGCCGAAAGCTTAGATTGTATTAAAATAATATGGATCACTATTGTGAATTTCTTTCTTCGTTCAACGATGATGTTATTAAAGTTATCAGATGTTACGAAAAAAATTTACATAAAATAAATAGACAACACTTGTCTATATTATTTAAGGAAACGTGTATGAATGAAAAGATGCTGCCTAAATACACACACAATATATATATATATATATATATATATATATATATATATATATATCAGAAATGGCAAAAATAGCTATGCAGCTCGTGTACGCTTTGATGCTAGATGGTGTCGATTCTACAAGAGGGATTGTCCACCCTTTCAGAAGTACTGATTTTAATTCTCTTGGGTGACTAACTATCCTCCCCACTAGAAAAACCATACTGAGAAAAACCAGATTAGTCGCCGATGACCAGACAATGCGGTAGTCAGTAGAGGTTTGTACAGTACAAGAACCACTTGCAGAATCATTTGAAATGATAGAAATGTGACATAGAAATTGGAAGAAACATTGGAATCGAGAAAGATGCCTTTCAAACCCTAAAAATATTGAGAAATATTAAGTAACAGGAAACAATTATCAGTTCTCATATATGGCAGTAAATTCTGGGCAGTCACCACAGATATGAAGAGAGCGCCTGGATCAACATGGATGTGGTTCTACAGAAGAAGAAATCGAAGCATGTAAGAAGTTTTCAGGCAAACGGAAAGAAAAAAAAGGCTTGAGCTTGGATTAAAGAACTGGCAGTTGCAATTACTAAGAAGCACCATGATGAAAAATGTCTTCGGAGAATTTGATAATCATTGAAGAGAAAAGTAGCAAAAAGAAATATTGATTAACCTACTAAAAGACTTGTGTAAATTGATTTAAAAAAACTGACTGAGTAAGATCGTAGGAGTAA
Source organism: Acanthosepion lycidas (assembly GCA_963932145.1). Classification (NCBI taxonomy): domain Eukaryota; kingdom Metazoa; phylum Mollusca; class Cephalopoda; order Sepiida; family Sepiidae; genus Acanthosepion; species Acanthosepion lycidas. Next base: position 109,822,014 of record OZ010586.1, read on the forward strand.
AAATATTGCTTAGTGATACAGATGATAGGAAGTTGTGGAGACACAGTTAGACAAGTTTAAACTCGTTTCAAATTAACAATGGTTAATAAAAAGATCTTACATGTCATTTTTTTCAGTAGTAAGCATTGTGCTAATGGTGTGATCCACAATATTGGTTTTGACTTTAAGTAATTCAAGTCAAAAAAATAAGAAGGATGTTGGTGTATGGAGCATTGACCCAAGATATGAACGGTGCATCTGAATTGTCGAGCACCTTTTACAGTAGATGTCCTGTTTTTTTGCGATTCTTCGAAGGCCGCCTGCTTACTTAGGCTGATCAATGCTTTTTCAATTTCTCTTTTCTCGATCGATTATTAATAAAAACGAGAGAACCTGATTTCCCCAGACACGAAAATACGCCTTGGCTTTCATCTCTAGTATAGGCATCGATCACGCTCTCTCGTGTGTGTGCAAACATATATACATAGCGCGTGAGTGTGTGTGTGAGCGCATGCGTTCAAACTCTATTCTTATGTGTGTGATTGTATTTACAATGATCAATAATGTCTAGTGCACTGATAGTAAAACAAATATACCGACAATGCAACGAGAATCCACAGACAAACTCGCTTGAGTATAAGGAAAAGTTTCCATATATATATATATATATATATATATATATATATATATATATATATATATAACATACTGACAAATATAAGTGCATAAAGGCGAAATTTGATAGGAACATTGTTGGGTTAATGTTTAACTGTAACACGGATCAAGACTCGAGTTAAGTTGAAAACCAAGATTTGAACGAAATTTTAAAAAAGAAAATTTCGCTAGTGACAAAGAAAAATTACTGCATTTTACATCATATCAGTTCTACAGGGCAGCGAATACTGGACAATCTCCACACAGATGAAGATGAGACTTGAAGCAACAGAAATTTGGTCCCATAGGAAGAGCCTTATGATAACATTGATTAAACTTGTTAGTTTCAGAGAAAGTGAAACAAAAAGGAATTATTTTTAACATCAACCAGAGACAGTTGAAATTAGGTTCCATGAGGAAAGAGGGCTTAATAATTGAACTTTTTTATATAATTTATTTTTATATACATACAAACTCATGATAGAGTCTAATAACATGACAAGAATTTTCACTACTATTGCTACTACTATTAATAGTAATGATGATACTATCATAACAGTAATTGGGATAGCGAAGGTTGACATGCAAAACCTAAGCAAATATGACACAAACAAAGCAAATAGTATTGAAATGTTTTATTAGTTATCCTATAATGGCAGTGAAACAAAGCAAATATTTTTTATATGTTTTTTTAGTCATCCTATAATGGCAGTGAATGCTCGGCAATAACCTCGCAGATGAAGAAGAGACTTTAAGCAAGAGAAATTTGGTTCTGTAGAAGGATTCAGAGAATAACAAGAAACAGACATAAGTGCAAGGACAACGTTCTAGAGAGAATGGAAACAAATAAAAAGACACTTATATTTAACATTTAGAAAGAGACAGTTAAAATTTCTCGAGCATATAATGAGGAAAGACGGTTTATGAAATTTGATCCCCACAAGAACGTTTGAGAGACTGAGAGAAAAGGATAACAGCGCATGAGCGAGCATGAGTAAGCAGATGGCAGAACAGGGTTTAGGAGAAGAAATAAAAATAAAATTCATTTAACAGGGTCAAAAAATTGTGGAGAGCCTCGATCGTCAACGTGGTGAAGGGAACACATAGAAGAAGAAGAAGAAGAAGAAGAAGAAGAAGAAGAAGAAGAAGAACAACAACAACAACAACAACAACAACAACAACAACGCTTAGATCAATGGGGTTTTAAAAATAACGATGGCTTTTTCCTGAAATATTTTTTTTATTTCATTGACAGTGAGTTATAATTCATTTGTATTCAACTATCGCATTCATTGTTTAACAAACATATAAAAAGCGTACGTATTACCGCTTTCATTATATTAATGAGTTGGTTTTCCTTGAAAGATAATTTAATGTTTCAGAATATGAAATCAAGTATCTTTCAAACCTTAGAGTAATATCTGATTAGGGTTTCATTCATTCTAGACATTACAAAACTAGATATGTCTAAATTTGGTGTGAATATTATTATTACTATTAGGTCGAGTAAGTTCGGGCATTCATTCATGAGTATCACACCAAACATCACGGTCCTGCATCAAGGTCGCAAGGTCATAAAAGTGGCCTTCTAAGTCATACCATGGTGGGTCAATGTTGCTGGTTGCTCGACAACCAACTCGTCTTGCTCCATAGAAAGGTGTCCAGGATAGTAGATCACTCGCGGGTTAGTTTTTTTTTTTTTTTTTTTTTGCATTCTTTGCTCGTATAAGGTAGTTGATATATCAGGGATGGATCCACAGAGCTGGCATTAGGGCGGATGTTGTCTTCAGAAGATGTTAAGTAAAGCTCTCAGCATCTGAATAGAGGTTCCATCAAGCTTAAGCTGTAGAGTGTTAGTTAATGTCCAAGTAGTGGCACCATACGGTAACACCTTTTCAGTGCCGAGAAACAAACTTTAAGGTTTTCTGGTAGATCACATTTCCACTTTATATCGATTTTGTTCAAGACGACCCAGGCTTTAACTATGAAAATTTTCAAATCATTTTCAGTAGAATATTTTAAAAATCCTATAGTAAAATATTCAGGATTGTGCGGTTTTCTAAAACTTTAATCCATTTCGTAAGAAACATCGAAAATTTATCGGGCACTTCTAAAAGGGCGACGTGTAATTTCACATATAATTTCACTTACGCAATTTTTCTAAGATTCATATTGGGCGATAGGCTGGGGTAAAAATGTAAAAATCACATCGGATAAGAGTAAAAATTTGCATTAATAAGAGCCAACTGTGCGCAATAGGCACATAGCCTTTGATAAAATAGTGTATAACCGTGAAGGTTAGGTAGGAATTCCTAGGGAAAAGAAGATAGAATGTATTGAAGGAAAAATAACAAAGAGATAAAAATATAAGAAGAAAAAAGGAGAAATGGTAAATATCGATGAAACGTGAAGGGATCATGAAAAGTTCCCATTCCAACAATTTCCAAGCAAAATTACCGATGACCAAATATTATATTTTCGGAAACTCTTCGTAATATGGTCTGAGATCTTTTAATACATTTTGTAAGAAGTAAACAATTCATGGATATCACACCATTATTATCTCTAGAGAATAGGCAAAATAAAATGAAAGAAACTGTATTTGGATCAAAGCAGCAGATCGGGGATGAGTTGCATGTCTCATTTCACAACAAAAGTAAATGCTGCCCTAACTTGAAGCTTAAATGAATTCTTTTTCAGCCAAGATAGTTAAGGTGGCATTTTGCGTAATAACTGGTCAATGTCGGTGATTAGCAGTCATGTTTCAAATCTAGGTGTTCACTCTCACAAGCAGTGTCGTGAAATAAACGTTCACGTAACATTGTAGAAATTCCAGGGATGCCTCCAAGCATCCAACTGTACGATGATTTCTGGAGGACCGAAATTTTTCTTCTTCTCGGGGTCACGAAATGTTTTAGGTTTAGTGAAGGCGACGGAGATGTGGTTCTACAGAAGGATGCTAAGGATGCCATCGACCGAGCATGTGAGCAACGATGAGGTCTTAGAAACGATATGGCATCCTAGTAGCACGTTTAAATTTATACAGTCTGGGAACCAGCGAAAGTAGCTCGTCGGAGCACTTACCGTGAAAGTATTCATAGAAAAGTCAGAAGGAGGCGGCGGCACTCTGTGAGAAACCGACTGTAGAATAAATGCCAAATAAGAGCGAATCGCATTGCATATCCGACTCTGGATTTTGTCGAGGTCCTTAAGACTCCAGACCATATATGGCAGCAGTGATCCATGCAAGGGCGAATTGTTGATTTATAGATTTGAATGATAAACTTGGGCGAGAAAAAACTTTCTGGCGCAACACAGGGAACTAATTTTCCTTGCGGTTGATGAAGCAATTGATTCAATGTATTGTTCCATCTCAAGTCAACGAAGAGTGTGAGACCAAGCAGTCTCAAAGAGGTGCTCTTAAGAGTTAGAAAAAGTAATGGGCGAAAATTTCAAATAGATTTTCGCACATGGTTGTAAAATGTCGTTAAAAGACAAAACAAAACATGACAAATGAGTCTCTCACTAAAATGTTTAACCAAACGTTACATTATCGCATCATTGTGTATGAGTAATTGTGGGTGTTCACTCTGAACATTCTTTCTTTTTTTCTCTATTGTTATTTTTTTCATAACTTTTTGCTTCTCTGTCCATCAAATCTTGATTGCTTTTTTACGTTTTCTTCTCCTCATAATTTTTTATCATAACTTCCTATTTTGATCTGTTGCTCCGATGAGTGTGTATGCTAGTGCGTGCCATAGAATAGGGAAATTCCAAAGTACATACATTTTTTCGGTACTCATATCATCTTGATTGCTTTTTTCTTTTTCATATTAACCTTGTTGTCGCCTTCATTTAAAAAAATTCTTCGACCATTTCCCCGTTGTGTTGTAACACACATTCTGCCCTACCACCTCCACCTCCACAATGCTGAGAGGTCCTGCTCAGCGGCGCCAATTAAATTATAATGTTGCATCTTCACTCTGTCGTCTTCTTCTGGACGGAGGTCGCTTAATGTTTTGGTTCTACAATAACTGATATCAACACGGAAATTTTTCACTGAACAAATTTTATTAATGTCGACATGTATTATTCAGTGGGGGTCATTTTCCCTCACTGGAGAGCCGTTTCAGACACGAAAGGGAACACATCTACATTGCCTGATGGTTAAGAAGAAAAAAACTCTGAAAAATCTTTCTCTATCTATCATTCCCATGCTAGGTCAACCAAACAAATTCGACACCATTATAATGGCTTCCATCTGACGTCAGAGATGAACCTCCAGATCTCGTAGACACGATACACTAAATAATAATAGTATGTTAAATTATTATTTACCTTGACACGAGTGTTTTACTTGATGCTCAAGCCGTGGTACCATAGATTAGCATCTTATCTACAGTACCTCCAAAGCATCTTCGATTGTGTTTGTCTGGTCGATCAGATTTTCAGATAATTTCCATTTTACTCAAGGCTTTAGCTATGCGAATTTTCGCATTATTTTCAGTAGAATTTATCAGACTTCCTAAGTATTCAACAGATTTTATTGATTCACCTGAGACACTTAGTATTGAGCTTGCTGGTTGAAACCTATGTATTCAGTTTTAGAGACATGGAAATCATTGGAAGCATTTTCAAGATGATGTAGAAGTACTGTATCAGTGATAGCTAGGTCATTCGCTTAGGCAATATATAAGTGAACTTTTTTAAAGGATATCGACGTGAGAGTTTTGGTAATAATGTAAAACTTAAATGATGATTTTTTGCCAAGGAAAAGGCTCAATACGTAGTCAACATTGATAACAAAGAGAATAGGTGAAAGTGTTTCACCCTGGAAAACTTCTGCTTCGGTGCCGAAGACGTTAGTGTGGCCGTCTGAGAATCTAATCAAAAACTTTGTATTTTTTGTGTAGCAACATTATGGCAATATATCCTATAATATGCTTAACCACTAGAAATTACAAAAAAAAAAAAAATTAGGATCCAAAGACACTTAATTGTCTGCATTCTTCTACATACTGTATTTGTCAGGCTATATTGAAGACTGTGTTTTGGGAACTCATTAAGGATATAAAATGACAAACAGGCGGGACTAAGGCTAAACACTAATTATCTAAATTTATGTAAACAGGTACATATTAGAGAACTACCCAGAAAAAAAAGTTTTGGCGCGTTTTTTGCTTCATGGAAGATAGACGTTTACAGAAGACGAATGATACGACACTGCGTGAGGGAATACCGTAAGTTAATGGAAGTGCAGAAGAAAGTGAAAAATCAGTAGAAGAAGAAAAAAGAGTGCTGAACTTTGGGATATCGACCATCCTTTGCGTTAGAGAATGCTGGACAATCCTCTCATAAGGCTTATATATATATATATATATATATATATATATATATATATATATATATATATGTGTGTGTGTGTGTGTGTGTGTGTGTGTGTGATGGTTGTGGGTGTGGCACAACGGGAACTGAGATATATCGTGAAAAAACTAAATTTACTAAAGACTACAAACTACAAGAAGATATGGAGAGCCATTGATCGCACATGTTCTTAAGGCACGTAAAAAGAAGATAGATATTTATGTTGATGACTCAAATATTTACTTCTAACTTAACACTAAGTCCAATGGTTACGACAAAATCTGGTAGCTACTTTTGAAAATGATACCCGATCAGCTGTTAACTGTGGCAAGTGATGTTTTGAAAATTTTTTGGCGCCAAAACGAAACTGGTATTCATAACTCATGATACAGAACTATATTTTCTACGCAATCATCACGACTGATGCTAACCTCAAGGACAGGGACGCATTGCGCATTCTTACTGATATGAATTTGACATTGACTGTTAAGATAATTTGTTCATTTTGTAGTGTAAGGCATTTTTCTCGTAAGATTCTACCTTGAACAAATCTGCCATTCGGTCGAGCATTAAATATTGCTGTCACATCTGGTCTGATTCTCCACCTACTCATACCGATATGGTATACAATGCTATCCATTCTAACCTAGTATCTTGAATTCAGTTATTTTGCCCTCTGTTTTGTTTTGTTTTTTTGTTATTTTTTGTTTTTTATAAATAACTTCATGGCACTATTTACCTTATTCGGACTTTTTTCCTCATCTTTGTTGCCATATTTATCACAAGGTTCCGGCCTTCGTCAGGTGGTTGGAATCTCAAACTGAACACTTTATTTTGCTCGCTTGGACAGAGTGATCTAGTTCCACGTGCCATGTCTAATAGATGTCAGTTATTAGTTATCTCCTGTTAATTCACCTCTCCACCGCCTAAACTAGGTATTGAACTCACAACTTTGAGTCCTCGCACTGATCTAACCAACGCCTTTATCCACTATGTCATGTGTTCTTACCGAAATATGTGTATGAATTTTCAGGTCCAATAACCCTAATGTCTTTTTTTTACCAGTGCTCATATTGCATTTTTTGCTGTTATCATTACATTTTAGCACTGCACATATTGCAATTTTCATTGCTATTATTGCTTTTCTCTGGCACTCCTTATTACTGGTTCCCATATTGTATTCATTTCTATGCTTGGTAGGCGCAGGAGACTTCTGTGGCCTAGCATATGTGCTGATTCCTTAAGTTTACGAATTTCCCTATGATGTTCTTTGTCTCCCTTTACCCTCCATGTGTGGTCAACCACGCCTGATTTTTCTACTTCCTCTCGGGTTACAGCTTTTTGCTGTGCTTGAATCCTTACTTTAAGGGGGCGACCTGTCTCCCCTTTATATTTCTTTCCGTAGCTGCACGGGACGGTGTACACACAGGTTTTAGTCATGTTTTCCTCTATAGCGGGAGGGGGGGTCTTACTCTGAGAGGCTTCAGATCGACCTTCCAACCACTTGAAAAATGCCGGAGTGTACAACGGCGGAAACTTTATGATAAATATGGCAAAGCTGAGGACAATATCCCGAATAATGTAAATCGTTTACATAATGCCTCATCTCAGAAATATAGATAGTTATCTTCATGGCAGTTGCTGCGATTTCTGTAGAAACAGATATCTGCAACCCTACTTTCAATTCTAATTATTTATTTTCACACATATTTCACCTGCGGAACTATCTTCCCTCTTACCTACAATCTTCATTTTTTTTTAATTCAACGTCAATTGCAAATTTCAGTCTTGGTGAATCCTGTTCTGTCTTTACTCTTCACTAAAGTCTTCTAATTATCTTCCATTTTCAGTAATCCCTTAGCAGCGTTATCGCCTTAAAATGATCTAATAAGAATGTTAAAACTACGTCTAATCATTTGGTCATTTGACCTGATAATCTTTTCGAATATGTCGTATTTTTAAAGACTGTGTTTTGAGTGCTACGTGCCATTTTCCCGTCTTTTTTAGCATGTCATTTTACCAATGTAAACGGATAAAACTATATAATCGCTTTCTTATTAGAAATTCTTCAACACATGCAATAGTAAATAATACAAACGTATTTCCATATGGAAAACTACGTTGGAAGTTAAATACTTGTACATCCGTAGAATCTTTGGGCTCACGTTGATGTGATATAATCCTTAGCAAGATTGTCTCGCTCGATCATTTACGACTGAATAGGGAGTTAGATCTTCACTGAGTGCCCCATAATTTCGGCTTTGTGTCATGTTTAATCTACGCTTAGAAGATTTTCTAAGCGTGGTATCATTTGCGTTGGAGGTGCACTAGCGCAAATGCCCTGTTCATCTACGTATATAAATAATGTTTGCTCTTTTCGCCAAGCCGATATAATGAAACGTTAGTTATTCAAAGGATTTCCCGTGAAAGACGTTCTCCAATCAATTGTGTCTCGGGCCTGAGTACCGTATTTACTTATGAGATGATGATAACAACAACAACAATAATAATAATAATAATGATTATTATTATCATTATTATTATTATTATTATTATTATTAATATTTGCAAGAATAATTGAACCATATATTGTTTCACATTCTAACGGTGTTAGAGATATCGATCTGGCTGGATAATTCAAGAGGGAAGGAATATGAACTCACTAATTAGTAAAGTCTAATCCGACTCTTTTATTTGGTGGCTAACAAATTGAATTGGCTCTATGTAACTAGAATCAACTTTGTTATGCATCACCTTAAGGTCAGCGGAAGTCAAGTAGGTTGCTCGTACGGACATTGACCAAGGGAACCTAGCACGAACGAGGGAGAAATTCAGTTTCAGTGCGAGTCTCCTGAGTAACAGGATACTGATAATTTTAATATGAGAGTTTTAGAAGAAAATTCACACCAAAATGACATTTATAATGACAATCAGGGGAGAGCTGAAATTGATACGAGAAACAATGAAGAAAAAAGTGCTTAGAAAATTTGATATACACAGAACATATTGAAGACAAGAGGGACTTGAGTCAAATGTAATATCTGTTGCGTGAAGCAAATTGTAATGACGAAGGTATTATTGAAACTTCTAATCATACGTAGTAGTTGAGAATAAATTTGGACTACACTCACAAGTGACAATGTCCAATACTATAGGCAGGGATAAAACTGATAAAACTGACAGGGATAAAACTGATAAACTCACCCCGAATCTGAGCTCCTTGGAACAAAAAAAATGATTGCGCGAATTTTACTTGCATAAACAGATAATGAAATTTTTCATTGCAATACATTTTGATATGGACAAAATTTATCCAATGAACACCAGATTCAAGGGTTCATCCTAGGCCCTGCCACATCAAACTCTACGGAACTTTACTCAAAATCTATGGAAGAGCTAACTGGTAAATGCCAATGAAGACATTGCTATTAATCGTGAATCTATCTTTTCAGCTTGTAATAGTCCTATTTTGGGAATGTGAACCTTCTCGAAAGTTTTTGTTGTTCATAGGGAGAACTGGTTTATTTCCCACCGCGCAGTGCGATGCGTGCTAGTAGAGATGTGTATGAAACGTTTCGCTTCAGCGATCATGTATTTTTCAATTCTTGATTGACTGAATAGAAGGAATTCCCACAGTAGGCTGCCTTGTTTTCTACGGTTGACGGGTTGCCAAGCAAAGATGTAGGACACCGTCTGTTCTGCTATTTAAACCATAGTTTGGAAGAGATAATCTGGAGTCATACTATTCTTCACAAAAGTTAACGAATTGGTTTGGAATTAGAATTCAGGTCTTCGATTTTTCATTTCGAGAGGTTATGCACCAGAGTAACATAACATCCAAACTTACAGCACGTGGTTTACCCAAGCGGTCGCAGATATAGATAGAAACCTTTCTCAACATTGATTAACTTCTTTGAGCAGACATGAACCAGTTTCAAACTGATAAAACTGCATATGTTAAATCGGTAACTGAATAAAATATAATTATATTTTATTTTATTTTATGAAGACATTTAATAATCAAAAACGGGTTTTATTTATAAATCAAACTGTTATATAAACTCTAATGGGTATGTCCCATTCCTCATAAATACGTTGGACACTATGGTAAGTGGGGGTAATATGCTCTATAAGTAGTATCACCACCTGCAGTGGTTTACCTACTTCAGGCCGCTGGCGAGTATTATATTTTCTAGATGTTATAAAGATTTCAATTTCATTTCCAACCTACGTTTTGGTTATTCCTCATTCAGTAAGCCTTCCTAGGTTACAACAATGAGAAATAAAGAAAAAGATAGAAAGAAAAAAGAAAGAAAAACAAAAAAAATGAAAGAAAGAGAAAAAAAGGAAATAAAAAGAAGCAATAACGAAGAAAAAAGATAGAATTGTATTTATATACATTAAATATGAATAAACTGTCTAAGTAGTTGACCACTAGTAGTGGTTTACCTACTACACGCCGCTGGCGACTATTTTATTTTGTTGATGTTATAAAGATTACCATTTTTCCATCCTCTACTTTGGTTTTCCTCATTCAGTAATCCTTTCTAAGTTACAACACACACTAATAGAAAAAAAAATAAATTTACCACTTATATCCATTTCACATATTACTGCATATTTGTGGTTCATCAATAAAGAATGAATTTATTTCCTTTCTATTTTTCCATATTCGCTTTCTCTCTTTGGTTTTGCTCTCATTTGTTCTTCTCTTAATCTCTTTCTTTCATTTTTTATATTTTCTTTCTTCTCTTCATTTTTTTTCTTTCTTGCATTATTCCTTTTCTTCTTTTTTTCCTTATTCTCTGAATTTCTTTCATTTTTTCTTGCATTATTATTTTTTTTTCTATTTTCCGCCTTTCCTTAATTTTATTCATTCTTTGTCGTATTATTCATTTTCCTCTATTCTTCCTTTTTTTTTTTACTTAAGTTCTTTCTGTTTTTCTTTCGTACAATATTATTTTTTATCTAGTTCTCCTTAATATCTTTCTTTCTTTCTTTCATTATCGTTTTATTCGTTTCTCTTTACTTTTTATTCTGTGTCTTTCTTCCTTTCTCGCAATATTCATTTGTCTTTACTTTTTCAGTCTTTTATTTCTTCCCTCTTTTCCTTCTTTCTTTTCTGGGAACACTTTATTTTTCTATTCCTTCTTACCTCAAATATATGGATTTTCTTCTCTCTTATCTTTATCCCTCTTATTTTTCGCCGGACATTATTTATTTATTTAGATTTTTAAGTGTTAATTTGTTTCTATTTCTTTATTTTGTCTTTTTTTTTCTTTTCTTTGTTTATTCCATCATATTTTAGTTCTTTATTTCTTTCTCAGTCGTTTTTTTTTTTTTTTTTTGAAACATTGCTTCGTAAGATTTTTTCTTTTTCTTTTTCATTTCTTTCGATCATTATATAATTATGTTAATTCTTTCTTTTTTTTTATTTTTTCTTTCTCTCTTCTGTCATATTTTAATTCTTTCTTTCTCTCTTAATACTTCATTTTTTGGGTCGCCCTGATCGGTAAACACGCCCAGACGTTTATTTCTATTCGAATCGACTTGCACGTACACTCGCACACACACACACGTACACATGTACATTTACTCATTCAGCAGAAGCCTACGTTCATTCATTTTAATAAAGATATTCACAGTTGTTAGTTCGATTCTCGGTGATTACACCACAACATTTTTACACCTAACTTATACTTAATAAATATCTAGTTTGGTTCTGGAAAGCGTTAATTCCACCAAATATTACATTTATCTTTCTCCGTCGTTTGCTGGGTTCCCAGATTCATTCCATATTCAGCCAGATAGTCATCTGACTATCCCCGTGTCTTTTCAACAACGATAGGTAAAAAAGATTGATCAGTTAGCGACATCAGTTCAAAATCACTCGGATTTATCTCCCATTTGACAAAAAAGATTTTGTAACCTTGCTTATATTTCAACTGGTTCAATTAGTTAAATATTTATCCAGGATCAAACAAGAAAATTTCAAAACACTTCAAACTGAGTATCAATAATGTATTTTCAATCTCATCTAAAAATGTATTCTTTCAAGTTAACTGAGATTTATATTAATTGGTATAATCTACCACTTTTTCTGTAAATTATACATACTTCTACATTTGTCATTTATTTCCATTAAATGAGAGTATTAAGACAAACAAATATCTAACGCGAGAAAGAGCTTAGTATATATGAACCCAAGCAAGTGATATAGTATAATCCCTCATATCCGGAATCCCTCATATCTGGAATGTCTTATATTCGGAATCCCACATATCCGGATATGATTTTGATGTATATATTTTAACTATTTGGCTGATATGTAACTGACTTGGAATTTCCGTTTTTCAGGAAGTTTACTTAATTCTTCCTTATGCTTATATGGTTTGTGCTGGTGGAAAAGCTGATGGAAGTAAGAGTAAAAGAACAGCTTTGGAATTATCGCATAAGTGGAAATTTTAAATAGATGGCTGAGTTAGAAAGTCTACATTATATAATATAAAATTTTCCAAAGTAAATAAACCCCAGCGTTCACACTATCACAATGAACAAGGAAATAATAATTAAAAAAAAACATGATTGAAACCTGCACTAAAATTGAAAAAAACTATTGAAAAGGTAGTCAGTTTTATGGAAAGAACGCCTGTATTCATCTATGACGATTGCAATAACGCACGTAGAGGTAAAAAGTGTATTTCTTTTGAAAAATTTCAAGAACAAAAGGCAAACGAAATGCGGAAAATGTAGAGAATGTCATTAGACGAGAATGAATCATCATGCAACAGTGATTAAAAAATCCTCGTTACATTATTTGTTTTGCATACGTGACATACTTAATTTAATGAGTTTCATTAACATTACATAATTTATTTCTTTTTCCTTAAAATCAATTCCGTTATATTTCAC
>OZ010586.1:109837422-109842422 GCA_963932145.1 Acanthosepion lycidas
TATTGTATTCAATTTTATTTTTGTTTATATTACTATATATATAGTTCATATAATTTGTTCGTCATTAATGTAATTAGGAAAATCATTGTTAATAAAGGTTTGTTTATTTTTTTAAATCAATATCAAAATATCTTTCGTTTTGTAAAATTTGATTTTGCAGGGTCGATTAAGTTTCGTTTAATAGCTATTTCGTATCAGTTAAGACGTTTATTTTATAGTTGAAAGTGCAAAATATTTTATGCACAGACGACTCAAAATTTGAACTTTTTAATAGGAAGAGGATATTGTATGCAAGAAGTAACACAGAATTAAAACTCAATAAGGAATATGTGGTTATAAGAATATAAATATGGTCGTGTTTTTATTATAGTGTGGGAGAGAGAGCGATGAGGATTTGATTCATATCATGGGAATCATGAAAAATGAACACTAAGATTCGGTTTTGAAAAGAAAATCTATAACGTCTGGTTTACAAATAATAGGAAAAAATATGTTCAACAAGCAACGATCCAATGTGTTTTTCTAAATTTTGTCAAAATTACCTAATGAAAAAAAATAACATTTAGGAAATTATTAATTGAATCCTAACCTCTATTCCATTGAATTACCATGAGGTGAATTGGATAAGACAGTTTGAAGAGAATACCGAAAGTATGAGAATGACCTTTTGCTTCGGAAGATCTGCCATCAATTTAAAATAAAACTGCTGGAAAACATACTAAGAATCAGTAAACTAGTAATAAAAACAGGCGGTATGTTTAGTGACGTAAACAAAATATGATGGCTTATCTTTGTCAAATTCAAAACTGTAGTCACTGAAATATTATTGTTCAATTAAAAGAAAATCTCATTTTAAGGTGATTTTGTAAATAAATTCAAGGTGACCGTATAATTTTTTATTGAAGAATATATATATATATATATATATATATATATATATATATATATATATATATATATATATTAATGCATGTTTTATTAAATAATATAGATATTCTTTGTCTATTTATTTTAAGCAAATTCCTTTCATATCGTCTGATAAGCATCATAAGATTATCATTGAAATAGAAAAGAAAATCACCATATTTATACACGTTTCTTAATCCTTGTTAATTGTCAAATTAGAGCAATTATTAATTCAACACGTTCTAAATTTAAAAATTGTCACGTCGCTAACTGAAATGAAAATGTTAATGACTGTTTGGTTTACTCACATAAAATAATAAATATGAGTTTTTATACATTCAAGAGATTTATCTACCATCTGAACCTGGTGAGCTTTTCAATGCAAAACTCTGCTCTCGGTTCACCCGTTAAGTCACTTGAACATTTCTTAACTTGTTGAATATTATATTTCTAGTTGTCAAATAAACTTTTATTTTGGGAGCAGTTTTTGATAGCCTGATAAAATATGTAAAATAATTTCATTTGCAAGGTTGCAATCTTCCTTGTTCCATTGAGTCAGGATTCTGAATTATATTTTTCAAACGTATTGTAGACATTTCGAAGATCAGCATAAAATGATCTTTGAAATAGTATTTTTACCATCGCGACTTTATGGCTAATTCATCCACACATAGTTATAACGTCCCCAATCTTTCTGTCTTTTTTCAGTGCTGTATTAAAAGACGATGACTAACATCGTCCTCTGATGCTAGTCGACTGCGTTATATTTCAACCAGCGTGCCGTTTCATATGCAGACATATTAACATGTATTGGTCTAATCATCTGCTCTGATGTGACCATAATGTGCGGGATGCAGTCTATAATTATCGGGATACTGTCCTTTCATATGTGGCCATTTTCGAATCAGTTACATAAATATATTTGGATATGGTTGGAATCATGAAATCCAAGTCTAGAGACACACGCAGCAAAGTCTCTCACTCTTCTCTTCTCCTCTGTCCATCATTGCTGACGACGACGCTGTTCATCCATCTCCATCCGTTTTCTGTCGGCTGCCAAATGAGATAGCAGCTCGATCCGCGAACGACAAGCTCTCGAGCTCACGTGGCAGGGATACATTCCCAGTGCGGAATTGGCATATGCAGATGGCGCTGGCGTCGCCTCCCCTCGAGTACTCCTCGTCTCTCCGCCTTGAAGTGCGCCAATCCTTTGCGAAGTTCTCCAATTGTGTTGGGTCATTATTGCAGGCCACAAGAGTACGCTTAAGATAGTCACGAAACCGTTTCTTTGGGCTCCTTCGATGAATCAGTTCCTTAGGCCACGTTGTCAATGTACAAAGACACTTCTGAATGATGATGCTATCAGGTTACAAAGGAAAGAAGCAAGAAGTGAATATGGCAGAGATCAACCCATCGGTAGGCTGTTCTACAAAAGAACTATTCTGTGTAAAAACCTTCAAGCTGACTAATGGAATATAAATGAAACAATCAGAAGTTTATGATTGAAGAATGTGAATGATTTGACACTATGTATTGGTCGTTTAATATCTATGAACAACTAAATCAACTGAACTCATTAGAATATCTGTGATGGAAGTAATGATAGGTTTGTGAGATGTTAGTAATATTTAGTTTGTGTTAATGGGATTGTTGGGTAGGAAAATACTTCATATGTTAGACAATCTCCTTCAGATTAATGAATACTTTTAGTATGGCAATAACCAGGAAAAAGGAAACACGAGATAAAAGTATCACTGATATTATACCAAAATGCCAGCTTACTCAGTTATGTGCCATACAATAGAACCCGGTTTACCATGCTATTTAAAGGAGAAGAAGATTCATACCTTTCCCAACGTTATTAGTACGTAAATGAATGCAATGCATTCAAGTGAAATTCGAACTCGGCTCTCCAATTTCTCAATCCGAGCCGTTATCCATTACCCCACCGTTCCTCACTTACTCCTTATCCGATTAGACACCTCTTAAAAACTGATAGGCTTTCTCGGGTCCTTCTTTGGAGAATTAGGTATTTACATTGATTTTTATTCATATTCGACCCGGATATTAATACGGAGCTTGAATTACTGCTGTCCATGAAACAGTATGACAATATTCAGAAGCAACTCCACTCTCCGGAAAAATCTCTAGTGAGGGAAGAACATGTCCAAGAATTACGTGTGCTCAAATTCTAGCATTGACATGTAAAACAAGTCACCTCCTAGATGTAAGAATCTGACGAATTTTTGAGAGAACGAAGTGAGGAGAAAGAAATCAGCCATGGCTAATACTGCATTGATAAATGTTTCGGATTTCTTGTCATCATCCTCTTTAGAATGCAGTGAAAATACTGGAGAAACCTGCAGATTTGGACATCATAAGCCCATATGCTTTGCTATGACCCCCCTCCCCCGATTTCGTTGCATAGAAAGAAACACGTTATGGTATCCGGTAATATAGGAAAAAACAAATGATATAAGTAAATGCAGTATCACTTACCATTAGGCAAGTTATGTTTAAAGGTCGATTTCTGCAGGGAAAACTAGACAATAGCCTAGTGGATTAAAGCGTTGATTTCTGAATTTGGTGATAGATTAATTATGAGTTCAATCCATGGACTGGGTTATGTGTACTTCGAGTCAATAACAAACGGGGTGAGCGATGCGTGAGAGAACACAGTAGACAATATATCCCAAGGCAGTGGAAGATCACAATGTAATACGGTACATTGAATGGAAAGGTTCAGTTCAATATCCTCAGTAGATTACCTGGATTGACATACACCTGATGAAGAATGGATAATAATAATAATTAATAATAATAATTAATAATAATAATTAATAATAATAATAAGTAATAATAATAATTAATAATAGTAATAATTAATTAATAATAGTAATAATTAGTTAATAATAATAATTAATAATAATAACAACAAAGAAGGGGACAGTATTCCGCATCTACGCATTTTGTTCCAAGGAAGCGGACTCAAAATAAACTTTTCCGAATTATAAATTATTTAAAATTGGAATAAATTGACATTGTTAATCTATTAGGCTGGTGCAAAAATAATGACGTAATAATGTCGTTTTTTGACCTATTTTTAACGTCAAAAAACGACATCATTACGTCATTATTTTTGCACCAACCTAATATCATATGTAGGAACATTAAATACTAAACACTCTTGTGCATTTGTATATTTAGTGCAGGGGATAAACAAATTTAAGATAGAACAGAATTTGGCCTACTACACAAGTAAATCCTCGACACATTTTCGTAAATAGCCTTGTCAGATCGAAACTTTTATATGAATGCAATGCATGGAAAAAAAATTAAATTCCCAGCTGTAAACAACCGGTCTCTTGATTCAATGGTTAAAAATAATTTTGAGTGAATAAAATATGTAGGTCATAATGAGTGACGTACTTGTTCGAAACTCGTATAATGCTTGCTATTATAAATTAATCACAGAAACCATAACATCATGGCCTTTCAACAGCCGCAGCCACAAATATGGATATTACATATAATTCGAAATGAAAATAATGACTTCTTCAAGATTTTAACCTTCCATACTAGTTCGAACACAAGATTAGGAAGGAAACACCAATTAATATTCCGCCCTGGTTATGACGATAAACTACATTGGACAGCAAGGTCTATGATCAGGTTTTAAGGTGTGTGGAACAACCTCCTTCCCAAGTTCACCCGGAACCGGTGTGGTAGCACCTGTCAAGGTCCTAGCTATGAGCAAATATATAACCCTCCAAAACGGGTCAAAACAGTATGAAATTATAAAAATAGGTTCTAAAACCAGTAATACATTTTTCTTTTACCAAAAATATATTTTTTTTAAAAAAATGCAGCAATACATTTTTGAAAAAGAAAAGTTGTCACAATACATTTTTGAAAAAATAATATTGCCAGCATTAAAAATCGTGTCGGCATTAAATAACCCATTGAGGATGATATGCCGTAAAACAAAACAAACAAAACCATTTAATAGTAAAAAAAAAAAAAAAAAAAAAAGGGGGCATAAGAAACTTTTTTTACTGAAAAATTCCTTCAATAGAAAGACTTTATAAATATCC
>OZ010586.1:109847422-109912422 GCA_963932145.1 Acanthosepion lycidas
TCACTGAAATCAATCTATCAAAAACTAAATATTTACGAAATAAATCAAACAAAACTACAAGAAATCAATCAGTTAGCAAATCAGTGAATCGCTCAGCTAAAATATCAGACAACTAGTCAATCAGTTATTTCATAAAGGAGTCACTCAAACAATCAAACGATCAATCAAACATTTAAATAATCAATGATCCCATGAATCAGCCAATAAATTAATTAATTAAAAAGAAAAATATCTGTCTATATCTCTGAGATGAAGTATTATGATTAATCGGGCTGTTACCAAGGACACATGGCCCAGTGCATAAATACGGAGATAAAATCCAATGACTAGATACAAAGAATTGTGATTTCAATTCCAAGCCACAGTAGTGATGAACCAAAATTTGAAGAGTTAAATCAAAGTGAAATATCTGAGATATCCAGAAGAGACATGTCACGTGGAACTAGAACTATCTAACCTGGTGGTCGTAATAAGGGGTTCGCTTTGGTATTCCAGTCATCTGTAGGAGGCCGGAGCGTGCAATAACCAAAATGTTGTGAATATGACAATGAACATGAGGATAACCATCCGAATATTGTAATTAATGCAAGTAATCACGATACCTCATCTCAGAGATATAGACAGAGATATAGACAGAGAAATATGAAATAAAGGCCGTAGCATACGATGGCGGAAACGTTCTGAATATGACAATGAACATGAGGATAACAGTCCGAATTATGTAAATAATGCAAGTAATCTTAATGCATCATCTCAGAGATATACACAAATATATAGACAGAGAAATATGAAATAAAGGGCGTAGCATATGATGGCGGAAACGTTGCGAATATGACAATGAAGATGAGATTATCAGTCCGAATAATGTAAATAATGTAAGCAAAATCATTCAGTTAAAAATTGAACTCGCAATAGCCGTCTCTTGAAACGTAAGTATCAATTCCCTGATGAGACTGCAATTTTTCTAGTAGAATATTTTTTCTAATGGTTCATTGGAATTTAGTTATGAGAAAGATTCGTTTCCAATAGCAATCCATCGTAGTACTTGGCAATCTAATAGGTTTCAGTTTCACCATATATTAGTTGGGTGCAAAAATAATGTCGTTTTTTGACGTTAAAAAATATAGCAAAATATATATTTTTTTCATATGAAGTGTTGTTCAACGGAGTATTATAGTTGTATCTGCGATTACAAAATCTCAACAACAAAAAACGACATTATTTTTGCACCAACATAACAGTTAAATCATTCCACCTGCCAAAATGTGATGTTTATGTGTCTCGAGGTTAGAGAGGTTTTCGGGGCCATCTCTGTTAAATAGTAGCTGCCATTCTGATGAAAAGTATAAGTCCTATAATGAAGTGTTCACGCATTTTGTCCCAAGTTCTTCGTTTGTGAGGATCTGCCGGGAAAAATCTGATTAAAATTAAGGGCCAAGGTAGAAGCGAGTTTCCGCTGTCTTTTCTATAAATACTTTCATGGGAATTGTTCATGTTATTTTTATTTCTTACCCGTCCACAGATAGATTGTACATATGGGAACTAGTTAGGACTTCATAAATACTTTGGGGCAATATGGTGGCTGTAGTAAGAATGGTAGAAATATGTTGTTTTTGTGTAAGGAATACTGTGGTATGATTAAATCCGTAGTTGTGGCTAGCTAAGTTTAAGATAAGATAGATTGAATATCACCCTTTCCGTATCCCATCTTTTGGTTTGTGCCACATTTTCGTATTTTCAAAACACATATTACTTTCCACTATTGTACGTAAACATTATGACGTTACACGCAGTACTAGATAAGCTGCAAAGTCTTATCAATTTACATTTGAGATGACTGGTTGTAACCACAAGTTCTATGGTAATATTTTCTTTTATCATGTCAAATTTAAATGGAATGTCAATCATTATTTTCTGTTTCCTCTTATTCTTTTGTTGTTCTCCTCTTTAATAATACTTTTAGCATATTCCCTAAATCTCAGTAATACGTCTTAGTTGCCTTGCTTAGGGTTAAATGGTCAAGAAGAAAAGAATATTGCTTTTGCTTGCTTATTACATAATTGTTGTAACCATTATAAAGATGTTTACGGGTAAAATGTTACGAAAAATAAGTAAAGGCATATTATTTCTTAATGTCATTATATTGCCGTTCAATCACATATGAAGGTAGAATAGCCCAAGAACAGGGTTAAACTCATACAAAACCATATCATTAGTCCTAACATCATTGTAATTATTCATTTTCAAATCAGATTGGGAACGTAGATAATAAAGTATTATGGATAGAAAAAAAATTAAAAAAAAACCCTTAATGAAATTTGGATACATCTACACAAAATAATTAGGTTAATTATCATCAATAACACCAACTTAAACAGTTTACATATATTTTATTAATGTAATATAGATGTGGTTCTACAAAGGTTAGTAAGAAACGGAACAAAGTTGAATTTCTACATGAAAGAAAAACAAAGTTGATGAACACTTGATAAAAAAATAGCATAAGAAATTTCTGAAACATATAATAAAGTGACCACGGGAAATGTTTAACTCACAAGATATATTCGTGACAGTGGAGGGTAAAAGGAAACCATAAGCAGACTACCCCACAGGCTTGAGTAAATGGAGATGAAATGCAGAGATAGAGAGGGCGAAAACATTCTCTAGACAGACAAACATGAGGTTATGATTGCACATCTCCTGAATAGACACATATATTAAAGAAGTAGATCAAACAAAAAATAGTGGTCATGAAAGTACATAAAAATATAGATTGATATACGTCGTAAGAATACAAACTCTCAAAATCCTTGTTTAGCCATATGGCAAATGTAATTTAAAAAAAACTTAAAAGGATTGAATTTTATTTTAGCCTGAAATATTCTGTTTCTTATACATCTAACGCATAGTTTACACATTTTTGAAAATGCTATATTTTAATGTCCGTCATGAAAAAGATGTTTCTTTTTCCTGTCACTTTTCGTCATATGTCATATGGGAATTCTGATGTATTTTTTCCTGAACGTAGGCGCATTTCCTTATTTTCTTTCTAGGCATGCGCATGCACACGCATGCGCATGCACACGCATGCGCTAGGAGTTCTGATTTAGAAAATTTCTTCAGCTAAGTCATATTTCTCGGAGTGTTTTTTTTTTATTATTAATCTGTTTAAGAGAGGTGGGAAAATACACATGCGTCGAGTAAAATGCAAGGGCAAGTTTAAGTAAAAAGGAAAAGATGAAAGGTGACACCATGTTCTCTGACGAGATATAACGGTAAAAAGACATCTCTCTTCCTGTTTCTCTCTCACTTTACACACACACACACACAGAGATATACATATATATATATATATATATATATATATATATATATATATATATATATATATATATATATATATATATATATAGTGTAATTGATGTGCTGGATTTGAAAAAGGGACCTGCGAAAAAAACTTGTATGTAGTGATGTTCTTGTTATAAAAGTGTATTCTTGATTGATTGCACTATTTTGGATAGGGTCACAACCTCACTGTTATATGTTGCTGCTGCAATTTGCGTAGTTTATACAACTGTCCTGAGTATGACGATAAACTACATCCGGCAGAAAGGCATGTGATCGGGAGGTTTTGAGAAATGTGGAACCACCTCATAATTGATTGCTGTGGTTACACCACCCAAGGACCCAACTATGGGAAAATAGTTACCCCACAAAATGCGTTCAAAACATTAACAAAATTAGCGGCAATACATTGATACATTTTAATAGTAAAAAGGTTACTAGACATTTACTTTGGCAAAAAATAAAATGTACTTGAATTGCATTCACAAAAACGATCATCAATGAATTTTTGTAAAGTAATTACTAAAACTCCCCGCAAAATTAAATTTCGTTTTTAAATGACCCATAAGGAATTGTTATGTTCCTTGCGAGACCCACGCCGGACCGATAGTTCAGTTTAGTTTTTCCTTCTGCTTGTGCTGTTAGGCCCTGGGAGTGTCTGCCACTGAGTCGCTCCAGCGTCTTCTTGGTCTGCCTCTCGCACTCCAGCCAGATTACCTTACGGTGTATGCTCGTAGGGCTTGTTGGTTAATAGGCAAACGAATGAAGTGTCCGAACCACTTGATCCTCTGTTGTTCGATGTACTGTATGATTGGTATTGCCCCTACCATATTTGTTTGCCTCATTCCTGATTTTATCTTGCCTGTTCCACTGCTTTCCTCAGGAATTTCCTCTCACCAGTGATCTGTTTCCCCTCAAGGGTTTTTGTTAGGGGCTATCTCTGGCAATTTTATGTCGACGTTGGTAGGAAAATGGCATTTGATGAGATTAGACTTAGTGCTCATTGTAATGCTAGGATTTTTTAGAAGAGGTGCTAGTTGGTATCTGACTGCGTTGGCTTTCTCCCAAAGCTCAAACCTTCGTCCTCGTCGTGGGAGGTGACCACGGGTGATGCTTGGAAAAGGGAGCACTGGTGAAACTATGGCTGGCTTAGCAGGCTGACAGTGGATAAAAATTGCTCAAGGAAAAAAAGGAGATACAAAACGAACAAATCAAGTCTGAAAACGTCCCGGCGTGTAAAACGGGCAAAGACCTAAGAATAACGGAAATGTTGAAGCCTAACAGATATGCAATCCAAAGTACGAAATTTCACAGCTTATGTTAACACCAAGCTGTCAGCATTTGAGTAAGGCAAATGTGCCACGACATCGGCTGGGATTTAAGCTCGACATGCCAAAGCAAATTTACGCGAGGATGAACACTACGCTACGCGCATATTGACTTTATTAGCTTTGGCCGCAAAACAGTATGTCAGTGCATTCTATATGCTTTTTTAAGTTCTGAGAATAATGTTCAGTTTTAGTATGACATTTTATACCTGATTTAATATATTTAACTGTTTAAATCAGTCAACATTGGAGCCATGAACAGCTATACATATCATCTTCGAGTTACAAATATTTTTATACTTTTATGATATAAACAAAGGTTTGGATACCAAGAAATCTCTGAATGCAGTTTCTGTATTTTCTTTGCAACGGAATATATTCTGGCTGAAAAGAGTGTCAAGACGATTTATCATAATGATGCCAATAAGCCAATCGTTTACTCTCCGATCGCAAGTTATCTTGCCTTCAATTTTTTTATATTGGCAACAGTTTGAGAAGTATTATAAATATGCTTGAACTGATGCAAAAAAAAGCATCACTTCTTTTCCATGATCAACATCATATATATGTCATAGGTTGTTAAAAGAGCTGATCTTAATCATTTAAAATGTGGAGTATATTTTTGTGCAAATATTGTAATAATATTTTAGAACGCAATTTAATCATTCTAAAAAGAGACATTCTTTTCTGTATAACCTAGTACATACATATTTTATGTGATGTGTTCCGTCATGATATAAGTAGTCAAGGATCGCCACAACTTCCTATCCTTTTTAGCTATGGACAATGTATCTAACCTTGCTATCTCTCCCGGTCTCTTTTATACCTACCGTTTTCACTGGGTAGTTTGGTAGATTAATTACTGTTTCTGGTAATCTTATCTGCAATATGTCTTGTCAGTGTCAAATTCCCCAAGCCCACTTTTCTTATTATAATTTTATGGTTATAATTAAAAATGCTCTTGTCGTTTACGATTTCCTTCCTCTTGTCGTTTACGATTTCCTTCCTCTGTGCTCAAATTCTCAGTCCATTGTTAGAATCTTCCTGGAGAAACGCATTTCTGTAACGTGAAGTCTCATCTTCATCTATGACGAAATTACCAAGCATTGCCTGACATATAGCAGAATTTATAACGCATTGTTTTTAGGCACCCACATCTTTATTTCTAATGAAATCTTTCTATTTCTCTAGTACATTATTTAGCTTTTGGAAAACACATTTCCCGATTCCATTGAGACTTCGGATTTCCATATCCCCTTTTCCTTTATCTAGTGAAACGCTTCCCAGATGAAATTATTTACTTTAACAATTTAAATTGTCGAAAGTTTCGCACGGCTGACAGGCAGTCCCGCTTGATAATGACAATAGATACTGTCACGTTACAGTTGATGTTTACAATTTTTTTGCAATTTGTTTAATATATTAGAGCATATTAGATTTGAGATAAAATCCAGAAATTTGAAAGCTGGCTTTCAAAACAAAGTAGACATTTACATCTTATATGTTTAACACAACATAGGCTAACATTAATGATTCATTTTCACTATTTGACCATTGCAGCTGTCAATAAATAATTACATGTCAGTATATTGGAAAAGTTGGCCTTATGTTGAACGTGTAAGAAAGGATGGGCGAGTGGTGTTATAGATGCCGGAACAGAACGACAGTTTGAAAACCACTCGAGATGGATTAATTCAGTTAAGCGCAAATATACTCGGGAAAGATATATCCATCTCGTTCCTCTTGGTTATAGATCAACTAAAAGGATTTATATCCGTACAAAAAAGTATGGTTATTCTTAAAACGACATATCAACTCACAAAAAAAAAATTGAATATTACAATGGAATGTTTTGGATTTAAATAACATACAAAGCGTTTCGAGGCCGAAAAAAGGAAAATAAAATACAGAAAAAATCTGTGTCTTCCAATAACTTCGAGGTTTGATCAATTTATAAAATTAATGTACAATAATATCTTGCAAAAAGAAATTAAAATATACACAGTTTTAAAATACATATTTTCGTAATTTTATCGGATGCAGACAAAGATACGGCAGGTCAAATAGCGCATATATTATTACTCATCAGAGATTTAGCTTGAAAGAGAATTTACAATGAGAGAATAGGACAAGTCGTCGAGGAAACGTAATTGATCGTCTGTGTCACTGGGATAAAATTAATCATGGTCCAATTTTATGTTTCACATTGATTTATCATTGAAAGAAAGTTGATCAAAGCACAAGTCGCTTAAGATGCAAAAATCTCTTCTGGAGTTGTTCTTTATAAATAATTCAGTTTTTGGCCTCTTTATGCATAACACATATGAAATATTGGATGATCATATGTTGCGAAACGTTCTTCATTTATATCATTTAAGCCGACCTATGTGTAAAAACTCCCTAATATATATATATATATATATATATATATATATATATATATATATATATATATAAATACATATATATATATATATATACATATATATATATATATATATATATATATATATATATATATATATACATATATATATACATACATATCTATATATATATATATATATATATATATATATGAACTAGTTTCACTAGTAACTGGTGTTAATAAAATATATATGCATACACACGCACGCGCACACACACACACATATATATATAAATATATATATATATATATATATATATAACGTGTGTACAATATATATATATATATATATATATATATATATATAAATATAAAACTACGAACCTAAAGAGCCAGTCAAACCTACCTAGGTTTCACCTACGCGTATCCCCAGGATACCCCGGGTATCGGTTTGTTAATTTGCAAGCCAAAATAAGTAAGTTTTTTTTCCGGACGAGTATACTTACTTATATTTATAAGATTATATATATATATATATATATATATATATATATATATATATATATATATATATATATATATATATATATATGAAAAAGGTTGCCTCAAAAGTAACCGAAATGATGTTAAACAATTTCTTTCTATACCAGACAACAAACTGCATCGTTTTCCCTCAAATTAACCCCTTACGTCGTATGTTCTTTTCCATACCTATCTGATACTCTTCAAGGTACTGATGGAATAATTCTTATTGGATGCCCCTCAGCTCCATAAGTATGCCACTCTTGATAGACTCAACGTTTTCAAAGGGTACCCCATAATGATCCACTTTTGCCTGGGAAAAAGCAAAAAGTCACACGGAGCATGATCAGTTAAATAGAGAGGTTCCCCCACCCCCCGCTACGGCGAGCTTCTTCCCAACCAGGATCTCCCGGATGTACTTGACGTTTTGAGCTTGTGAATTGTCATGGTGAAGCAGCGACGATTTGTCCTGTTACAACTCTTGCATGTGAAAAAACAACAATGCTTACAGGAAGCTATGTTTCCAGTTATATACTCCTGTTAGATGATAACGCAATCAGTTTATCCTCTGGAGTAATACAACAATAGTTTGCTTGCTTAATTTTATATATTATTTGTATTTTTTTCCAATTTTCATATGAAGTGTTGTTCAACGGAGTATTATAGTTGTATCTGCGATTACAAAATCTCAACAACAAGCATCAGAAAAATGACAAGGATTATTCTTCGTCATGACAAAAGTGACAACGGGTGTTCGTTGATATCAAAACTTAGAGCAGGCTTATACGGATGAAGGTGCTCATCTAACTTTTGCCCAAAGGCTCTTTCTGCCGACACTGTCTCTAATCACGCAACCTTCTTTGCGTTCCGCCCCTTTTCATTTGTACAACTTTCCAGACCCCGCCGTTAGTTTATTTTCTATGTAATCTCGTGACACTTCTTCATGCCTCTTCTAGATGTCTATTAGCACTGCTTCATCAAGTTTAATGTTTCTGTCAAAATAGACTTTTTTTTTCTGCAACCAGAGAGTCAAATGCCATGATTCTAGAAAGTTAAGACAATTTTCAAACGTTTGCTACCTACTGCTAAAATCTGTCTTTCTCAAAATATTGATGTATCTTTAATATTTGTTACAGTGCAGCAGAGATCCCTGATTGTTTTTCAAAACCAGAAAATGTAAATTTAATTAATTCTTTGTAAATGCATTGATTGGCGGGTGTTCTGTATAAGTGCTCTTTTTCTCATCGCAGGTGGTTGGATAACTCAGAAACATTTCCTATATTGTCATTAATCTCTTGGTTATGAAGAAGTGTTTTTTTTAAGTGATACTTCAATTTTTTATACAACAACTATCTTTTTGAGCCACCCCCTTCGCAGGATCTGTTGTGGAGCAATTAGTACACCCCCTGTAATTATATGAACTTCTCCGTTACAATAAAGACGTACTGGTCTGAGGTAAGATAGGTGGCCATTTGGAGTCAGGCACTTCCTTGTCTGGCTTGCGAATGACAACACTTCTCTCTCCGGGCAGAGGGTGACACAGTCGAGGCTCTGTCGACTGTCGGAGAGTCAGCTGAGAAAAAAAAAGACAAAAATTGTACCTGATCACGCAAATGCCAGTGCTTGGAATATTTTGAACTATGGTTCAAGTGGAAACGCTCTGGTTCCTCAGAGAATTATTGACCTCATCTCTCATCTCATTGGGGTTATGGTAAATACCTAGCCGCTTTGTATCAGACAGTACGCAGTCTGACTTTTGAGAAAAAAGACTTTTGTCCTCAGGCAGAGGGTAACTGAGTGAAGGTTCTGTCTACGGACGAAGATTAGGATGAGAAAAACAGACAAGAATTGCACCAGTTCCCCGCAACTGATAGGAATGGCTCAAGTTTGGACAAGTGGTCCGGGTGTACGCGATTCGGTTCCCCACTTTAAACCTGACCTTTTATCGCATCCCGTCTAATTATAAATAAGGCATTTGGCTGTCGGGACCTCTGTCTTCGTGTAGAGGAAGAATGAGTCGAGGCTCTGTCTATGGATAGAAATTCGCCTGAAAACAGACAAGCAAAGTGTTTGTACCTAGCCGTTTGGAGACATTCTTCAGAATAACTAATACAGGCGTCACATCAATTAACCGAAGCATTACATATAGAGAATCCTTATACGAAGAAAAAAAAAATATATATATATATACATATATATATATATATATATGTATGTATGTATGTATATATCTATATATATATATATATATATATATATATATATATATATATATATATATAATTAAGATTGTGTTATAACAACGGTCATAAAGTAGTGATGCTATAATAGTGTCGACGAGGGATTCTAAACTCAGGCGATTTATAACTGTTGTGGCGGGGATTTCGAACTCTTACGACTTATGAGTTCCTGAATCCTCGTTACTCTAATAGTAACGAGGATTTAGGAACTCATATTATAATTGGAGTTAAAACAATCTCATCAACATTGGTTAAAAAAACAAAAACTAAAGAACATATTCTTGCGAATATGGAGCACATTGTAACTTCCATCTTTGAAACTCAACAACAACAGCAATATCAACAGTTGTAAGAACTACAAAAAACATCACCAGAAGTTCTTGTATATACTTCTGAAGAAAACAATAAATTCTCCGATGTTTCTTACGAAAGAAACTGTCAAAAACGTCTTAGCAGAATATATATATAATACTGATGAGGGACTATCTTTTTATGTGTATTTTTGTAGATATGAACAAATATTCACTCAGGAATGAAACGGCTGTGAGGATGAGACAAAAATGAGATTGTTGGTGAGGAAAATAGCTCTGATAGAGTATGAATAATACTGTAATTATATTTTACTGAGAAACCCAAATTAAATCAGGTTTGAAGTCACAGCACGCATTACTAAAATCTTTAGTGAAAAGAGCTCTATGTTCAACTAGTGCTTGAATCTAACCAAGAAAGAGGACGAATATGTTATCACGTATACCGGTATCGTCAATAAAGAATGTGAATGGTTTAGAATAAACGAAATGATTACAGATATGTTCAAAAGATTACTTTCCGTGTTAGATTTAACAGGTAAAAGGATGTTGAATTGTAAGCGAAATTTTTAACACAAATTGAACTTAGCAATAATATGAAACTACAAGATATAGTCGATGATTGTCAGGAAATGTTAAATCTGGAACAGGAGGCTGAAAAAATTCAGAAAAAAAGAATGTGCATTAAATCTTTGTTTCAGAAGCTATAAATTATATCTCAGAAAAGGCTGTCCATTTAATAAAGTAAACTGTTACAAGTGTGGAAACAGGGGATATAAAGTCACACTGTAAAACATACAAAGGAAAGTTTTCACAGGAAGAAATTAGTACACAACATTTCGATGGATAACATGTTCACAGTAAACAAAAGAAAATTTGTTAATGTGAAAATAATTAATACGGACGTAAAAGTGTAACTAAACACTGGTAGTAATATTTCAGTAATCAATTAAACCTCATGGAAGAAGGTTGGAAAGCCTTTATTAAAAAGGACCTCCAAAGTCGAAAAATCAGTTCCTGGTGAGAATTTTTTGTGCTAGAAAATGGATTTTGATAAATCCATGAGCGTAGGAAACGCGTCGGTTAAGATAATATTTCCTCATATATATATATATATATATATATATATATATATATATATATATGTGTGTGTGTGTGTGTGTGTGTGTGTGTGTGCGCGCAAAATTCAGAAAGAAAGATCGATACCACGTATCAAAGAGAATGAGCTACAACTTCAAGATGTCAATTATGATTGTATGTCTTTTCATGTCCGAAACTGGACACAACGGATTTATCCTATTTCAAGATTTAACAATCCTGATCTACTCACCTCTACACACAAAAAGGAACCATTATGTAAGAAGGCATAGGCTTGGGACCTAGAACTAGGATTCGAACCTCTGCGGCATATACCTGAAAACGAGGATCCTGACTTCTCATTCACCTGCGTTCGAGCAGCCCTTGTAGCATTTCGTTCGTCTTGACAGTCTATTGCTTTCAGGATGACAGTATTGTAATCTTTGGCAGAATAGCAGATAGCTTAGTCGATTTAATCTTTTTTATCGATATATCTTAGACAAGCGTGTGTGCCTGTGTGTGTTTCTCTTTTTGCCCTCCTACTATCTATCTTTGTGATACGTTGGGTGAATCTTTGTTGCCTACGTCAACTTCTTTTTTTTTCTTTCTGGGTTTTCTCGCTGGTTATTCTTCCCCTTCCGTCATGTACAGAATTGTATGCATATATTCCGAATTTCTCTCCTCCGTAGACATCACAATCAAAGAATCCCTATATCATCCTTTCACCGATCGGTCAAATTACCTCATATCTTTCCAATTTTCATTCGTGTCGCTGAGCACAGACACTGAGAAAGGCAGACTGTAGGTTTACAAGGGATGCTGAAGATGAAATTAGCGCCAAGGGAATAAATGAGATTTCTAATCTTGTTTATATTGTATTTGTTTATTTTGAGATACATTTACATTGCCTCGGATAAAACTAAGAGAACTCTTGGAGAAGTTTCTTCTTCTAAAGTCATGACAGACTAATGGATCACATTTTCAATTCAGCTAGCGGAACAGCTCTTACCTATCACACTTTGACCATGTTTGCATCACGGCGTGCAGCTGTAACATGTCCAGTGGTGGTTTGAAATTACTTTCTTACAGATACTGTCGAACCTCTCTCTATCTAACTATGATAGGTGTAGATGTCTAACTTCAGATCAAGTGCCACTGCTTCTTGAAAGATTTCATTTATTTATATTTTGGCAAAATGAATGGCAGTTTGAAGATTCTACTCCGTAAACTTTACTATTATCCATAAAAAGACAAGGTACTTCAGACTCAGATAAAAAATAATAATATCTCGCTTGACATCATCTGTGGTCCAATGATAGTTCTCTTATATCTTGTCACACATTATTCTTAGTAATTCATCTTAGATTGTTATGATAATAGATTATAAATCTCTTTGTATATATCCCCTGTGTAAATATTTATATAAATGTACGTAAACCGTAATATTTTACTATAAATTTATTATAACTTATTTTGTGAGAAAAATAAATGAGAGAAAGTGTGTCACTCGAGGTTATCAAATGGGGATGTTGTGAATGCATTGAAATCCTTCCATTTTATTGATAAACATTTCAATAAAAGTAACAGTCTTATAAAATATAACAGAAACGCACTAAAACTAAGTTATAGCTGCAGCGATAATCTTGAGAAGATTATAAAGAAACACAATAATAAAATTTTAAACAAATTTCAGAATTTGGATAATAATTCACATTCCATAATGAATGCTGTTGATATTATTAACCAATGTATTTGCAGGAATCTTCACGAATGCCCATTACCAAACAAATGTTTAACTAACTCTCTTGATTAGCTAAGTACTATTTATACAATAGAGAATCCGACCGTTGAAAATTTTATATTGGTAGTATTAAGAATTCATTTAAGACTAGGTGGTACCAACATATCTTATAAATATAGTACATCACTTTTTAAAATACTTTTGGAATATAAAAGAAGCTAATAAAACTCCTAAGATAAAATTGAAAATTTTAAAATGAGCTAGAACATGTAGATCTTTAAATGCTTACATGAAAAATTAGAAATTATCAGATTTTCTCATAATACGCTTTATTAAACCAAAGAATTGAAATGACGGAAAAGTGTAGGCATAGTCTACCTTTTACTTAACAATATGTTTAAAATTTGAATTTGATGATACTTTTTCTCATAGTAATAAGCAGTAGAGGAACTGCGTGCACCTTTAATTTTTTCTATTCTATTTGTAAGATATATTTTGATTTAATATAACACTGTATTTACGTTTAGTTAGTATTATTAACATAACGGCCGCATATTAATTTGCCAAAGTAATTTTGTAATTATGATCTATTTCTTTGTTTCAAAATTTATTTACCAGTTTCTTAAAGGGGCCTTTTATTTATCAAGTATAAAATTTCATATACCTAGTAAGCATTATTTTAAATTAGCTCGCTACCTCTTTTCTTTATTAAGAAAGTTGAACGCCAAAATTCTATACATCTTGCGGAATAATGTAACCATTTTTATCTGTCCATAATTAAATTTCTATAATTTATATGCAGACACCTCCGTGTCATGACCTATATAATATAATATATTTTTCGGTGAGTTTTAATTTATCGTAGGTCACATTAGATTGGTTAATCACGATAAAGCTCACAAACCCATCTTAATTCCAATTTTTCGTCGAGAAAAAATGAAGTATTCTTCTTTTGAAATTAAATTAATCGTTCACTCGCCATACTTTACCATCCAACGCGAAGGTACATTTTTAAATGTTGAAACATAATTGACATTCTGTATCGATTTTTAACTTGTTACTGTTTTAATATCCTAAAATAATTGATATATATATATATATATATATATATATATATATATATATATATATATATATGTAAGAAAATATATGGATATAGATCTGACGGTATGAAGAAAAATATACGGAAAAACAAAAATCCCAATATGCAATTATACTGTTTTAATGTTAATATAATATGAACGTCGGACTTTTCGGTCTAGTCGACTATCTTCAGGACATATTCATAAAACATAATTAACATTACACTATATTCAATTCAACATGAAAAGACGATGGACATAAGAGTAAGACTAATCAAAACAGATAACTGAATTTTTTTCAAGGCCAGCGTTCCATCGTCTTTTCATGATCAATTGAATATAGTCTAATGTTAATTATGTTTTATGAATATGTACTGAAGATGGTCGACTAGACCGAAACGTCCGACGTTGACATTATATTAACATTAAAACAGCATAATCGCATATTAGGATCTTTGTTTGTTTTTCCGTATATTTTTCTTCATATATATATATATATATATATATATATATATATATATATATATATATATGTCTGTTTGTTTGTTTGGGTTTTATGGCATATCAACCACTGTCGGTTATTTAATGCCAAATCCAGTTTATATGAATTTTAAATGCCTATTTTGTATGAAATAAAAAAATGTATAGCTGGCAACATTGTTTTAAAAACGTATAGCTGGCAACATTATTTCTTACAAAAAACGTATAGCTGGCAACACCGTTTCAAAAACGTATAGCTGGCAACATTATTTTTCCGAAAACATTATATGAGACCTTGCTGTTGGATGTAGTTTATCGCCGTATCCAGGACGTGGATGTAGTTTATCGTCATACCCAGGACGCGGATGTAGTTTACCGTCATACCCAGGACGCGGATGTAGTTTACCGTCATACCCAGGACGTATATATATATATATATATATATATATATATATATATATATATATATATATATATATATCAAAATAAAAAGCGGGGTGTTCCTCTGAACATTTCTAACATTCAGGATTAAAAACTTACGAAAAATATAAATGTTGTTATCTAACCTTTGATTTTTGGTTATCAATTTATTTCATATTCGAATTCCTCCTTTTCCCCATGTTCTTAATAATTTACTACTGGTACAGACGACGCAGGTTTGAAACATGCTGCTAGTGCTAAGTAGATGATATATGGCACCACATCCCACTAGATTTCTGCCCTATCACAGTTTGTGTTTGTTGGGTTTGAGTGCAGGGAATGTGCGTCTTTTAACCTGTCATAAACACATTAGATTTAAATTTTAAAAAAAGGCGATTGCCATATACATCCCTGTGCTAGATGAGCAGTTGCGTTGAATTGTGGGAACTAAATATCACTAGCGAGATATCTAGACATCATAGAGGCGTGGAAATTGTCTACAACTGGATCTGGTTTAGTTATCATCGTGAAGATAGGCACCTTGTGATTATTCCGATATCAAATAAATCGCACCCAACAATATTAGAGTCACATCCTCTTGCGAAACCGTCTGCTGAACCTCGGAATTCATAGATATATGCGTTTCTTTTCAAAAGGAAAATTGTCTGTCTGCCTGAATTCTTTATATATGCTAATCCTCTACAGTGCTTGTCTGTGTCACTTTTTCAAAGACAAAGCGATAATTTCTCTGGCGTAACTGAAACTCGTCGTGGCATCATTAATCGTGCTTCTTTTTGATAACTACGACGAAAATAGCATCATGGAATGCAATGAACGCTATACATTGCGTTGGATGTAACCAGCATTGACCTGGAATATTATAAGTCAAGTGTTCCATTCACATAGGGTTATTCTTATACTTGTTATTTTCCGTTTGTTTCGTTGTCGGAGGGAAATCGACACCCTTTCCCACATGAAGATGAAAAAAAACTAGCGTATCAATTTCACTGGCAGATGTTATTAAATCTTGGTCGCACCCTATAACTACGAATACACTGCCACATCTACGCTACATTTTTACCTATGGTATTTTTTTAATACTTCTCACAGATGCGTCCATTTCGACAAGTTGTGGAAGGAGAATATATTAAACTAAGCGATGTCTTTAACTTTTTGTATTTCAGTTTGAAAATTCTGACGATTTGTAAGAAATCTGAAAGATTACTACGAATAGTGTTTTTCTTAGCGTCCTATCTGCTTTCAGAAATAGCACTTTATTATTATTCCTCTATTTCCTTAATTAGGCTCATTAAAGTGACGATACGACACGAGTAAAACGGTTGCTATTGAAGAGTCACAAATTAATCATTTTATGTCAACAATTAAATTTAGACACCGCTACTCATAAAAACAAATCAGTCGGAAAAGAAACTAGCCAATAAAAGGAGAGATCGTTACATCAGAATTTATTTGGACATGTTGTTATTAAATATGCAATTAATTAATTAAACATCACATAACGGTGTA
The DNA here is from genome assembly GCA_963932145.1 of Acanthosepion lycidas. Taxonomy (NCBI): domain Eukaryota; kingdom Metazoa; phylum Mollusca; class Cephalopoda; order Sepiida; family Sepiidae; genus Acanthosepion; species Acanthosepion lycidas. The sequence goes on from OZ010586.1 coordinate 109,863,861, forward strand.
ATTGATTAATTAAATAATTATGAGGAAAATTAATGTACTTTTTTCATTTTTCTTTTAAATATGTGTAACATCTTGAAAATGTAAATTAGGATCTTTTTAAATAATAATTGTTGACTTTCTGTCATATTCCAGTAATTATGCCAGATTAATAAAGTGTTCAGATCCTTACAAAAACAATGATTTCGATGACTGATTTTTAAGTCAGCAAGCATTTCTAAACGAAAGTACGTGTAACGAAACGGCTATAATCTTTGAATATATGATTGGCGAGTGGAGTTCCAATTGCCTTTAAGGTTTTTGCGTTTTTTTTATGCATATACCATTGAAAACATATGAATCTGTCTATTTCTCTCCACTCCCAGGAGAGTAGGTCGCTTTGGTTGCCAACCAGTCTAGGTAAACGACAACTGTATGTTTAAAACCTCTTGAGCGCGTAGCTAATAATATAACTCTCTACAGACACAGCGTTGTAATTCTGTATCACTATATTGCGAACGTGGAGGGTTGGCGTAATATAATCTCCCCTCCTGATTTGGATTTATAGTTATTTAACATTAAAATTCAAGAGAAAAAAAATGCAAATATTAATCGTCGATTTGGAAGGACTGGCATGCAATTACCAAAATTTATCCTCATTCGAATTTGAATTTTGTCAATGCCGTCTTCATGGTCGGAAAGTAAACCCATTAAAGGCCACGGCAGATTCATAAGGTTCGAAAACTGTTGAAATTATTGAATCGGAGAGAATTTATCAGTTGTAACAAAAGCCGCAAGTATTTTATTAAACCTTGGAGAGAGAAAGAATAGCGCCGTCTCTTTCGCTTTTGAATGCTAAAAATTCTTCAACCGTCTATTTCCATATTTTTCGAAGAGACCAAATTTACGACTGCCTAAAAGAAAATAAGGAGTAAAGAAGCAAATGATATTTCCCAAGATTTTCGCTACAGTTTCTGTTCCTCTTACTCGTTTTCTTCTTCTTCTACTTCTTTCATTTCTTTATTCTTCTGCTTTCGATCCGCCTATTCTAATGAATATAAATAATCGGCTCGCTTTATTATTAACTCGACAAACGAAAATACGAAAAAAAAAATAGCTTAGGGAAAATAGTGGTTATGAAAGAGCGATCGTTGTAGAAATTCTATTAAAAATCAAGTAAGTTAGTTTTATTAAAATCCTCAAATATCAACGAATTCGCCAAACTTATGAATACAAGAAGGATATAAATCGGCGAATCGATTTCAAACACCGGATGGAACTGTTTGTGTTTCTTGCGAATTGGCGCCCTTGGGAAAGATATAATTCATCAAATCACCCGTCGCAATTATAATATAGACCCTGTCACTCAGTTATGTGATATGCATGATACACGCTTAGGCAATCATGTACATGACTGACGAGGCAAATTTCTCCCGCACTAGGCTGTAATTTCTTTCTGTGGTAGACCAGTTGCCATCCAATGCTATAGAACCAGATTTGTCCTGCTATTTACCCATACCTGAGGGGAGAAGAAGAGGATTCATACCTTTTCTAAGTGAAATTAGTATGTAATTGAATGCAATGGATTCAACTGGAATTCGAACTCGGCTCTCCGATTCCTCAATCCGAGTTGATATCCGTCGCTGCACCATACCTCCCTGTAACTCTGTAATATCATTTTGGGGGCTCATCAGTTGCAATAAATGCATATGGTATGATATAAAACATGTCAATCTCTCATATGTTCCAGTATCTGCCTATATTTCTGAGATGAGTTATTATGTACACTATTTACATTACTACTGTTCTCATCTTTGTCGCCGTATGTATTACAAGGTTTCGGCCGTTGTACGCTACGGCCTTCTTCAGGTAGTTTGAATGTCGAACTGAACCTTTTATTTCGCTCACTGCGGTACACTGTTCTAGTTCTAGGTGCCATGTTTTAATGGACGTCAGTTATCAGTTATCTCCTGTTAATTCCCCTCTCCAAGTTCTCCACCGGGTATTGAACTCAGACTCTTTGGGTCCTGTCACTGGATCTAACTAACGCCTTCATCCACTGTGTCATGTTTTCTTGAAGACACCTGTGTTTGAATTTCTGAGTATTATACACCTAATGCCTTCAGCAACCCTTTTTTTACTATCGCTCATATTGCAATTTTTGCTGTTATCATCGAGTTTTTATCAGAACTCATATTGCAATTTTTGTTATTATTATCGCTTTTCTCTGGCAATCTTTGTTACTAGTTCCATATTTTATTCATTTCTATGCTTGGTCTGCTCAGGAGATTTTTGTGGCCTAGAGAGGGGAATTAACAGGAGATAATTGATAAGTGACATCTATTAAACATGGCACTTGTAACTAGAATAGTCTACCCCAGTGAGCGAAATAAATGGTTCAGTTCGACATTCCAACCACCTGAAGAAGGCCGGAGCGTACACCGCCGAAACGATGTAATAAATATTGCGAAAAAAATTAGGACAATAATGCGAATAATGTAAATATTGTACATAATACCTCATCTCAGAAATATAGACAGAAGTTGAATATTATCTCAATCGTTATCTACTGTCTTCCTCTTTACTCTTCTTTTTCTTTTGCTACTTTGTAATGTTTCTACTTTCTAATTATTAAACACACAGTAACCCCTTGTGTCTCAGTGTCTTTACTGCCTTGTATGGAGTAAATCCAATTATATCAGTTTATGTGGATCGATGTTTGAGCTTCTTCTCCACATCCAGACATTGTTCTTATCTTACCTGTCATACGCAGACATAATTAAGGCGTAAGTTTTGCCTAATTGATTAATATGGAACTCATTTAATGAACTTTATATGCGACTCTATTCCAAATCTTTTTAAATCATTTCATTTGGTAATGTTCTTCTATTGGTGCGTTTTGGAAATCTTTTCAAATCTTAATCAATTCCTGGTGGTTTTGTTCAATTTCTTTTCTAATACATCTGCATGGAATATTCTGAAACCAATATCTTCCTGCTTATTCTCTAAATGCAGTGCCGTCAAATGGTAAATTCCCATTCTTTAGAGTTTCGTTTCTGGTACGAAATCAGCCAAGTGTGAAAGGCAAAAATCATGAGTCGAATAGCTTTTTCTACATTTGCCCGAAAGCGTAGAGATAAGGAAAGAGATTTTTTTTTAAATATCATTTTAAAATAAAGTAGCAATTCGAAACTAATATCGATTCGAAACTTAAAAGCATGTCACGGGAAAAACACAAATCGGCAATTTAGAAAACTTGATTGATATATGTATAATTATCTAAATATGAATTAATTTTAATTTATTTAAATATATCTTATTTATAAATGTAACTTAGTTTTGGAAGACTAATTTTATGTATGATTTTGTACTTTTAAACATAACTTTATCTATAAAATTTAATTAAAAGAAACATCTATTTCACTCTTAGTTTCAAAACATTACATTCTTCATTTAAGGTCATAAGGTTATTATCCGGATTTAATTTTATAAAACCTCTTACCGTCCACATTTTACTGACCCCCCTCTCGTGCCTTTCGTCTGACTGAAACAGTGAAATGGATAAATTCTGTATTAGATTTTTCAACGCTTTTATATATTTATTTATTTATTTTTGTAGCTGGTCAGAGTTAAATATCTAAAACCGACACGCACTCAGCCTATACCAGGGTTGAATAGGACTGAAGGAATAAGTCGGTTGAAATATCTCCCCATATGACGGAATTTGGGATTTTATTATACGCTAAAGATTTGTTCTGTAATAGAAAATACATTGACGTCGTTGTTGATTATTCGTTTTTCGTGTTCATGGTAAAAATTTGTTTTTTCTGTGACTTCCATTTCATACGAGTTGAATAATTCTTTATTTTGCTCGCTGGGTTAGACTGTTCGAAATTCCAATTTACATTGGGCACTATTTTGTAAAAATAAAAATATCTATAAGAACACCGTATTATATGTCTTACTGTTATTTCTTCATATATATATATATATATATATATATATATATATATATATATATATATATATATATATATATATATATATATTTTAATAAAAAGAGACCACTGTTTTTATTCAAACATATCTGCTCTGAATTTTACATTGAGCTCTCTGGATATCATCCTGCTTGGGTCTACCCATGCGGATTACCTATTTGCATAAACTATATATATATATATATATATATATATATATATATATATATATATATATATATATATGTGAAAATTTCTCCGAATTAACCAGTAGAGAGACAATATTTATGAATAAAAATGACAATAGGAAAACTGGTAATTACTGACGCGTTTCGTCCAATGTGGACTTTATCAAAGCAAAATACGAAAATGAAATTAAATGAACAAAGTAACTAATAAAAACAAAAACAGAATGTACCTAGCAACTGGAATGTAGAGAAACGCCATTTTTGACGTTATTTTTCAGTTAAAAATATGAAAATAGCGTTTCTCTAAATTCCAGTTGCTAGGTACATTCTGTTTTTGTTTTTATTAGTTACTTTGTTCATTTAATTTCATTTTCATATTTTGCTTTAATAAAGTCCACATTGGACGAAACGCGTCAGTAATTTCCAGTTTTCCTATTGTCATTTTTATTCATATATATATATATATATATATATATATATATATATATATATATATATATATATATATATACATATATATATATATATATATATATGTACATATATATATATATATATATATATATATATATATATATATATATATATATATATATACATATATATATATATATATATATATTATATATATATATATATATATATATATATATATATATATATATATATATATATATATATAGTTAAACTTAGACGGTCAGGGAAACCTACTAAGTTTTCACATAAGCGGATCGTCAGGGAATAAATTTTATCTTTCTTATACTTATAAGATTTCTGTTAATAATACATATATACATATATATATATATATATATATATATATATATATATATATATATATATATATATATATATATATATATGTATCTATGTATGTATGTATATATTATTAACATATATCTATATTTATTAACAGTGTGTGTGGGTGTGTGTGCGATAAAATATAATTTTATAGTATGTTATATATTTTAGGTAAAATTATCCGGGTAAAATGAATTTAAATATAAGAAAGAGTTGATATTGAAATCAACAACCAATGCCGTGAAGTTTGAGTTCAAGCATGAAACAGACAGTTGCTATCCTGTGTTTATGCCTATGTTCCTACTGCTTACACACACACACACACACATCCATACATACAGACACACACACACGTGCACACACACACACACACATATATATATATATATATATATATATATATATATATACACACGCATGCGTGTGCCTCTGCGTTGAGTTTGAAGGTGACTCAACTCAAATAAGTTCAGATATTAAGTGAAGAATATATTGCTAAAACAAAGAAAATTACAGAAAATGAAGTTCTTTATTTCTTAGTCGGATGATTTTGGAAGTATATTAAAAATTCCCGTTGGGAACCATGTAACTCGATAGACCGATCTATGTATGCAACGCGACGAGTAGAGAAAAATTGACCATTTACCTGAAGGATATCTTTTCTGATTGAGACAATAAGGAAATAAAATCTACAATTATCCTTCGTAGAACTTGAATTATTATGACTTCACTAAGACTAACCTAATTATATTTACTGTTAGTCTGCCATTATGACCGCTGCCAACCATAACAAAGACATCTTTACTCTCGTTAGGAGTATCCATACTTCAACAGACAGCCATTACTAATGCTTACACAGTAATCAACACATTTGCTTTTACTGTCTCTTCTCTTTCGAACTTTCGTACAGCTTGTAAAATTTGTGGCACCTTAAAACCATTCAAATCAGTAAAGCGAAGCCATTAACGCGACAATAGAAACAGCGGAATATATTGAAAAGAGCTGCAAGTTATTCGAAGCAAAGCAGAAAGAATTCCTAATACATCAAAATTAACGAACAATAAACTGAGAAAGAAATCATAGACAGGCCGAAAAATCAATGGTCATTGTAAAGAATGGCAGTAAAATGTTGCATATTCATGAGACAAGAAACGGCTTGCAACTGTTGAATTGTAATGACGAAATTAACTGAGCCGGGTAATCATTTGAAAGTTCAGTCCTACAGTGAGCATTATTTAGATTGTAATACGAGCAATAAACTTATGAAGACATCTATTAAACTTTCGCTAATATCCACTTTATTGATTTTATTGTTCATGTTGATTCAAAGTTGCAAACATTGATTTGGCAAGAACAAGATTGATTACAAAATGAACAGACAATTATAATTTTAGAGAATAATCTCCGATCTATTCTAATGATAAAATAATATGCGGCTTTTAAAAATGGATGTTAATTTGCTGTAAATTTTAGCTGCGCCAGAATTTTGCGAGCCGAATTTGAATTCTGGTTCAATTTGTTACATTTTCTTTCATACAAATACACTTGGCAATTTATGAATTTTACTCTTTTCCACTTTTCATTAAAACTTATGAAAATAAAAATATTAAAAACGATTTTTAAAAAATTAAATGAGTTCTAGAACCTCTTTTAGACCATTGTGCAAATTAATTGAAACAAAGAATTATTGAAGCGTCTTAATAGTCTAATCCTTTCGATAAGGTCAAATTGGCAACTGAAATGAAACAAAGGATCTACGTTCCTTTGTTAACTGTAGCAAGGAATTGCTTGTTAATTTTTCCGCATCCAAAAGGAATCTGCTTTCTTCCATCAGCCTGGAGTAACTTATTATGTTAACCTTTTCTTCTAAGTCGAAGTGGAAAAAGGATATCAAATAAACTGCTACGATTTCTGATAGGAAAGTGCGTTGACTCTGTCGTGCTAGAATCTCTCTTACATATTTAAAACACTATCATTTGCCCACGCTTTGTATATTACGGACATGTATGCTGTAGTATTCCTATTATATATTTGTCGAATCCTGATAAAATTCCTAAAAAGAATCTGCAAATTTATTAGTTTTGATGTAGTGTTTCGGCTTCAGTCACTTTCCCACAGCCGTAATGTAGCTTTACTGTGCCTTTTTCTATAAAGACTTTCATGGTATTTGCTCTGATGAGCTGTCCTCTATGGTACGTAGAAACTATGAATTTAAGAGCAGTAGAAAATGGCGGCAACACTCCATTATTTTACAGTTGAAATGGCTAGATATAACCGTATGTTCTATGCTAATAGGTTTTTTTCTTGCTTCTAGAATTCTCTTCCGGTTTCTTGCTTTCCAGTCAACTTTGATCTTCCATAATTTAAATGTAATGTCAGTTGTTATCTTCTCTCCTCTTAATTCCTGTTGTTTTATTATTCTCACACCTTAATAATGATTTCTAATATTCTTTTAGACTCAGTAATCTCATTTCCTGCTCGTGTCTTTGTTGTTCTGTTGCTTTGCTTAGAGTGAAATGATTAAAACAAATGTCCTTTCTATTATGATAATTGTTCCGATAAGCTTTCCTTTTTTTATTGCTGGTAATATTTTTTTTTATCTATCTATCTATCTATCTATCTATCTATCTATCTATCTATCTATCTATCTATCTATTCAGTATATATTAGTTGTGTTTGTTTAGGTTTACGGCATATCAACCTCAATTGGTTATTTAATGCCGTCAAAATTGTTATTGTTTGTGATATTTTTTCCAGAAATGTATTACTGCTAATATATAGTTTTCTTCCAAAAATATATTACTGGTAATATTTTTTCTTCAAAAATGTATTGCTGATAATATGTGTTTTTCTTCAAAAATGTATTGCTGGCAATACTTGTTTTCTTAAAAAATATATTGCTGGTAATATTTTTTTATTCCAATATGTATTGCTGGTAATATGTCTTTTCTTCAAAAATGTATTGCTGGTTACATTTGTTTTCTTCAAAAATGTATTGCTGGTAATAATTTTTTCTTCAAAAATATATTGCTGGTAATATTTTTTTCTTCAAAAATGTATTGCTGGTAATATTGTTTTCTTCAAAAGTGTACTGCTGGTAATAATTTTTCTTCAAAAATGTGTTGCTTGTATTAAAACCTATTTTTACACTTTCATAGAGTTTTGCCCCTAATTTGCGGGTTAAGAATTTGCCCATACTTGGAACACTAACAATTGCTACTACATCGGGTCAGGATGGACCTTGGAACATCAGCAATTAAGAAATAGTTCCACGCCCCTCAAAACCAACTGATCAGAGGCCTTGCTGTTGGGCATAGTTAATCGTCTTACCCAAGACACCTCATTTGGAGGGGATCTTACTCCCGTGGAGAGGTGCAGTCGACAGATTCTGATACTCCAGTAGACCGGGCGGAATAAAATATTCTTCATTCTTTTTAGTAGGTTACCCATTCATGTGCATACCCGTAACGCTTCAGAAATATCTTCCAATTATTAGTTGGTTAGGTATAAGACGGGGGATTATATCTTTCAAGATACTACTGCTACTAATACCACTAATAAAATAAACAATATTAATAACCGTTTGCCGAATTCATATTCCACTGAGGCTTTTAGGCTCCCTTGTTACTTATACACTGGGGATAGGTTAGCAGCGTAGAAAGGGATTTCTAGTCTTGAATGGCAACCAGTCTACAAGAATGGAATCTCTGAGGTGAAATAAACGAGAAAACACTTGAATATCCTTCCAAAGAACAGCATAACAACGAACAATATACTGACATTGAAGAATGGTGATTGCGAATACGAAGGAAGTAGGAAAATCCGGGGAGCCATGAATACCATATATTCTGAACGGAAATGATATTTTCATTATAATAATTAATTATAATAATTGCATATTTACAGTTATCTTAATTATTAGAAACAAAATAAAATGCTAGGTATTCATGACAAGGAATCCCAGCCAGCTTAGAATATTGACTTTTAATAACCTCTCACTTCCTTTTTACTGGCCTTGCGCCTAACTAGTCTAAAATTAGTAAATCTCTGAAATCACAATTTTTTTTATTAGCAAGAGATTAAATTAAATAATACGTAAATATTAACTTTTTGAGAATCAATTAAAATGCAAAATTTTGAATGCCGTGTTCGTATTCAGACAAATTTTATTCAATGATATTACTAGGACGAACGGATATGACAATGCCCAAGCTCCTGCAAACCCCAGACAACAGATCATCTTGGAGGAAGCTGTCAGTTTTTTCTGTAATTAGGTGCCCCATCCCACGTCGACTGAAGCAGTCAAGGGACTGATTATAATGATGATGAGGGTTACTAGTTAACAGAACCTCTTAAAACCTTATATAATCCTATTCTAATTTTGCCGTTTTAAATTACTATGCTAGATTTAGTATAGAGGTAGTTGTAAAAGTAAGGATAGAGTAATGCAAAGTAAAAGGTGCGCACCAAAAGAATTGTATTGATTATACAAACATAGTACAGTGTAACCCGGATATAAGAGAGTTGTCTGGGCCGGAGAAGAAGTATCTTATATCCGGGTTTCTCTTATATCCGGGTTTGGTCTAATTTGTTTACGTAAGTATGGCTCTAATTTGGGACCAGAGAAACTCTCCCTTATATCCGGGTTTCTCTTATATCCGGGTCTCTCTTATATCAGGGTTACACTGTAATAATAAAATCAATAATAAACATATCAATTCTTCAAATATATAAACTATTTGTCCAAGACATTCAGAGACTCCTCTTTACATGTAAAAAAATTAATATTATTATCTATTAACAAATAAAAATGATAATAAATGTATTATAATAAAAATTATGAAAATAAAAATATTAAAAATGATTTTAAGATTAAATGAATTATATTATTAAATGAATCCTTGGATTACAATTACACCCTTGTGTAATATAGTCTATATAGTACTTAGATTTGCTCACTGGTAACGCTTGCCAGTGTATTCGCGCAGCGTTGCAAATTTTCTTACCCGTCCTTGTAGTAACGTCCATCGCAGACAACGGCCGTAGGACAAATAATCGACAGTCGAGACAATTGTGTCGGAGCTTGATAAAAATCTGATGTAATCAGGGATGAAGTAATATCTTTCAAAGCCAAACAAATTTCATCATGCACCCCGAAAATAGATTCATAGTGATGCAAACAATTGCAGATGAGTAAGAAAACAAAAAGCGCTTACCCAGTTCGTCTAAAACTGATCGCATAGTGAAAGAAAGGAAACTGAAGAGGTTGTTTCAATTAATTTGCACAATGATGTATAATAATAATAATACTGATTGAATACTCGCTGTATACCTACATTTGCATCAACCTATATATATATATATATATATATATATATATATATATATATATATATATATATACAAAAGTGAACATAGAAGTCAACACTTAGAGGTGACAGTCTGTTTCATGCTATATGCAATAGTCAGGCCACGAGTGCTGTTATTTTTTGTCGGGCATTTATATATACACTAAGTATATATATTAAGTTTTCAAACCAAAACAAAACTATTAAATAAGTGATATAAACAAATTTTTACTACGTTAATAAAAACACCGATTGAAAGATAAATAAATATATATATAAGATAAGAAATAAAAAAAAATAAAATAAAATAAAAAGATAAAAATAATTTAACCCAAATAAATAAACAAATAAACGACTTCCGTTAAAATAACCGACAAAATAGACTACCCACAATGCACCACTGACCCGTATATATATAAATAGCCGAGAAAAAATAATAGCACTTGTGGCCTGACGATTGCATATCGCATGATACAGACTCTAAGTGTTGACTTCAATTTTCACTTTTATATTTACACACGCTCTATCTCTGACATTGAGCACTTTATCATATAAATATAGCACATCTTAAGACTATATTTCTTCATATATATATATATATATATATATATATATATATATATATATATATGTGTGTGTGTGTGTGTGTGTGTGTGTGTATGTGTGTGTGTGTCATATCATATTAACTGTTAAACTTACAAACAATGTAGTAGATTAAATGTCAACATTTACGTACATATATCATAAACGGATGCGTGACTTAATCGTAAACATCTAGAAAAATATACATCCTAATCTTGTAAAAAGTAATTGATAAATAACTTGCGTGGCCTTTCGAGGTCAGCAAACATCACCGAGGAAGTTTAAGTTAAGATAAGATGCAGTCTTTAAAAGCTGAATTATTTCGTAGGTGTGTAAAGGGCCCTGGGAATTCATTTTGGTTGTACCAGTCACATTTACAGATCCATTATATTACGAAAAAAAATGGAGAAGACATTCTATTGAAAATGAGGCGAATACCACAAGATGGTGTCCAATGTCTTTTCAAAAGAATATATAAAGCCTTAAATGAAAAAAAAATATCAAGTATAGTTCAGATATAATTGAATTGTGGGCAGGCCTCAAATGTGTGAATTGCAGTCCCAGCTGATATATTGTCGTGTTAATGAGAAAGGGTGATTTATTTTGGTTGTGTTTCGCTTCCAAGCAACGGGCAGAAAGCGATAGCATCATCCTATTTTGGACAGTAGAAAACCGATGCAGGATTGTGGACGCCGGAAATGAATTAAGTCACACTATAGTTTCGTTTTTTTTTTTTTTTTTTTTTTATTGCTTGTTTGTTTGTTTTCGGATTTTTTTTTTTTTGTATCCAATACTTTTACATTCAAAAGTTTAGACCATCTAGTATAATTTCGTATTACAAATTGACTACTTCCAGATATTATACTTTTCTATTAAACTCGTAAAAAGGTCTCAGTCCATGGAAATTTTATTATTAGCTGTGAAAAGACAATACTAAGTCTTTCTTATACAACATGATTATTTCTTATAATTTAAGAGTGAAATTCTATCGGCGATATTACACTTTCTCATCCCCTCTCCGCGCTGTTTTTCCCGCGACAACAACAGTTTGATGCCAGAGGTTTAAAAAAGGCGAATCACATCTGAGCCCACATAAATTCCGCCGTGTATTCAGAAATCATATCCCTGTTGGAAGGGGCCATTCATGTCTTTGAATGTATCCTGGATACGCTACCACATTGCTTCAACTCGATTGATGGTGATTCCAGTGTTAGGATCCACACATTTCTGAGTTTGGTTGACAGTGTCATGGGGAGTCTGAAAGTTTAATTGCGCCATTATATAAGCGCTCTTACACTAATGAATATGAGATATAACAGCGTTAGTGGGAGAGAGAGTGAGCGAAGTTGTAGGCGTTTTGGTTTGTTAAAATAGCCGCGTGAAATACAACAACAGCACAGAAGAACGTTCATAAATATACTCAATCATCAGCTCTTCCTACATCTGAGTGAATTAACATTTTATTTTAATTTCGACCTTGGTCGATCCTAGATATTATCCTTAACACTCGCGGTTATGCATAAAATATTAATTACGGGTTGAGAATATATTTTATTTATTTTCTGCTTACTTCGCGCCGAAGAAGCCAGAAGATAGCGATGGACATTAGATTTAATTTTTTAACGATTGTAGGTGGCAGAGAGCAAGAAATTGGAAAGGCGTTCCACAGGTGAAAAGTGGGAGTAATTAATTTTTTCGAATAAAAGAGACGGTTTAGTTGAGCACTAAAACTGTGAGCCATTGTTGTCAATCTATTAACACGCTTAAAACCATGTAGTTGAGATATGGGAAAAAAAGATAAACAGAAAATATGTAGAAAACAACAGAGAGAATCCACGTTACTTTGGTGAAAAAGTGACTGAAGTCGAGATGCCAGGTCAGGATCGATTACACTACAGATATTTTGGATTTTGTCACGTATCTCGAGATATAGGACAAGTGATACCAGATACATTAATATGCACAAAATACTTGTGGGGTGGGGGAATCTCGCAGAAAATAAGAGCTATTTCAATTTTTGCATATTAAAGTTTACTGGAAAGCATGGAGACGAAAGAGAATTTCACAATCAAGAAGTCCGAGAAAAGAAAATTGTTAACATAGAATTTACTGTAATTTGCCAAGATCTCCATGCCAGTCTAGTACTGAGCCTAAATTCAAAAAGTCTAACTACCAGAGTGAAAATCATATCCGAACAATTACCATGAAATTATTTATAGAAAAAGCAGCGGGAGAAAACCTTACTGCGGTAGGACAGTGACTGAAACCGAGACTGGTTAATATAAATATATGTTTTTCGTATTGATTTCATTGGTACCCTTTCGTTGGACTTTATTTTATTGACCAAGTTATCGACTCTACTTTATATATATATATATATATATATATATATATATATATATATATATATATGTATATATCTGTTTTCTCCCACTGTGCACACACACACACACACACACATATATATATATATATATATATATATATATATATATATATATATATATATATATATATATATATATTGCCGTGGGTAAATCCAATAACTAGATTAGATGTTAAAATATTTATATATATATATATATATATATATATATATATATATATATATATATATATATATATATAATTATATATATATATATATATATATATATATAATATTATAAATTAACTGATTTATATGCGTATGTATGTATAAAACTCAGTAAATTCTAAATTAAATTACTCCAAAATTCGCTTGAAGATGAAACAGAACGAATTTAATTATAAAAATAAAAATAAAACTTAATTATATAATTAAACTTGAAGTATTTAGCTTCGGCTTTTGAAACATGATTATTACTGTGTAGCGAAAAACATATTTTGAACTAGTTAATTTATAATATAAATTGCTCTCTAAATTTACATTGAGCACTATTTTGTAAAAATAAAAATATCAATAAGAACACCGGATTATATATCCTAATATTTTTTCTTTATCTTTATATATATATATATATATATATATATATATATATATATATATATATATATTTCATATAAAGTGCCATAGAGGCAATGAAGCAAGGCTCTGTATTGTATAACAGAGCTATAAATTATAGATATATTAATAAGTTCATTGTATTCGCCAGCAGATCATTATTCAAACGTATATTGTTAAATATAGCATACAGCGAATGTTTATTATGTTTGATCATGAGTCGTATAGTGGCTCTAATTCTGTGAGAAAATAAAGATAAAAACTGTCCAATATTTGGATACTTTTTATTATGCTGTTCCTCGATCTTAGCTTTCCTCTCACACGAGCCATCATCAGAGTGGTTGCATGATTCGTTTGATAACATTTCTTTTTTTTACGTGGTCATGCACGACGTCATAAAATAGCATTAACAATTTACAACCTGCATCCTGCTATTCCCCGACAGTAATCATCGCATAGCAAACTTCTATGTAAACATAACAGGGTGTCATCTTTAATGGTGAACATATCTGTTGTAATGTGCATATAACCACTCTGATGATCCCTCATGTGAGCCGCAAGGTTAGATCGAGGAACAGCATAATAAAATAATCCCCAAATGTTGGACAGATTTTGTCTTTATTTTCTACCGAATCTAATGCAACTGTACGAAGCTTAGAACGGCTCATGACCAAACATATTAGATATTCGTTGTCTGTTATATTTAGCAATATATGTTTGAATATTAATAAATATACATATTATCCAACAACATTAGCACGGACGCAATCTTCAGCACCTGATACTCAGAGGCATTCTAAGGGTGTTTGATAATAAATACACACACACACACACACACACATATATATATATATATATATATATATATATATATATATATATATATATATATATATAGAGAGAGAGAGAGAGAGAGAGAGAAAGAGAGTGAGAGAAGCGGGGAGCTATAATTTTGTTTAAAAATTGGTAATACTTATTGAAGAATATTGCTCAGTATTGAGTGGTATCGGGAATGTGGGATTGGATGCGTGTATAGCGGCTCGGTTACCTTTTTGGTCATTGAAATTGTCCCCTCTTTTTCCATTTGTGCTTATAGTAGACATTTAGACGGGAGTTAAAGAAAGAAAACAAGCTTTCAAATTACTAATTTTCGAAAAAAAAAAAAATTGTACTTCGGAGAGATCAGTTACAGATACTCATAAATAGGGCCTGATCCCCATTAACTTTTATTAAATCGTTAACGTCTACATATTCACTTCTTTTGACAAAACAATTTCAAAACCGAACTATATGAAGTAATATTTTACATTACCAATCTCTTTAGTCTTTCACATACAATAATTTTGTCTAAGCATATTGTGTCACGTGCCATATAAAAATCATTTTCTATGTGCTGTCTCCATTCAAGATGTGGACGATCATAGCTCTCCACAAGTTCTTGCCTCTTGTTGCTCTTAGTTCATTTTGATTTTGAGATATCTCTCCCAATACATGCACTGCTAACCATTGACACAAATTCGTTATGTAGTTTATGCGTTGTTTGCCTCTGAACCGCTTGCCTTTAGTATATCTTGTGAGTGGCAACGTTTTTACGCCGGCTGTTCTACGTAAGTACCCTAGACATTTCAACGGCGTTTTTTTTTTTTTTTTCTGATTCGTAGTATGAGTGGACTATTTCTTTCCATTTTCCCTAAACATTTCGTCGTTTATTTCGATATTTACGACTTAATAGATTTAACTCAAAACCCCAATAAATATATGCAAATTTGGCCCACTTTTACTGAAGTCATCAAAATCGTTTCTTATCTTACATTGTCTTTTTCTTTTTTTAATTCCTAAGACTAAAACGAGCCAGTGAAATTGTCTGTATAGAAATAAATGTTCTGAAAATTTTCAAAATGAAACATTTTTGCCCGCAAATGATTTTTTTTTAAGTAATTCTCACTTGTACAAGCCACTAGTGGTACAGGCTTGCGATAATGAGTACACGGATAGGAGGGGAAAATAACGGATAACTCTCGACTTTAAGATTGCAGTTATCGGGGAAACACCCTCTAGGGGTCAGTTCCACAGAAAAAAGTGGTTTGCGGGAAGACGTTTCTCGAGCGGAAATTCTCATCGATTCAATACGTAGAGAATGAGGATGTTTTGCTTCAAATAAGTGGCATAGTAGGTCCTATCCATGAAGGAAGCAAAGAATGTAGTTTGTCCAAAAACATCCCTTGGAAGCACTGATAGAGCAGTGAGATATTTTCCACATCCCGCCTGTGAGATAAAGGTTACAGGGTGGAAAATAATTTGTTACCCACAAGGAATCGTAAACGCTTTTGAATACTATAAAGCCTGACCTGGCTGTTGTAAGGGTAGAGGATGTTATGAGAATTTAGGTACTTACTGGAGTGATACAGGGAGCCTTCCATTTTACCTGTGTCTTTATCGATGTCAGGTGTGTTTTCAAAGCGAAAAAATTCTCTCAAAGCACGGTGCCTCCTCAAGGTGATATCCGTTCATCGTGGTTGGCAGTAGTTCGGGCTCCGAACAGCGGTGACAGAATCTAACAAGTTTGGACTTCGAGGCATTGAATGTAACCAGTCACTTTTTCATCTGTTGGATGCTAAATTTGAAGAGAGGTCATTCATTGTCACGAGTTTTAGAGTTGCACACTCATATCGTTGTAACATCGGCATAAATGTTTAATATATATATATATATATATATATATATATATATATATATATATATATATATATATATAATTTATTCGAAAATTAATACAAATATGTTATATGATAATTACAAAGTAATCATATTGTTTAAACACTTCTGGTGTCCTTTCAAGTGATAGTGTTGAATATATATATATATATATATATATATATATATATATATATATATATATATATGCTTGTCTGTGTATGAGAGAGAGTGTTTACACACACACACACACATATATATATATATCGTCTGTGTTCGAATATCTGTTTTCTCCAACTGTGCATATATATATATATATATATATATATATATATATATATATATATATATATATATATATATATATATATATATATTGCCGTGGGCAAATCCAATAACTAGATTATATGTTAAAATATATATATATATATATATATATATATATATATATATATATATATATATATATATATATATATATATATATATTTATATACAATATTATAAATTAACTGATTTAAAATATGTTTTTTTGCTAAACAGTAATAACTATGTTTCAAAAATGGAAGCTAAACACTTTAAATTTAATTATATAATCATACAATTAAATTTAAAGATTTCGCTTTCATTTTTGAAACATAGTTATTACTGTGTAGCGAAAAACATCTTTTTCAGTCAGGTAATTTATAAAATTTATGCTCTGTAAATTTACATTGAGTACTATTTTGTAAAAATAAAAATAAAAAATATGAATGAGAACACCGGATTAATATCTTTTAATTATTTTGGTTGTTTTTAGTATATTTTTCATTTTGTCATTCCTGTTTAGTAATTTCTGTGAATAGTTCTGGATTACTCTTGTTGTATGTTGAGACATATGCTAGAGTTTAGGCCACGTTACGCTTGTTTGTGTTTCTTTCTTAGTCAATCCTAATGTAATGTTTTATTTTGCCACAAGTTCTTATAACCATATCTAAAAATGAAATGAAAGCATAAGTCCATCAGAGGCAGAATCGCTTCCGTTAAGTTTGATTCATGTTTTACATTTATTCCTATCGACTTGTTAGAGATCTATCTATCTATCTATCTATCTATCTATCTATCTATCTATCTATCTATCTCTATCTACATATATATATATATATATATATATATATATATATATATATATATATATATATATATATATATATATCAATTCGGAGAGCGGATGCAACTCGTGCACCACGTGGTCTTTAAAGAGTTTTGTTTAGGTTTTATATACAGAGTGTTTCTTCTTCTATATTGGTTGCCAATTCTTACCAACCGAGAAACAAAGAGATCAAAGACACTGTCCTACAATTAAAAGTATAGCTGGGTGAGAATTATGTTTGTGTTTAAATGATTTTACTGATAGCTTGCTCAATACAAAGTAAACTAAAATGATATTATTTTCTGTTTATTATAAGAGATTATTATAAAAACAATTATTGAAACTTGAATGCTTTTGTGTAGCGACTTAAAAATGGTTTCATAATAAACTCTCTCTCTCTATATATATATATATGTGTGTGTGTGTGTGTGTGAAAAGTTTGTGTATATAAATATAAACATAAAGATATATAAATATAAATATATATATATTATCATTTATATATTATATTCGCGGTACTTATTAGAAAGCGCTCAATATCAGAGATAGAGTTAACATATACAAAAAACCGTACAAAAAAGACAATGACACCTCAACTTACGTATACACATCCTCCAACCACCCACCTTCAATCACCAATCAAATACCCATATCAATCAGCTGCGGACTATCTGAGAACTGATCTAATATACACATTTTCAATAACAAAAAAAATACCATACAACGAAGCAGTAAAAGCAAGTGGATACACACAACAACTGCAATATACACCTCCAAAGACAAAACTCAAAACAGTAAAAGAAATATTATCTGGTTAAATCCACCATACAACAAAACCTTCAAAACGAACATAGGCAAGACATTCGTAAACTTAATAGAAAAGGACTTCACTGAAATAAACCGATTAAGAAAAATATTCAACATAAATAACGTTAAAATCAGTTATAGCTGCACAAAAAGTATAACAGAAATAATCAAAAGGCACAACAAAAAAAATGACAACCTACAAAAATGAAACCAATGATCCAAAATGCAACTGCAGAAATAGAACAACATTTCCACTCAAGGGAAATTGCTAACATAAGAATACAATATATAAAGATTTTTATAAGTGCAAAGAACAACACAATGCACTACATCGGTGCCACTTACGGGTCCATTCAAGAAGAGGAAAAACAACCAGAGCCTTTCATTCACCAACAGAAAATACTCGAACAGCACTACACTATCCACATACATATGGCAACAAAAAGACAGAAATATCAAACCTACAATAAGCTGGAAAATATTGAAAAAAATCACCTGCCTACAGCAACATGCCTACTTTGCCTACACGAAAAAGTAGCAATAACATCCCATACCCCGCAAAAGAATTTACTAAACGAAAGGTCAGGGATAATCTCCAAATATAGGCATTAGAATAAGTACCAATATCCGAATTTATACCAAACAGATAAAAAAAACAAAAACAAAAAAACAACAACAATAACTCTTTAGTTCATGCTACCATAAGAATAGTTACATTTATTGTTATTATCATTAGTAATCACTTCTACCACTTTACAATAACTATTAGCTACTAATATTATCATTGCCACCAACCACGCTACAACATTACTATCATATCACATCTACTATTATCATATAAACCCACTATAATTATTAACGTAAACTACTCCCCCAGCATATTTAATACCACCATAAAAAACCAATAAGGATTACAAACTGCAATTTCTACCAGTTACATATACGCAGTCATCAAAAACAAGCAAATAACCAGCTTTAAAATAATAAAAAATCAACCTTAAAAAATTAAAAATAATAACAGTTTGTCTGACAATCGCAAAAGCGTGAAACCCAGGGTCACAAACTTGTGTGTGTGTGATCAGTCATAGGGGCAGATGATATCCGCGCACAGAATGGCTTGAATTAGACTAGTTCTATTATGAGGCTACTTTCTTTTCGTTTTTTTTTTTTTTTTTTTTTTTTTTTTTGCTGTGAAAAATACAAATGGTCTATTAAAATAAAAACATCGAGCTCTCTATGGGTCAGTTTTAATAATTAATATACTAGGATTCACCAGGATTTTATACCAACGGATCGATTACCTGTACTATATATATATATATATATATATATATATATATATATATATATATATATATATATATATATATATATATATATATATATATATATATTTGTGTGTGTGTGAGTGTCTGTGTCTGTGTCTGTGTGTGTTACTTATCTTTAGTGGATAAAGATTTTTTTTTAATTTTTTTTTTTACTAATCCTTTACTTCTACCTGCCTACGAACTCGAATAAACAAAATGTCTGACCGGGTCCGCCTTACACAGCTCAACCGCAGAAAACATTTCATGCAACCAAATTACTATTTAACCTTTTAATATATCGGTATGCTGTACAGAATTTCTTGAAAAACCATATCTGCTTTAATTCGCTTCAGAAACATAAAAAAGCAGTAATGGTATTTTAAGAGATATGTCCATTAATCATTCACAAGATTTTAGTAAGTAATGTCCAATGACCAAATTCTCTGATTTTATTATCTAACAGAAATGTGTTATGTATACATCCAAATGAGTCAATCTTCTTGATATCAACTCATCTTCTATAATTATAAATCATTTTACAATGTTTCCTTGGAAAAGCTATGGGTTTTTCACAGTACATGCATCAAATTTAATAGGAACACTCTTGAAATGCCTCAGGTTTTCATAGAACCCTATTTACCTCAAATAATGTTCTTTGTATTGCAGCCATGTTTCAATTAGGTAGGTTGATTTTTCCAGTTTTTAGAATAAAAAATATTGCATTCAATATGCATACCGGATTAAATGTGATGAGTACCGACATCAAAAATTAGTACCACTCTATTTTTACTGGCGCAAAATTATTTATTTCTAAATAATATCGTAGGATTAGCAATATAAAAGAAATGATTTACAAGCAGACGCGGACATCAGTTGATAGAAATCAGAATGTCGTTCAATGACTTTCTGTTTCATGATCTTGAGTCTTCTACACTTTCATCTTAATCCGGCTACCACGTCATAATCAATAGAAATGTCGTTTCTATATGAACGCTCCAGAGAATCCTCACACTATCCATGAAACAGAACTCACACTCTAATTCACATGTTTTCAGCTGCGCAGTAAAACTTGTTAAATCATAAGGAAATGTCGAAATTCTGACTACGAATATAAACCAGTTCAACTGACTTTTGAGGATATTATCTAGAAATAGGTGTTTCGAAATAACCGCAAAGATTATAAGATTAGTTGACTTTCTCATATGTTTGAGTGATTCTGCAACAAATTGTATTTCTGTGCCATATAATTTTCGTTCTGACATGAAGTACATTTGCATTAGTTTCAAAACGAATGTCAATGCAAAACAGATATACGATTTCTGAAAGTACTTAACTAATTTCTACCCTCAACACATCCAAAAAATAAACTTCCACTGTTTCTTTTGTATAAATATATTTTTATAACATAAATGATTTTTAGTGGGAAGGAAACCTCTAGGGAAGATACGAGTTTTTTCGTGGGACTAATAAACTTTACTTTAAATAGAATGTGTTGAAACACAAAAAAAGATCTACAGCAGCAATGTTTTAACTTGTCTTCTCAAGCCTGTTCAGATATCTACAAACATTGGTGTCTCTAATATTAAACTCACCCTGGTAAATAGAATAGATTAAATGCAACAAGCGTAATGTCCCTCGGTAACATTTAATAACATCGCCAATGACAGAAATAGTATTTAGCTATTATGTAATACAGGTTCTCCTATATAGTAGTCAGCGCAACGCAATGTCCGCGCAGATAAAAAAAGTAATTTGAGGCAAAAGTAATCTAGTTCTACCGAAGGATGATGCGAAAACCATGAACTGAATATGTAAGGAAAGTTTTAAATTGAATTGAAACAAAAGGGACATTTATAGTTAACATAAAGATAGTTGAAATTCAAAGGCCGCATAAGGAAGAAAAAATGTTTAGAGAAGTTAACACTCACATGATATAGCGATCAGCGCCTAACATACCTAGCGAGATTTTTAAATTGTTTAAAGGTATCGAAAGGGAGAAATTTATTACATGCTACGACGCTTAGAAAATTGTGTAGAAGCATGAGTGCCCACGTCCAGAAGGAAAACAGAAAACTGAAAAATAATCAGAGGTATTTAAGTTATGACCGGAATAGCCTAGCGACAATTACACAGTCAGGCTCTTGTAACTGCTGGACATTAATTGAAAGCTTTTGTTATAAATGCATATTCCAGTTACAGCCAAATAATAAATATGACTAAATGTATAAATATGAAAGATAGACGTATACAAATTATACAAAAGAAATCAAACATTTTAAACTTAATACATTCATATTAAAATACTTCTGACAATTTGAATATTGTCAAGTTGATAATGTTTTTTCTCAATCTCTGGTTAAAGGTTCTTACACAGAGTTGAAATAAGATGCAAAAAAGCATTTGACCCTGATGAGCGGTGTATTCCTAAAGTCGTTTATAATTCGTTTAAAACATAAAGTGAACATTTGGGAATTTGTTGACTATATAGAAAAATATAAATACCTATACAAAATAATGTTCCCTTCCGTTCTGTCAATGGAGACCAACCCTAATTTACTTTTTATGTACCCGTGACCCTTCAGAACGTAGGCGATCATAGCTTTCAACTTCCCCTTATCACTTGTAGCTCTCAATAAGTTTCGTCCGTCTCTCACCTCCCCCAGACTATATTCTGTCATCCACTTGGTTACGCCTAGTATGTCATGCATTGCTTTTTTTGTCTCTCTTTCCTTCTATTTGACCTGTGAGTATCAGGTTCTTTAGGCCTTCCTTTCTCATTACGTGTCCCATTAATTTCATCTACCTCTTCCTGATGTTAAGCATAAGCTTCCTCCTTGATTTCATCCTCTCCAAACCCTCAGCGTTCCTCAGACGCTCTATCTATTATATACTTTGCATCTTTCTGTAGAACCATATCTCCGTTGCCTCTTCTGTATCTTTGAGGAGACTGTCCAATATTCGCTGCCGTAAAGGATATGACATAGCAGACTAGTATTCCTTTCTATGTTGCCAACGAAATCTTCCTGTCTCACAATTCTCTGCCTAGCTTTTAGAATGCGTCTTTGGCCATCCGAGTTCGTCTTCAGATCTCAGCGGAGCACTTACCGCACTCCGTGAAAACATTTCTCAGATATTTAAAATTCCGCATCTGCTTGATTTTAGTGTCCCCGACCTGCAAATGGCAATTCGAGCTCATCCTTTAACTGAAGCCCGTGCATTCTATCTTCTTGTAGTTTATGCTTAGTCCCTTCTTCTCGCTCTCCTTCGCTGCCTTCTGTAGGAGATTTTTTTAATTTTTTTCCGTGTCTTCTATTAGTATTGTCTCATTTGTGTATCTTATGTTGTTAAGATTGAAGGATACAGCATTGGCTGCCATAATCTTAACAACATGAGATACGTAGATGACACAGTACTGATAGAAGACACGGAAAAGAAATTACAAAACCAACCCTACTGCATAGATGATATCAGTTTCTTTTTCTTATTCATTTTGTTAGAGGAGAGGGACATACGTGGAAGCTTGGATTCTAGGAAGCAGAGGGAGGAAGAACTTGAATGAAACGTGTGACACTCGTTGGTTTAACGGTTTTCTATTGTGGATCGTCCTGGCCCAGCCTCCGCATGTCGTCACTTGACAGAAACATGGGTTAACGCATTAACTCATCTTACTGTGCTGTTGATATTAGGTTAGTGCAAAAATAATGACGTAATAATGTCGTTTTTTGACGTCAAAAAACGACATTAGTACGTCATTATTTTTGCGCCAACCTAATATTATACCAGTAATATCCTTGAACGCTTACTTCCACCTTGTTTGTTCGTAGCTCCCCAACGAAGATGCTGCATTCCAACTTTAGAGAAACTGCCTAAGATTGTTACAAGACATTATAAATATTATTTTATACAACCGAATATTTGTTTCAAAAATTTCTGCAGCTGAAAAGACAATCATAGACATAAATTAGTCATCTGCTCCATGCGTGATGTTCATTCCAGATTTAGATGAAAGTTTAAAATGATTTTAAATGCAATAAATATCATTTGTTTTATACATTTTCAATGGCACATGTTTTCGCTGATGCGTAAATGCCAAGTATAGAACAAGAGCATTAACTAGAATATAAATTGCATAGTCATGAAACATCCATTATTTTGGGTTTGATTTATTATCAGCCATTTGCGAGTGGATATATTAGGTTGGTGGAAAAATAATGTCGTTTTCTCACATATGTTACTATGTGAGAAAACGAAATTATTTTTGCACCAACTTAAAGTTGTGTTATTATCAGCTAATGCTGGTACGTTCAATGCCTGGATCAGGCAGCTAAATACGGGTTCCTCAGGAACGAGTAATAATTTACTTTTTGTAGATTTGCATTTTGAAGATTTAACAATAGTTAGCAGTTTCGATGGTTTCTGTAAATATTTGCAGCGATTGATACTGAATAGTGTTTTTTAAATTCTTATGAAATGTCATTAATATAAATTATAAAAATGAGATATTCTTTAAAAAAATACAATGCGATCTTTTATTTAAGTGGCAAAAAATCTACGAAATGTTAAACTCTAAATTCAAACCAGGCTGAAGAGGGAACGGTTACAAGTGACCCTGCTCAAGATAAATTCCTGTTTCCAGGGTTCCAATAAATGTGGTCCTCTTATGACGGTAATGTCGTCCTGGGTATGACAATAAACTGCATTCGCGTCCTGGGTAAGACGATAAACTACGTCCAACTGGCCACTGATCAGGAGGTATTAATTGCTGGTGTACCCAGGTCCACTCTGTCCCGGGGTTGTAGCACCTGTTGGAGTTCCATATATGGAAAAATAGTTAACACACAAACTTGTGTAAAAATAGCTTTTAATACCCGAAATAATTTGTAATAAAAATAAACAAATTATTAGCAGCAAATAATTTTTGAATGAATTTTTTTTTATCAGCAATACTTAAAAAAATATCATCAATAAAAACAGTTATACATTCTTTGAAAAAAATATGACCAGCTATAAATTTCTTCAAGGAAAAATATTCCCAGAAATAGATTTTGGAAGAAAAACATATTACCAGCAATAAAAAAAATTGTCGGCATTAAATAACCCATTGTGGTTGACATGCCATAAAAGCAAACAAACCAAACCAAACCAAATTTATGACGGTAATGGGTTCCGGGGATTTTTGTGATGACGGGAAACTCAATGTTGCTTTATTTATTGTTGAAATTATATCACCACTGAAAAACTCTGAGTGAATTAATAGATATGTAAACTAGATCAACAGCGAAACACTTTATATATGAATCAAATGACTGACATAGATCCCGTTTAATCTGGAGTTTAAAAAGTAGACATATATTCTGTTTACACAGAATTCACAAACTTACAATTATGCCGGTCTTACATTAGAGCACAAAAAATGGACAGAAGCTTAATTTATATCGAAATTCCACAACATCCACGCGAAATGTAACCTTCTACGGTGCAGTTGGCATAGTTATAATAATAACGGGACAAGTATAGGCGTCTTTATAAGTCAATATAATCTACCTTCAGCCTGTTTCTCTTTTAATAAGAGTAATGATGGGATCAATAATTAAAACTTAAGAGTGAACATCATGGCGCAAATACATTGTTAATGTCTTGACTGCTGTTATTTTAGTCAGAATCTTTAATCTTAGAATAAAATAAAAGAAGCCTGACATTTCAAGTCAATGTTTTTATACTATACTGATATTTAACGAGTCCAATATGGTAATCGTTATTTTATTTAACCAATAACCAAAACTTCACATTACTTTGAAATATCAAAGTATGCAAGACTTTACTAAGGGGGTAAGATAAACCATTAAAGTTCTAAATTATTGTTCCCCATGAAACTATATTTTAGTGGCCTTGTACCAAGCATAGTGAACGTTGAGCTTAGTAAGAATATACCAAAGAGAAAGCAAACCGAGATTATTTGCTTCATATAATGTTTCCATGTGATGAATCGTCTTAAATACGTCATATATGCTTTAGAAAAGCAGAAATACATATACAATGAGTTAGGAGGGCAAATGCACATTTCTGGTTCCATAATTAAATTGTGGCAATTTTTGTTCGAAGGTTTCAATTCTGAGTCTAAAAACACAGATCCCATTTAGATCTCCAAAAGAGATGTGAACGAATGTCAGTTTTTATAGAAGTAATCCAAGTGTTTCTTATAAAATAAAAACTAAAGAATTTCGGTTTTTCTTTTTCTTTCTTTCATAGAGTTTCAGATTGTATTGGATTTCAGGCTTAAAATTGAAAATGGCAAAGGTGGAATTCAAGTTTAATTTGCCTGAACGAGAAATGCTTGTCGAGCAAATATTGAAAAGAAATGAATGTGTCACGGTTACATTTCTCAATGTACAAACCTTTGCCTCCTTTGCTAAATATGTTTTTTATGTAAAATCTTTTCCAATGTCATTTTGAGTCTGTAAAATCTGTACTACGTAGCATTCCAATATGTATTAAACACAGCTACAAATATATACGTATGTGTTCAAAAGCTATATATATATATATATATATATATATATATATATATATATATATATATTTATATAATATATAATATATAATATATAATATATATATATATATAATTTTTGATAACCCGTTTTAATATTTTATGTAATACATGTAAGGCAAGTAAATATATATATATATGTGTGTGTGTGTGTTTATGTGTGTTTGGGTGTGTTTATGTGTGTGTGTGTTTATGTGTGTGTGTTTGTGTGTGTGTGTGTGTGCAGGTGCGTATGGATATGCGCGCACTTGTTCAGGCAATGTCTCTGATTAATGGATCTTTTGCTTTTTTTTCATTTTGTGTGTGTATCTGAGTGTTATCTAAATTTGTTTCAACATATACATACAACAATATATATATATATATATATATATATATATATATATATATATATATATGAACCTAAATAGCCAGGTATACCTACCTAGTTTTCACCTATACGGATCGTCAGGGTCAACTAACGATCCGTATAGGCGAAACCTATGTAGGGTTAACTGGCTCTTAATGTTAATATTTAGGTTTGCTCTACTTAGTGTATTGAGCACTTTACGTAGTTACTTTTGCTTTACTCGTTTTGGAGGTTTTTTCTTTGAACTCTGTGTTTGAAATCTGGACGATTGTTTTCGCCTAAATTTCATGGTCTTAGTTCTTTCTTTTTTTATTCCTTATTTTCCCTTGGCATTGGTTTGTTCAATTACAAGTCCAAATACCTATGTTTTTTTTCCAAACGAGTATAACTATATATATATATATATATATATATATATATATATATATATATATATATATAATTATTTATTTAAAAATATAATTCCAACACGCTACATAAGAGGTCTCATGTTTCAAAACAAGAGCCGAAAACTTCAATATAATTATTTGAATTAAATTGAATTAAAGTAAGCACTGTTCTATCTTCAAGCGAAATTTTTTTGGAATAACTTATTTCTGAAATTTACGTGTTTTAATAGCATTTTCATAATTGAAATCAAAATTTCTATGGTAACAGCCAGGGTGATTGTTTAAATAGGGAGGGGTGTTGCGTGTTAATAATTTGTATCAGTATAGAGTTACATTCATAGATGTTAAATCAGGGTAAGGTGGGCGTGTCTAAATTTAAAACGGAAAATGTTTTCGCCTAGTCTGGTTTACGTGTCTATGGAGATTTATTTATTTTTTGATTTTATTTCTTTATGAAAGTGTTTTGTGTATATAAAAACTGCCGTAACATTTGTTTTTTACGACTTTATAAAGGGTTATCTTTTTTGTAGGATATTTAAACTATTTATTTTGGCTATGGATTATTAAAATTATTTAATTGTAAGTTTGTTTTTAACCTAAATATTCAATGCAAAAATTTGATGATGTCGGCAAAAAACCGTTAACTCATGTCTATTGTTTAATTAGATTTTTATTATTTAGAAACTTAATAATGTGCAGTTTCTCATGGAGGCACAATGGGCATAGATCATCCCAAGTTTCACAAGTTCTAGTGATGTTTATAATTTTTCAATTTTACTTTAGATATCCTATTTATTTCTTTCAAATGCCAAAAATATTTAGAGAAGTCTGATTTATTTTATTTATATTGTTGAAAGAGCACTTATGCTGCCTCCATCTGGCTTTAAATTCATTCTCCGTACACCCAATGTATATCATATTAGCATTAGGTTTAGTATATATATGTATTAGGATATATATATATATATATATATATATATATATATATATATATATATATATATACTAGTATATATATATATATATATATATATATATATATATTAATATATATATATATATTAGGATTTCTATATATCTTCTTTCCTATTTTCTATATATTTTCATATATATATATATATATATATATATATATATATATAGGTATGTAGGTAGATAAGGTAACGAAAAATTTGATAATCCGTATAGGAAGATGTCATTCAGAGAAATCAATGTCAAACCATGCCAAATATTAATTTAATTAGAAAAAGGAATACCTTAAGTGTCTATTGATTATGTATTCTTTTCCCAGGAAGGTATTTTCTAGTTCCTCAGATCACATTTCAAGCATAAAAAAGTTTTTAAATTCACGTATTATATTTATACACTTTCGAGGAGAAGCTTTAAGCTTTAAGTTGATATAAGGTGATAGTGAGAGGTGGGGCACGACAGATATGGTCGAAATTAAAGAGGGAAAGGAGAGATAGGAATAATTTTAAATCTATTTTTATTAAATGCTTAAGAGTAAGGGAAGGAGGTAAGGACCAACATGAAACTATTTAATAAGTCATCTGAGAGGAAACGAGACAAAAAAAAAAGAGATGAAACGATTTAAGGAAGTAAATGTGGAAGCAGGGGTGTGAGGAAAAAATGAGGACAGAAGAAAAGTAAAAATAAATTTACATACATGGGCATATTGCGGTTAATTTCAAAAGATACAGATTGATATATTTTGCAGTTAACGTTTGGCATTATATATATGGTGAACTCTCCCGTCGCATTCGACGTATCAGGGACAAGCAGCTCAGATCCTAGGAACTGACAGCCAGACACCAGCACAAATGATTTGATTATATTAGTTAAAGCTTTGTGCAGAACTAACCACATTTTTGAGAGATCGAATACAGATATTTGGTGCACTACAATTCAGAGTTTTCCTTCTCCTAGACCAGATGCCATCCAAGGCTATAATAATATCCAGTATGTCCTGCAATTTACCCATAGTTGGAGGGAGAAGAAGATGATTAGTACTTGTTATGGGTATTAGCACGTACGTTATATATATATATATATATATATATGTATATATATATATATATATATATATATATATATATATATATATATATATATATATATATTAGCTTGGTGCAAAATAATAACGTAATAATGTCGTTTTAACGTTAAAAATACGTCGAAAAACGACATTATAACGTTATTATTTTGCACCAACCTAATATATATATATGTATGTGATACAAAACACACACACACACACATATATATATATATATATATATATATATATATATATATATATATATATATATATATATATATACGTGTGTGTGTGTTTTGTATCTATATATTTGGCATGATGATATATATATATATATATGTATGTATATATATATATATATATATATATATATATATATATACATATATATATATATATATATATTATATATATATATGTATATATATATATATATATATATATATATATATATATATATATATATATATATATATATATATATAGAGAGAGAGAGAGGGAGAGAGAAATACTTAGGAGGATTTGAAATAATCATAATTAATTAATTCATCGTGTCTCGAAGAAACCTCAACAGAATGCAGAAAGCGCTGGATGGCCGTTTCCTCCTGTATTTGGGACTCATCAGCAGTGTGCATCCACTACCCAGAATTGACACGTGAATAGTTACGATAGGAAGCAAACGTCATAGAAAGGCTTCTCGGTCACGAAGAGGTACCGAATTAGACTCGATGTAGTCCCGCTCGATCACAAATTCTGTGGTGGAAAAAAAGAGCATCAAGACATTCATCCCGGCTCATCTCTGTGGTTCTCACCTGCTTGCTCTTCTGGTATAACCCATAGGAATCACTTCTTCCTGTAACGGATCGAAATATTCTAATTGCAAGAGTCGACTCTTTGTCTCTGTTCGTAATGAGTGCAAGTGTGTCTTAAAGTTACTGTTTACTGATGGAACGAAACAACGTATTGCATCTCTCAAGTTTGTTTCTAAGTGTTTTTGCCACCTCTGCAAGAATGTGCTGAACTACAACAAATTCTCAATCCCTCATCTATTCAATCAATACGAAATTCTAAATTCCTCAGCTTATAAGGTTGAATGCTTTGCTCGAATATTCTCATCCAACTCAACATACGATACATCCGGGGTACCCACAGCTGATTTTCCCGCAGAACTGAGGTTATACTGAGTGAGATGTGCATAACCCCGTCGATGGTATTAGGCATTATCTCTAACTTAGACTCTCATAAAACAGTTGGTATTGACGGGACACCAGCCATAGTCCTAAAGAAATGTCCCACTGAGATGGTTCCAGTTCTCTCCAAACTCTACAACTGTTGCCTCTCCGATTCTTCCTTTTCAACCTGTTGGAAGGCCTCCTCTGTCGTCCCTGTTTTTAAATATTCTAGCAGCCTTTTCGACCCCGCCTAACTCTGGTCCCATCAGTCTCTTACGACTCTTTGATAAAGTCTTCGAGCCTTTAATCAATGCCGAAGTAGTTAAGCATTTCACCTTCCACGATCTGCTCACTGACAAATAGTATGGGTTCCGCTTTGGCCGGTCTACTGCTGATGTGCTTCCAGCCATAACTGAATATGTATACCAAGCTCTTGATAATAAAGTCGAAGCTCGAGCAGTTGCTCTCGATATACCGAAGGCATTTGACAGGGCTTGACATTCTGTCCTTCTACGTAAGCTTCAGTGTTATCACAAAACACGACGATAATTTGATTTAATCTAATCCTCCCAACAGTGTTAATGAAGGTTTGCCTGAACAGGTTCTCTTCCAGTTCCTATCATACTCACCCTTGTGTACCTCAAGGATTTATCCTTGGTCCTACACTGTTTCTGATATTCATCAATGATCTTCCTGATGTCACCAGTTCTCAAGTAGGCATCTATGCAGAAGACACTACACCTTACACTTCTCTCAATAGTAAATCCGAGATTTCTAACAACCTTAACTTGGCTGTTTGTCTCAAAAACGACCTACAATCTTTGGTTTATTGGGGCAGGAAATGGCTTGTGAATTTCAAAGCACCCAAAAGAAAACTGACGTTATGTACTCACCACAGAGAATCTTTCCTGACTCCTATCAGCATGGTTCATGGCCAACTCCACAAGAGCGCTTCACTGATATTTCTTGGTCTCATGTTTTCCACTGAACTGAGATGGAACAACTATATTGCATCAATAGCTTTATCTACAATAATGACAATTGGCTCTCTTTGTCACGCCAGAAGGTTTTTCTCGTGTGAGTCCGTCCTTCATATCTACAAATGTACCATTCCTCCATGCATGGAATAATTTACCACATATGATCTGGTGCTCTCACAGTTCATCTCGGGGTTCTCGACAAATTATAAAAACGGATATACAATGGGATCGGTCCTGAATTGGATTCTCGAATCCAGTCATTGTCTCACCGACGAAATGTGGCTTCCCTCTACCTTTTCTATAACTGCTTTCATGGCACCTGCACTGACGAGCTATTTTCACTAGTGCCAAGACTGCATGAATTTAAGCGTGCTAATAGGTTAGCATTTCAGTCTCACACTTTACTGTCGAGATGTAACCGCCTCTTCTACTGCAACAGCTTTTTCTCTCGCACTTCCCGACAGTGGAACTCCCTTCCTTTTACTTGCTTCTCTCTTTTCTATAATCATCAAAAATTTAAAGATAACATTAGTCTACATCTTCTGTTGCCTTGATCCCCGATCTTCTTTTTATTCTCCTCCGTTCTTTTTTTTTTATCCTTTCCTACCCCCTTATACCCAGTCTATTCTCTTACTTACCTTCTCTGTAGCCCCTTGGGTACTAGTGGTATTCCTGCCTTGCTTGGGGTGAAAAACTTATATATATATATATATATATATATATATATATATATATATATATATATATATATATTATGGGGTCCACCCTTTTCTTATATAAAACTGATAAGACACCAAAATGAGCAACAATTACAAATGCAGAAATACCAAAATGATCAACAGTTACAGCTACAAGAAAAATGGCAAAAACAAATATTACAAACGCAAAAGAAAATCAAGATAGACAAACAGAGCTCCAGGAACTAATATTGAAAGTAGCAGGCAGCAAACAATTAGATATTGAAAAAGAAGCAACACTTTCGCAAGACGCAGTGTGGAATACCATAGAGATTTTAAAATATTCTCTAAATGAGGATAAAAATTTTGGAGATTACTTCAGAAGACATGAAGACATCTTTAACATAGACTGTCAAAATTGGACAGAAGCAAAAAAGCTACGTCTATTGCTTAGAAAATTAGGAACTGAAGAATATACAAAGTTCGTGGATTATATCTTGCCAAAAAAGACGAACGAATTAAAATTGAACGAAGAAATGACATTTCTTAAAGAACTCTTTAACCCCAAAACATCACTCTTCCATAGGAGGTGGAAATGCCTTAGCTTGGTGAAGGGCGATAATGAGGATTATTCCACGTTTGCCGCAATCGTAAATAAACATTGTGACGACTTCAATCTAGCGGAATTAACACCGGACAATTTTAAATGCCTCATCTTTGATCAAGGGCTAGTTTCTACAAAAGATAGCGAAATGCGTAGAACAATGCTTGCAAAATTACAAAATGAACCGGGTCTAACATTACTGCAATTATCAGAAGATTGCCAGAGATGTTTAAGCATAAAGAAAGACGCAGAGGACATTGAAGAATCAGCTGTTTCTCATATACGTAAGTTAAATAAAAGTCTACGTTCTTCACCCTCGCCGGAAAGAAAACTAAAATTTTACGACAATGAAAAAAGATTCTCACCCTCCCCGGAAAGAAAAATAAAATATTATGATAAGAGAAAAAATACAACAAATTATGACGGATATCGAAACAAATATAAGCCCCCTCCATCAGCATGTTATCGATGTGGAGGATTATATTGGAACAAGGATTGCCGCTTCAGATATAAAAACTGTCATGAATGTGAAAAAAAAAGGCCATAAGGCATCCCAATGTAGAAATAGAAAAGATACTAATAGAATAAGAGCTACAAGGATGAATAATAATGACAACACCAATGTAAGGAAATATGTAGAACTGGAAATTTTAAACAAAAAGATTAAATTACAACTGGATTCGGGTTCCGGCCTCACGATAATCAACTTACAGACATGGAAAACTCAACAGACCTACCATGTTACACACTCGACAAATTGCCAAGTCGGTTACAGGCAAACGAATAACATTTGAGGGATGTGAATGTGAATGTTAAATTTCACGGCAAAACAAAAAAACTTAAGATATACGTCATGAAAGATACTGAAAATTTAGTAGGTATCGACTGGATGCAGAAATTCAACGTTGGGGACCTACCTATCAAGTCGTTTTGCAAAAAGTTAGAGGTTGAACCATCAGATTCCATAAAATTGAAGAAAGAATTATACAAGCAATTTCCTGGGGTATTTTCAAGTGGGTTGGAACGATGCAACAAATTTAAGGCCAAAATAGAATTAAAAGAAAACGTCCAACCAATTTTCAGAAAGAAGCGAAATGTACCGTTTGCTACTATAGAAAAAATAGACAAAATATTGGAGAGACTTGAACAAACTGGGATTTTATCTAAAACAGAGTTTAGTGAGTGGGCTGCGCCGGTGGTTTACGTAAAAAAGAAGTCAGGAGAAATTCGCGTATGCGCAGATTTTTCGATGGGACTCAACAAGGCAGTAAAAGACCATCATTACCCACTACCGAGCCCAGAGGAGATATTTACAAAGCTCAACGGCGGTAAGATATTTTCAAAAATAGATCTTAGGCTTATCTACAAATTCCAGTACAAGAGAGTTCGAAAATCCTTTGCATTAATACGCACAAAGGGTTGTACAAGTTCAACAGACTACCATTCGGAATAAAAGTTGCTCCTGCAATTTTTCAGCAAACGATGGACACAATGCTCACGGGCCAGAATTTCGCGACCGCTTATCTGGATGATATCCTAATTAAGAGCGACAATGTTGAAGAGCACACCTCACACATAAAAGAAGTTTTTTGAAGACTTCAGGACTTCGGCTTCAAAATAAAAGGAGAAAAGTGTGATTTTTTCCTAAATGAAATTAAATATTTAGGTCAGATAATAAATGAAAATAGCAGGAAACCGGACCCAGCGTCGGCATCGGCAATTAAACATATGCCGGAACCAAAAAATATTGCTGACCTGCAAAGTTTCCTGGGCCTAGCTAATTGCTATGGCTAATTTATTGATAATATGCATAAACTGAGGCCTCCTTTAAATGAGTTACTAAAAAAGGAGCATAACTGGAATTAGACAGAGGACTGTAAAAAAGCGTTCAAGGAAATAATACAAAAATTAACTTCAGAGTTAACACTGACGCATTTTGATCCCGAACTCGAAATCATTATTGCAAGTGACGCGAGCTCACATGGGGTAGGTGCGTGTATTTTACACAAGATGCGGAACGGTACAAACAAACCCGTTGCACACGTATCTAGATCATTATTACCGGCAGAAAGAAACTACTCACAGATTGAAAAGGAGACATTAGGCATAATTTTTGCAGTAACTCGTTTTCACAGATATATTTATGGGAGAGAGTTCACACTCCAAACGGACCACAAACCACTTCTTACGATTTTTGGTTCAAAAAAAGGCCTACCAGTCTACACAGCGAACAGACTTTTAAGATGGGGAAATGTGTTACTGAACTATAATTTTAAACTGCAATTCTTACCATCAAAGAAAATAGAACACGCTGACGGACTATCGCGATTAATACCTGCGAAAAGTGAACCGTTAGAAGAATCGGTAATTGCCGCATTACAAGCGGAAGACGAAATCAGTAAGGTACTATGCAATACAATAAAGGAACTACCTGTAACGCTGCTAGAGATAAGACGAGAAGCAGAAAGAGACAAATTTATTCAGGAGACCAAAAAAAAAAGTAGAAGACAAAGTGAAGAATTTAGCAGATAGTTTCTCAATCTGTGACAACATATTGTTGTATAACGAGAGAGTTGTAATACCAAGTCACTACGAAGAAGGATCTTAAAAAATTTTCACTTGGGACATCCCGGAAAAAACCGGATGAAATCACTCATGAGAAGTTTTGTCTACTGGCCGAACATGGACGATGATATCACGCAAATGGTGGAAAGTTGCAAAGGGTGTGCTACTGCGGCGAAGGCTCCACAATCTATACAAAGGCCATGGCCTAAAGTAGACAGGCCATTGTTCAGAATACACATGGATTACGCAGGATCCATTGAAGGTTACTATTATCTAATAACTATAGATAGTTTCAGTAAATGGCCAGAGGTTGCCAGATTCAAACACCCAACAACTGAAAACACCATAAATTGTTTAATTGAACTATTTGCTAGATTTGGTGTCGCAGATTGCGTAGTAAGCGATAATGGCACACAGTTTACATCCAGAGATTTTAAAGAATTTTGCGAGATGTACCAAGTAAAACATATTAAGATAGCGCCATACCACCCGAGGTCAAATGGAAAAGCCGAGAGATTTATCGACACATTGAAAAGAGCACTAAAAAAGCTGAGGACGCACCGACGACAAAAGCTCTACAGCAATTTCTACAAGTATATAGGATAACACCCAACGCAAATACACCATCGGGTCTTTCTCCAGCAGAGTTGATGTTCGGGCGAAAAATAAGGTCGGTGTTTGATAAATTATTGTCAAGTAAGAGCAAAAATCAACATACGCCGATGGTGCCAAAGAGAACATTCAAACCTGGAGAACGGGTTTATTTCAAAAATTTTAGAAACAATATGTCGTACTGGGAGCCGGGTACAGTAATCAATAGATCAGGGAATCTAATGTATACCATAAAAGGCGATAAGTTCACACACAGAAGACATATCGACCAGTTACAGGAAAGACGAATTGAGGAACGAAGTTCGTCAACCACAGATAATGACGATGATATGGATACAATCTTTGAGGCATTCGCGATACAAAGACCGTAAGAAAATAATACAGTAATGAGAAGGTCAAACAGGAAAAGAAAATTCGTCGAACCACTAATCATCAACCACAAGAGACAAAAATATTAACTCCCCCCGAAAAGGGATCTAAGGAGGGATGTTATGGGATCCACCCTTTTCTGATATAAATGGACTCGTCCTGCTGCCATAAAATAGCCACAGTCAGTCAGAGATGAGGAGAGGGACGAGTAGAGGAACAGGGTGGAGGAACAGAGTGTGATTAAGTTGACGTTAGAAGTCAGTTACAAGGACGCCCGACTCTAAAGAAGTTTACTTTGAGACTATATATAGCGACCATTGATTAATACTAACCGGCGTTCCTGGATTTTACTAACAGCATTACCTTTTGTATTTTGTGTAAATACATTTAATTTCTTAGCTTAAATACTTGCGTTTGTCATTTATTGGAGAACGATCTTTCACGCGGAATCCACAACAATATATATATGCATATATATGAGACTTTTATGAATCTTTATTTTTATTAAAGTTACATCAGAGAATGAGATAGGGATAAAATGAAGAAAGAAATTCCGGGTATTTTTATATTTATGTTGTTTGATTTTCATTGATTAATCATGTTTCACATGCATTTAATTTTTTAAGAAAAAACTTTTATAATTTGAGGTGATCGAAATTCAGGGAAATTTCAAGCTCAGCTAAAAATAAAACCAAATATGGCTTTACGCATGTGGGTGTATAATAATTCGAGATATATACGTCATAATCAGACGATAATGTATTTGGATTCGTCAGGCTATTACTTCTGCTTATATATTTATCATTGAATTGACTGTTTACTGCCATAATTACTTAATAAAGTTTGATATGGTTTGAGTTGTGAGTAATGACTATATAATAAATAAAGCTGAATATATATGTGCATATGAGTGTGTGTGTGTGTGTGATATATAAGGAACAAATTGGAAACGTTTACAAATTTAACATGTTTCACTTTTATTTATGATTCATCACGAATATAATCGAAGCATGCTAAATGAAAGCAAAGCGTCAAATTTATAAACTTTCCTATTTCTCACTTTATCCTATCATGAAATCCAATTCTAATCCATATTGGATCTATATTTGAGCACAATTCTCATATATATATATATATATATATATATATATATATATATATATATATATATATATATATATATATGGACTCTCCCATCGAGTTCGATGTATGATGTTCCGACGACCACGACCTGAATATCCGAACGCCTATGATGAACATGATTTTGAGACCGGCACTAGAATTCCACAAAAGACCACAAACAGTACAGGAGAATGTATTGTATCCAACTGCAGCAGGAACACTGTTAGCTGTCATATTTTACTTTCGTCTTTTTCAAAGTCGACTGATTCTTACTTCTTGATGGTGCATTATTCCTGAATGACAGCTAGAACGATACTTTGATCTCTTCATAGCTACCTCTTCAAAGTTCTTAAATGGAATGTTGACGCAAGGAAGGTTGCTTTTCAGTTTGTTGTTGGCTTGTTTTGACTGGCGGTTTTTGTCACTTACTCAAATCTTATGATACTTATGCATTTCATCAATCACATTTGGGACCTCTATATCATTTTCATGCTGATGTTTGCGCAGTGGAACTCCGAGAGCTTCCAGAGAGGCAGCATGACTTG
The DNA here is from genome assembly GCA_963932145.1 of Acanthosepion lycidas. Classification (NCBI taxonomy): domain Eukaryota; kingdom Metazoa; phylum Mollusca; class Cephalopoda; order Sepiida; family Sepiidae; genus Acanthosepion; species Acanthosepion lycidas. Next base: position 109,901,625 of record OZ010586.1, read on the forward strand.
CTTAGCTCTGTGCTTTCCATGATGATTCAACGTTAGCAGTGATAATAACTGCCCGAGGAGCAGTGTCCAGTTTATAAGAAAGATCGGCTTACATTTGATGTTTTTTTCAGCAAAGAGACATTAAGGCATTTCGGTAGTTGTGATTTTTGTACCCGTTTATATTTAGGGCGAAACATGACTTTGCTGTGAAGGAAGGCGTGGTCAGAGTGGTAGCAGGTGGCATGAAAAGAGCGTGTGATGACAGTCTCGAACATCTCTCTGCTTGGTGATGACAAAGTCGATAAGATGCCAACCTTTCGATTTGGGGTGGATACATGAATACATGGGGTCAATACATGAAGACTTGCAGTAGCTGGGCTGCAAAAACAGAGTGTTTGTCATACTGAGATCAAATTCTCTACACATCGAGAGTAATCTCGGACCATTAGAATTCATTAACTCAAGATTGTGACATCCAGTGACACATTTCCGTGTTTGATGGTCAGAATCTGCACGGGCGGTAAAGTTCCCCAAGCCATTACGTGCTCTGTACTGTTCATGATCGGAGCATAAGAACTGACCAACAAGGCCGTAGTTTTCTGATCAAGATCGATTTTGAGAGTCATTATTCTATCAGAAACAGCCTTAGGAAGAGAAGGCATTGACACCGCAATCATTGATTTGAAAGCAAAACCTACACACGGTTGTCGCGACTTGTTTTCATCACTCCCAGACCAGAAGAAAGGTGTACCCTCCTTTGATCTCTACCAATTGTAATGCACCAGGAAGATGAGTTTCATTCAGTGCAGCTATATCAATGTTGCACTTTTTTTTAGTTCCATTGCAACCTGACTGCCTTTCTTTCTGCTTCTGAGTTGTTGTCCTGGAGTGTTCCTACATTCCAAGAGACACGATGAAGTTGATGTTGTCTCATACAGTTTTTCGGAGCAGCCGGATGACCACCGGCACCAAGCTGCGGTGCCGTGAGACACCTGCCGGCCCAAACCTCTTCACTTAATGTTCCAGAACCGTTATTGCCATTAGTCTGTGCTATATTAGTTATTTTCTTTGATTTTTGTTTGCATTTTAGGGCTTCGAGCAGTCATAGTTATTGTTGAATTGTGTGGAAATAATTATATGTAGTTGTCAGAAAACAAACACAATGATTTATTTAAAGTGATGAAGGCTTGTGCAGGACCATCAACACTGTGTGGACAAATGAGTAACGGTGCAAAGGACTTGCCACGGAAACTCCGAACGACAGTCTTCATGTGTTATTATCACGAAGTTAATCGCTCCGGATCACAGTCAATGCCAGCTAGTACACGCCTCTCGGCAGACACATGCAATAATATGGCCGGGATAAGCTTTCATGAGTTTTCCTTCTCATCTGAAGTCTTTTTTATCGTGAAACCAACAATAAAAGGTTTGCTAAACAAAACTGGGAGATACTCTTTTCAACCTCATCAAAGGCAGCTATCCCACGCCATTTCTCAACCTGGTACTTTACATATCACTGCGGGATATATATATATATATATATATATATATATATATATATATATATATATATATATATATATATATATATATATATATTACACTGGATGTCGAAATAAACAACTCGTCATCAATGTCCCAAAATATTACTATATTCTTAAAATGATAATAACAATAATTTATTACAATTAATATTACAATAATAATAATAATAGTAATAATAATAATAATAATAATATATTCTCATATAATTGATAACATATATATATATATATATATATATATATATATATATATATATATATATATATATATATATATATATATAATCCGTCTCTATTTCTCAGATGAGGCATTATGTACACTATTTACATTATTCAGACTATTGTCCTCACCTTTGCCATATGTATTACAACGCTCCAGCATTCTTCAGGTGATTGGAATGTCGAATTGATCCCTTTATTTCGTTCTCTGGTGTAGACTGTTCTAGTTCCACATGCCATGTTTAATGGATGTCGTCAAGGACACATGGCACAGTGGATAAAGGCGTTGGTTAGATCCAGTGACAGGAGCCAAAGAATGTGAGTTCAATACCCAGTTGATGCAGTGGAGAACTTGGAGAGTGGAATTAACAGGTGGTAACTGATAACTGGCATCGTGTGTGTCAGTGTAAAATATCCAAAATCCCTTTATGACATTTAATAATTTGTCTCTCGTTTAGATAAAGGCGTTGGTTAGATCCAGTGACAGGAGCCAAAGAATGTGAGTTCAATGCCCAATTAATGCAGTGGAGAACTTGGAGAGTGGAATTAACAGGAGGTAACTGATAACTGACATCCTGTGTGTGTCTGTGTAAAATAGCCAAAATCCATTTATGACCTTTAATAATTTGTCTCTCGTTTAGGTAAAAAATTATGTTCCTCAATGTTAGAGGGAAATCTCTCTTTCACTTTTCCTACAAAAATTATGTCTATCTCTTTCTTCCTCCTTCTCAGTGTGATATTTAGGTTTCCCCTGATCAACCTTTAGATATGATTCGCTTTCTGTAACTCATTTTGGAAATCGTACCGGAACTTCGACAAGAAGATTCGGGTTTAACTTTGGTATTTCTTTAATGCGAATGGCATCTGTTTGAGGTCACGCTCTCTCTCTCTCTCTCTGTCTCTCTGTCTCTGTCTCTCTCTCTCTTAGACCAATAATCGAATTGCTAAAATAAAGATGGTCACAGTGGAAACTGCAGCTGTAGTCGATATCTGGAATAGGTAGTTGTACTTCGAACCTTCGTCGATAATGTTGATGTTACACGCACACATTTCTCACTTTTCTTTTTATTTCTTCTCGTAAACAGCATTTGTCACACCTAGCAATTTACACTGTGGCAGAAAATAATATAACACTTCAACTACGTCTTAGAATTGTCTTATTATTATTCTTCCTCTTTTAGAATTTAATCCAGCACTTTTTGCTTTTCTTCTTTTTTCTTTTACGAGTCAGGTATGATAGATTGAAAGATTATTTTACACCTAAAGCAAAGCAATAATGCCACTAACACATATCCTCTTGTGCAAATTCATTGAAACTATCGCTTCAGTTTATTTCTTTCCCCATACGGTCAATTTTAGACCCAGTGACAGGGCATAATCGATTTCTATTTCTTCCACAGATTAGGTCATTTGCAGTGGTGTGCAGTAATATGAATCTATTTTCGCGGTGTATGATAAAATTTTTTTGGCCTTGAAAATTATTGAGTCACCCATGACTGCATCAGAATTTTATCTTACCCAGACACTATTGTCCCGACTGTCGATTAGTTTTCCTACATTGGCTGCAATGTACGTTACTCCAAGGAAGCGTACTAAAATTGTAACCCAACACGAACTCAATCGAATGTCTTACCAGTGAGCAAATCAAAATACTATCGACGGCCCGGAAACTCTCCTGATTTAAATCCAATCGAGAATTTGTAGTCAACCTGCAGGAAACGGCCTTTTTGAATGGTCATACGAAGTACTAAAATGTGAAGTAGGTCATGTTTCATTGAAAAAATACGAAAAAAAAGTAAATAATAACGGAATCATTATTGTTGTTTCAATTAATTTGCACAAGTGTGTAGCGTGTTAACGAGAATTAAATAAATGAGAAAATCTAAGAAAGGAGAAAGGACAATGAAAAGAATAAAATCTTGAAAGTCAGAGGATATCAATTGATTTTGCATTTAAATATCGTAGTCGACAAGAAGCTGCGTAAAGAGTTCCACAGGGAAGAACTTCTGAAGAAAAAAAAACTATTATATTTAATTATTTGATCAGTAAAATCATGAGACCTTCTTGCTACTACAGTACTACAGTTAATTTCAAAAGTATCAAGATGAAAGCTCTGGAGAAGATCTACCATAGAATATTCATAGAGAAAAGCACTACTGTGTTACGGAAACTGTTCTTTGGATTTTATAAAGAATTTTCAGATATATATCAAAAGTTCCCGGATAATTGTGGAAGCAATATTCAATACACAGACGAATGTTAGATTTATAAACTTACAAGATGGAGAAACGTTGTCTGACCCGGCACAGTGAACCAACTCTCCTAGGAATTGATTCATATTTACTGATTTGATAGGATTTTATGAATTCTTTTAAAGCGAGAAATGTTCAATCTTTCTTATGTCTGCTAAGGATAATGGCGAGTTTTCTATATAATTATTTAAACAATTTATTTTTATGTCTCCTTTTTTTACTTTTTAGTTTCCATTTTTCATTCATCATCTCCGCGTTTGCAATTATCGTCATAAATTTTTCTCTTTATTTTTATTATTCTTTCCCACTTTATCATTTTTCCGATGTTCTTCTTGGTTGTTTTTTTTTTCAATTCGTTCTTCATTCTTTTCTCCAGTTCTTCATTCTTTTCTTCTTCTAGATTTTTCTTGTCATCTTCTTTTACTCCTTCCATTTTTCTTTTCTCATATTTCTCATATCTTTCCCGTTCATATCTTCCCATAGCCAATTCGTTTTACTTTCTGGTAATAAGCCGTGTTTGCTTAATATTAATCATACCAAAATAGTTTTAGCTCCAGTGCTTATTCCTAAAATAACTTAAAACGTCCAAATCAATTGAAACAATTCACACGCAAACACACACAGAGATACACAAAGATACACACACACATATATATATATATATATATATATATATATATATATATATATATATATATATATATATATATATATATAAAGTGGACATTGTAGTCAACACCCAGAGGCGACAGTCTCCTCTTTCATGCTTAAATGTAATCCTCAGATGACCTGACGACAGTGTATCTCATGAAAGAGACTCTCCCCAGTGGCTGTTCACTTCTGTTTACATATCAATGATATTGAGTTCATTATGCATAAATATGGCACAGCTTACAATGTTTAAATGCAACGGCTGACTGTTTTGCTGAAGCGTTCATTAGAAAGTAAAAAAAAATACCCACTCTGTAATTATTTTTTCTTTTATGGTCAAACGCTCATTAAGGCGTGAAAACTGTTCTTTTTATAGGCATTTTAGAATATTATAACTATTTAAAGACAAAAAGAAAAGAAAATCCAGTAATGGATAGCTACACATAGTTTTTGACTGACCAGTTGCACCCTTGATTATGATACATGGAAAGTACTTGGGAAATAGACGTGATTTTTACTGTTGTTTCTAGTATCATTTGATTGTAATACGCTGGAAAATATCTGTGAATGGATTATGCTAAAAATAAGCAGACAAAATCTATGTAATTTATTTAATCAGGCATGCCTAAAAGAGAAATTATTGCTTGAATGCACACATATATATAAATATATTATAAGTCCGATAATCTTTTTAAGACACTTTATATGCTTACACGTTCTTTTTATAGATAAAAATATGTAAGTAAATTGTCCGTTTATAATAAACAGTATTAACCAGTCTGAATATCCGACAAATTTTCATAGAAAATATGTGTCCTCCGAGAGGAATCGAAACTGCATCCTATATAGAACCGTCATATAGCCTGACGTGTCTTAACCGACTGGGTCACAAAGGAGCGCTCGGTTAGCAAGTTCGATTTTATTGTTTTTAACACAATCCTCTATGATTTTCTCTCATACATTCATATCTGCTCAATGCGTATCCAAATGTTGACAAATGACGTCACACATTAGGAAATGGACAAAGTCCGACAATTATTTTTTAAGACATTTTTTTCTCGGACATTCAGGACGGGAAATGTTGTTAATACTGTTTATTATAAACAGAGCATTTACTAAAATATTTTTATGTATAAAAAGAACGTATAAACATAAAACATGTCTTAATATATATATATATATATATATATATATATATATATTTATATTTATTCATCCACAGACAGACTGTTTCGTTATATCACTGCTCCTCAGTGTGACTAGACAACCGATTGCTTCAATGACCTTAAAACTTGTACACTACTTACATTATTCGGACTATTGTCCTCATCTTTGTCACCATATTTATTACAAAGTTTCGGCAGTTGTACACTCCCGCCTTCTTCAGGTGGTTGGAATTTTCGAACTGAACCCTTTATTTTGCACACTGGGGTAGACTGTTCTAGTTCCACGTGCCATGTCTAATGGATGCCATTTATCACTTATCTTCTGTTAATTTCCCTCTCTAAGTTCTCCACCGTCTTAACCGGGTATTGAAACCACACTCTTTGGGCCTAGTCACTGGATCTAACCAACGCCTTTATCCACTGTTCCATGTCTCCACAATGACCATTATAATGATGAGGATCATCAGTTCTAAATCCGCATCAAGAGAAAATGTCTGTCAACATTTGTTCCGTGACAACCGTAACTTTGAACTGACCTTTTTTTCTTCTACCTAGTTTTAGCTTATACGCTTGATATCCAATGGAGAAATTAAATTCAATCAGTAGGGTCTGTATGTTTGAATTTATACTGTATTTTCCAATGTAAGAATAAGATTTTGTACAAGGTGCTCTAAAAGTCGCATTAAGATTGATAACATTTTAAATTCTATTTTTATATACCAACTGAAATCATGGTTCTGTGTATGAATACATATTATTAGGAAATTTTATTTGTCGATTTAATGAAGATGATGTAATGCAAATTATCAATGGTTATATTTCAGAAGTGTATTTTTTCTGCAAATTGATCCGTGACTATTGGGACACCCTGTACATCGGATTAAAACTAATGGATTAAGTTTAATTTCTTGTTTCGTTTTTGTTCACAGATTTTCAACATTCCCATCCATTATATAACAATGTATGTTGTCAGTTTGGTAAAAAAAAAACATTTTGTTTGTTACATGCTGCCATTTTTTTTTTTTTTTGGTGGGGATGAGATTCAAATTAAGCTAAAGTGCCATCAAGTGTAGAACAATTACACTGGCCTAGACAGCACGGAGATGCCTCAAAATGTATTTGTATTATGAACAGTTTTTGTAGATAGGAAAGTCATTAATTCACCTTATGTTTTGAGAAAGATATATTTAATGAGCTTTTGCTTTCTTTTTTTGTATGTCGGTAGTTTCTAGAATATTTAGCTTTTCTTGTAGTGAGTGTAGTATACAATATTTGTATTATCTACCAACACACACAGAGTCATACACCTACACACACGCACAAACATACACAATGATATGTATGTGCGAATGTGCATGTATACATATATATATATTTGTATGTATGTATGTATGTGTATATATATATATATATATATATATATATATATATATATATATATATATATATATATATTATCATTATTATCATTATTATTATTATTATTTCAAACGTCATGTTTAGTAGAAATAGTAGAAACACGTATTTTTTTCAGACTCTATTTCTGTTACCTTCTAGCGCATCCACGAAAATGTGTCATCTGGTAGGATTTGAACTTGTGTCACACACACTTCGTAGGAGGAACCAATAAAATACGTGAATTGACCAAATATAATTACCTTCCGAGTATCCGATGACAGGGTATCCGCACAATTTAAAAAAATAAAAGAAAAAAAACCGTAAACAATTTAAATAAAGAACACATCATTGTTATTGGCTGTTGGGCAACTTCCAATCAAATGCGTGATAGCGGTTTATGGTTTGCTTAATATAAGTCAGTGTCTGCACGCAGTTAATTTTGGAGGGCGGATCAGACACTGATCAGCTCTGATGAGGGTCGACTTGGCGAAGGCAGTATTATGTTTGAAAGACCCGAAAGTGCCCAATGTTCCAAATCAGAACATCTCTGACGACGCCATCTAGCGATAAAGTATAATAAGTATATATCGGATTAAAAAACTAAAAAACATTAATTCTTTAGGAAAAAATATTTATGTTAAATAGGATTATCCGAGAAGTTACCCTATTGTTAAATTGATAATGACGATATTCAAATAGGTTTTTTTTTTTTCTTTAAATCGGAACACTGTTTAACCCCTAGTCCTTGTGCCCATTATATGTGCAGACAATATCAGAACAAATATTGTCATTTGATGACTGCTTGGATATAACATAGCGTAAGTAATTTATATCATGTACAATTATAATTATTTGTTTTATTATTGATAACACTTTTGGCAGACAGGAAATAAATCAGTCGTATGAATAATATTTATGTTTCTATTATACTGTCTCATTTTATCGCGTAGAAGACACACTTTTATCATCGAACAGATGATTATGAGTCTAAGCGCTAATGACAGCGGTCTACAGAAACGGTACAATCACATAAGATCCTCGGAAGAATTTCTAAACACGTAGCATTAAATTCTATAATGTATTCAAGTTCCCGTCACTTTCTTTTGAAATTGCTTTCTCTGGGTGCGTATCTCATCTTGCATATGACTCAACCTCTGAACAAGATGGTTGCCTTATTTATGAATTCCTATTCTTTTATGGTCGACATCAACTTTTTATTTCCAGCTTAATTTAAATCGGGCTATCAACTCCTCTTCTTTTTATATAACGCAGATTTGCTTAGACAAAACGAACCTAGGCAACGTTAAAAGCAAAATTGCTCCAATTATAAAATGACTTTATATTGAAACACAGGAAAATATAATAATGTTTCCGATATTTTATTTTAATATCTAAATTTCCGAGCGTAGCGCGTTACGTTAATACAAAAAGGTTTTCATATCTCAGAGAAGTATCGTTTAAAGCAAAACTATTATATTACTCAAGCTCTGAGACATATGTAATGTAAGATATATATATATATATATATATATATATATATATATATATATATATATATATATATATATATATAGGTAACTATACTCGTTTCGAAAAAACTTCGAATTTTTGATTTGCCAATAATCAAATCAATCACGAAGGAAAAAAGGTTTTAAATATATATATATATATATATATATATATATATATATATATATATATATATGTGTGTGTGTGTGTGTGTACAGAGAGCGAGTGACGGGTGAGAGTGACGTAGAGTTTAAATTAGCATCATAAATTTAATCTATGTACGAATTTTATTATATATCTATTCGTATGTATTACCCTAAATATTTGTTCTATGTTCTCAGTAGTTATCAAAATTCTTAATCCCATTGAATTTGTGTACTTCAGATATCCCGTTGATGAAAGATGAACCCCTACATAATGGCTACTCTTCTAGAAAATGATCAATGTGTGTCATTGCTACTGGAAAAAAATATCGGTTACGCAGACCCAGCGAAATTCCTTTCTATGGGGTTAGGTTAAATATATTGTATCAAACAAAGCTGCGGGATATCAGTGATGTAAAGCAAAAGATCAGTGATGACATTGCCACCATTGATGAATCTATACTAAAACGAATATGGTAAGAAATCGAGGACCTTCTTGATATTCTTCAGGCCATATAATGACGCCCATATAAAAGTGTATTACATTGGTTAAAATACTCCTGATGCTGTTAAAATTTTCACATATTTGTCTCTTCTTTTGCTTTTGGAAACATTTTTTTTTAAATAATGGACCCCCTGTATTTCGGTTTTAAATACACACACACACACACACACACACACACACACATATATATATATATATATATATATATATATATATATATATATATATATATATAGTGTTTATAATTTATCAAATATATTACAAAAGCAATTGGTAAAATATCTTAATCAGATGTACTCAGTAGTTATGAATTTTTTTTAACCATATTGCATTTGTGTATTTCAGGTACCTTGTTGCTGAAAGAGGTACTGTTAAATGAACCCTTACTATTTCCAAACCTGTCGATTTGAAGCAATGCCCCAATTCCCGGGCAACCTCGTTCACCTTTTATCACTGTCTATTTCTTTCTATGGAGTTATATTAAAGATATCGTGTATCAAAGCTGCGGGACATCAGTGATCTAAAGCAAAAGATCACTGATGACATTGCCACTATTGATGAGGCTATACTACAGCGGATATGGCAAGAAACTGAGGACCTTCTTGATGCACTTCATACAAATAATGGCGCTCATATAAAAGTGTATTAAATTGGTTAAAATATTTTGATATCTACTCTTCATTTTGCAAAAATTTCTACATATTTGTCTCTTCATTTGCTACTGTATTAATTTGTTTTTAAATTGTAAAGTGAATTAACGGACGTCCTGTATTTCAGTTTTAAATAACCAAGTAACGGTTGAAAGAGTAGAAGGAAGCGAACATAATGACGATAAGGGGAATAATGATTAACTCCTGACTTAAAGAAGATCGTAGTGTTTGGAAAATGGAGGTCCTGGTTTGGTCTAGTTTGGTCTGGTTTGTTTTACGGCATATCACACGATTCATTCATCATGACAATTTAAAAAGTAACCTACTATAATGAGATATTTTCACGCTTTGTATGAGGTAAATTTTAGGATGAAAAAGAATATTTGTTCGCAGATGTAACAGATAATTGATAATGATGTGTATCAGTGGCTCGAGGTACATTTTAAATATACGGAATTTCGATTGTTTCACTACCGGCATCCGTTTACTTTCACAGAGGCAACTTAGGCCGAAATAATAAATAACTGTTAGTGGTCTTGATCTTCTGTAAATATTGGTTTCAAGTAATAGAGATCCGCATTCAGTTATATTGAATATGCATCCGTGCCGTTTAAAGCATGCATACTTCCGCCTCATAAAGATCACTTACAATTACAATGACGTCATTTCCGGGTTGATTGTTTCTCTAAACCCTTTATCAACGTTAAGACCACTGCCCTCTGCAATTCTTCTGAATACTTCGAGAACTGCCAATACTGCTTCCTGTGACTTTGGAAATTATT
>OZ010586.1:109917422-109949922 GCA_963932145.1 Acanthosepion lycidas
AACGAAATAAAACACCTCATTGCATAAATCGGAAACTTGAAACGGTTCAAGTTAAATCGGTTGAATTTTCCAGATTTATTTTGAAAAAAAATCACTGATTATAGAATTTGCTAAACAAATATGAGCATATTTCCTTTTACAATAAGAAAAACGACGAACAGATCAAATGTCGATATTTTATTCATGTTTATCTTTCGTTTTCGATTTCTTTTCTGATTTACAAACATAATATCTTCCTTTATCTGAGAATCTAACAAAGTTTGCATCATTTATTCATAAAATCAGAGAAACCTCTTTTAATGAAATTGTGTTTAAATATATAAAACATTACGTCGTTATCTTTTTTCGTTCAATATAATGATGACGTTGATACTGCCAACAAATAATGCATATGTACATTGATAAAACATTAAAATACGAATCAACATAAGCACTTACAGATTTTCCAAATATGAACATTACTGTATTATTCCATCGAATTATAATCGCAATAATAGATCTTTCTTCAAATTTGAATCAAACATTTCTCCTACTTGGAAATTTGTCATTTTAAAGAATAGATTCCATATTAAGTTTTTATACGTGCGAAATTGCCATATTTAAATAGTAGTTTTTTAAAGGTTTTATCATTTCACCCCAGGAAGATAGCCATTAAGATGCAAGAAATTACTTAGTGTGATAGTTTCGTAACGTAGGGAAGGTTACTGAATAGAATAATCCCACGAATGTTGGTAATGAATGATAATACTTAGGACACGAACAACACGTATAAGATTCGCCAGTGGCGCGTAGAAGTAGTCAACTGTTAAAAGCGAGTCAAGCGAATTCTACAATGAATCTCCAACTGCAGGATATCCAACAACAGTGCCACGCGGTCAGATGTGGTACAAGGCCGAATTTAATGTTGAGTATCCGAGCCGGTAGGATCGGTCAAAAATTCCCCGTAGACTCGGCATAAAATGGGGTCAGTAGCTGTTTCCCGAGACGTGACTTTGCCCTTCGACATAGCCTCGTCTGAGTATTCTCTCTGCCCGAAGGCAGAGCGTTTGCTCAGCCCAGCTGGAGACGGATCTCCAACTGCAGGATTTCTACAACCGCCTCACGCGGTAAGATGTGGTACAAGGCCGAATTTAACGTGTGCTATCCGAGCACGTAGGCCCCGTAGACAGCGTATAAAACGGGGCCGGGTAGCTGTTATCCGAGACGAGACACTGCCCTTCAACATAGCCACGTATGGAGATCCTCTCTACTCGGAGACAGAGAGTTTGACAAGCACTGCTGGAAATGAATCTCAAGCTGCAGTATAACTACCAACCGCCCCACGCAGTCAGATGTGACACAAGGCCGAATTTTATGTGGCTTATCCAAGCTCGTACGTTCGGCCAAATATTCCCCTGTATAAAATGGTGTTGGGTAGCTGTTTACCGAGAAGGGACCCTGCCGTTCGACATAGCCTCGTCTGGGTATCCTCTCTGCCCGGATGCAGAGAGTTTGAGCAGCACAGCTGCATACGAATCTCCAACTGCAGATCGACATACAGTATTTACTAGGGTATTTATACGAATGGGGACATACCCATTATCGTCCACACGCATCCTACAACACAAAGAATAAGCCAATAAAAGATAATTAATTAAGAGTCAGTAGATAAACATTGGCATTACATTTAGACTTTTGAAGATCAAATTGACTAGAATGCAAGAGAACAGATGAGCGATCCACAAGCGAAAATTGCGAGAGAAGAAACAGTTGGCATAGAACTTGCGGTTACATCTCAATACTTCAGCTATAAAATGCTGAAACCTTGCCACCAGTTTAGTAACCTTAAATTTCTAAATCTAGGGGGAAATTTATCGGGACAAGTATCATGACATTAATTATAGATATTGACAGGTAAGCTACGTTACCGTGAGGGGAAACTGATTGAAGTAAAGTTGTCAGATCAAGACCGACAATATTTATCTAGAATCTCTAAATACATAACAGAATCACTAGATAAGATGTGACAGCAATAGTCAATGCTTGTAAGAAAGGTATATTTATAAATGCATTAGAGGGGTGATAATTTCAATTGGGTAGTAACAAGAATGCAGTTTACAAATTAATGCCGACCGATAGAAACGTGGACATCACAGTAAGTCAACACTTAGACATGATCGTATAAATAAATCGATCGTTCCGGATCTCCACCAAGTTTGTGTCAACATCTCGGGTTGCTTTGATTCTCAGAGACACAGATGTGAGTCAGAAGACTGTTTTCCGCAGACTTGCCATTGAAATTATTTTAGTAATTTCACTTCAAGCAAGGCGATAATGCTATTAAAATACCAGGCTTTAGAGTCAAAGAGAATGACAGTACTTTAGTTGGGAGAAAGAAGAAAAAAGAACCGCCTTAAAAGAAATAAAAGAGGGTAATTCATATTCCATTTCCATTTATTATACCGCAAACTGTCCCGGAAAGAAAGATAGACTGTGGAATCTTATGAGAACTTCCAGGAAAGAGATATCTTGGAAAAAATAAGCATACAAGTAAGAAACGCCCTCCCAAATGAGTTTGGAACAGCTTGTTTTATTTCTTGAACCCTGAGATAAAATTTAATGATCAGACTACTCCCAACCGCCTCACGCCGTCAGATGCGGCACAAGGTCCTCCTAAATAAGTCTAGAATAGCGTGTTTAATTTCTAGAACCCTGAAATAAGATTTAGTGATCAGACTACTCCCAATCGCCTCACACGGTCAGATGTAGCACAAGGCCCTCCCAAATAAGTGTTGAACTGTTTGTTTTATTTCTTGAACTCTGAAAAAACAATTAATGATCATACTATCTGGAAATGTTGCTTGTTGGGCTAGAGATTGCAGGACATTCTGTTTGATAATTCTACAAAATAAAAGCAATGGAAGAATAACTTAATAATATCAAGTCTCCACATTGAAATATTCTGGATACAACACCCATATCAATAGAAAATATTAGGTTGGTGCAAAAATAATGTCGTTTTCTCACATATGTTACAATGTGAGAAAACGACATTATTTTTGCACAAACCTAATATATGGGATTAAATAAAGAATAAATCTAGTCTTATTAGGGAGTTATCAAGGACATCTATCCTCCTGGAATTTCAGAATATGGTTAGTCTTATAAAGAGAATTCCTTGTTTTATTGAAACAGTTATAAAGGCGAAAGGCAGTCACACAAAAGACTAGTTTACATTGAATTTAACAGGAAATAGAAGGCTTATAGTAAATGTGATCCATTTGCGTGCTGTATTATATTTTATGCCACATTTGTTTTACGTTTTTGACTTGTTTTCGTTATACACGTTGGTTGCTTTTAAACTTTTGAACACGACTGTACAAATACTTCCAAAAATGCCCATTCTTCTCATTGCACATCACAGAACAGGTCTTCATTACTCACAAATAGCAAATATTATACATCAAATTTCCATATAATATTTCAGATAATAATACATTATAATGGAAAATGTTCAGGTCAAAACATCTTTCGTCATGTAGACCGCTTCATGCACATGCCTGTGTGGAAATAAATTTTTATTTTTAGTTCAAGGTACACAAACGTATATAGAATTGAATGGCAAATATCTTCAGATACCCTCAGTACAAGTCTATTCATATCTGGGTGGAAGATCTAAGCAGTGCCATAAGGAAGATTAAATAGTCTGTTACGAGTTCAGGAATGCATCAGAAGGGCGCCGGATATGACAGGTCAAAAAGAAGAAGAACAATGCACACATGTAGAAGCAATAGTGGGCTCCATTGAACGTTGCCTGAAGAGCAACTGATGGGTCATTCAACTTTGCAGGCCGGAAAGGGGGTATATTCGGTTGATAATCTTGATGCTCTCGCCCAGAAGAATCAATAATCGGTCTATTCATATTTATCGCTACTAGCATTTCCCTTATCTCCAGTTTTGCGCATATTCCCAACGCATATCTAGATAATAAACACAAATACATATATATATATATATATATATATATATATATATATATATATATATATATATATATATATCAACGAGTGGCGACAGACAGTTTCATCATTCATCATCCATCCACCTTAAAAAGATAGCCGTCAGGTTATATTTAAATATGTTACAGACTGTAGCCACTTTGTGTTGATCTCGGTGTCCACATTACTATTCACATATGTTATATCCCTAATATTGCGCAATTTAATCATAAATATTACACCTTAAAACCATGTTTTTATTATATATATATATATATATATATATATATATATATATATATATATATATATATATATACACCCACTCAGTGTAACCCGGATATAAGAGAGTTGTCGGGACCGGAGGAGATGTCTCTTATATCCGGGTTTCTCTTATATCCGGGTTTGGTCTACTTTTGGTTAGGTAAGTATGGCTATAATTTGGGACCAGATAAAATCTCTCTTATATCCGGGTCTCTTATATCCGGGCTACACTGTATATATATATATATATATATATATATATATATATATATATAATCTGATCAAAACACATTTTCTTGTTAAAGTTACTGACAGGACGAAACGCGTCGCCTAAGAATAGTTTTTTCCTCTTGTCTTCTGATTCAAATCTATCTATCTATCTCTATCTCTCACTCTCACTCTCTCTCTCTCCCCTCTCTCTCTCTCTCTATATATATATATATTAATAATATTTCATTACTATATATTCCATTTTTCCTCCTCACTTTTTTTCTCGTCACATGTTATTCTAAATACAGCCCGTCCTTCTGAAATTGACAACTTGGTCGAACAATTTTCGGCTACAACTCACTTCCCG
This sequence comes from Acanthosepion lycidas, assembly GCA_963932145.1. NCBI lineage: Eukaryota > Metazoa > Mollusca > Cephalopoda > Sepiida > Sepiidae > Acanthosepion > Acanthosepion lycidas. The sequence continues at coordinate 109,922,241 of OZ010586.1, forward strand.
CGAGACGTCTTTCCTCCGCCGAAAACTATAACCCTCTTCCATTATGTTTACAGTCTTACTCCCCACTCCCTCTACTAATAATAATAGACCAGCTTAATGCTTTTAAACAGAGAAAATTTTAAAGTTTTAAAAGTTTCGACCAGCGAGGAATCAGAGATCGGATTTTGCTAATAATCTTTCCTGAAATACATCGTCTACAAAAACATCTGGCGGTGAGTAATTCCTATTTCTGTGTTTATTTCTTGCTCCAGTGAAGAAGGATACAGGCGTGTCCGAAAATTCCGGACTTAAAACCTATCTTTCCATGCTTCCCTTCTATCATATGGTTAATAATTGATATTTAATAAATGTTTTGTGCTGATTATATTGGTACCTTTTTGTTTGTCCTTGTTTTATTAATTAGCGTATCTATTTTACACACACACAAACACGTGTGTGTGTGTTTGTGTTTGTGTGTATGTATATGGTTGAATAATATTGAAAATTGTTGTTTATCCAATATTTTATTCACTTTTTGAAATTTCATAATTGGTTGTTTTATATAAGAGTTAAATTTACCAAAGTTCATCTTTATTAAATTTTTGTTTTATTTTTACCGAGGTCTTTCCAATTTGGCTAAATGCATTTTCAAGAAATGTATTTGTGTAAGTTTATGTAACTGATTTTGGTTACTCTGACATTACCATGTTTTTCTAGAATCAATTTTAATTCTACCACGTTCACCTATATAAGCGGTCACACTGGATTTTTTATGCATATGTTTTATATATATATATATATATATATATATATATATATACAAACTGAACTGTATGACCCACTACGAACAAAGATATCTGTTCTTCTTCAAGTGACACACACACACACACACATACATACATATATATATATATATATATATATATATATATATATATATATATATAAACAAAACACAATCTATGAAAATGAATATAACAATATTCGAAGTTCTTTGAAAAAAGGTTTAAAATAATATATATAAAATTTGTTAATATACCGATTATATAAACAACTCTTTCTGAAATTTGAAAAAGTTAATAAAATTTGGACAGACGGAAATTGTCAATATCAATGAATATTTTTGAAAGAAGACTTGCTGCCGTAATAATACATCAGATGTTCATAAATAATATGAAGACATGAGAAATTATATAGAAACATTACCACTGCAGCTTGTCAGTAATTTACAACTAAAATTTGCATATATATATATGTATGTGTGTGTGTGAAATCATGTACGTATGTATATGTGTGTGTATTAAACTTCTTTCAATGTATTTATGTATGTATCACATTTCTCAAAACATAAACCCTTTTGCAAATTAATTGAAGCAAAACTATTTTCCGTTTTTATTTACTAGTTTTCATATTTTTCGAACGAACCATGACCCGGTGCTCATGTTAGTACTTCGTATGTCCATTCTACACCGCCGTTCCTTGCCAGATTGACGACAGATTCTCAATTGGGTTTAAAACAACTGAGTTTCCGTGGCAGTTCATAGTACTTTGATTTGCGCACTGGTAAGGCTTGTCAGTATATTCGTGCAGAGTTACAATTTTCGTACGCTTCCTTGGATTAACGTTCATCGCAGAAAATGGCCATAAGACAGCTAACCAACTGTGAAGACAATAGTGTGTGAGCGTGATAAAAATCTGAAGCAATCATGAGGGACGCAATATTTTTCAAGTCCAAACTAATTTCATGAAACAACTCGAATATAGAATCATATTACTGCACACCACTGAAAATGACCTAATCTAATGTGAAAATAGAAATCGATTACGTTCTGTCACTCTAGTTGGTCTAAAAACTATATATATATATATATATATATATATATATATATATATATATATATATATATATATATATATATATATATATATTAAACGTTCTTTTTATAGATACAAGTATTTAAGTAAATGCTCTGTTTATAATAAATAATGTTTATTATAAACAGAGCATTTACTTAAATACTTGTATCTATAAAAAGAACGTTAAATATAAATATGTATTTAATAAATAAAGTCTCGGACTTTCTTCATTTCTTAATGTATATATGTATGCATGTTTGTATATATAAAACAAAAGTAGTCTAAGCAACTGCAATGAAGCAAGAAAATAAGAATGGTGTTCAACACACGGAAGATTTAGTGACAAATGAAAGTGTATTTGTATCTTCAAGAGATGGAAGAACATGAATATGGCGGACAAGACCATGAAGTGACTATGAAGAAATCCCAGCAGGCATCTACGACAATTTGTCTCTGAATCTGAGGAGGATCTATTTGCAGTAATTCCTACCTGAATTGGTATCAAATCTTCCCTTTTAAATTCAATCTACCAGGATATAGAGGCTTGACCAAAAATACTTTAACAAAGATTGGGACGGGTTCCTCACAGCAAAACACAGACAAAAATGCATATAAACATATGTCAGCAAATACTTCGTTTTTGAGTTATAAACTTAAAAGAAAGTTTACGATAGATGGCGCTGTGTTGCCATGTAAACTAGGGTCAATTTGTAATGGTGTATATTTATGGCTAGTCTTTCACCATTCGTTTAAAGAGTGTTGTAATGAGTTAACTTAGAAACATTTTACATTTGTTGTAAGGAGTTAACTGGATATTCATATCGTGAGCAAGTAGATAGGATTTTTACATATTGTGTAGGCTGAACGACTGTATAAGATTGCGTTTCCAGACATAATGCAGGCGACTCATTCAATCTTTGGTGATGTTTATCGCCGCATTGCAGAAACATGTTTCATGGCACCATAAATTATGTTTCGTGGAAGACCAAAATCGAACATCACAAAGTACTGCATGGAGGGTACTTCATGAGCAGTCTGTATCCGTATAATCTGCAAGGTTTTTCACCCTTTGATCACTCATCACAGCCAATGTTTTATTGTACAAACCACCGATCCGCTGTTTGTGTCTAGCCTTCGTTACGGATGAGGTAACATATGGAAGAGATGTAATAACAGATTTACGCAACTAACATTTGTAGGGCGAATCGGAATCCCCATATTACAATACAGGATAGACATCAGCATCAGTTTAGCATTAATGTGTGAGCTGTAATTATAGGTGACAGTTCATGTGCTCTCCCAGCACGTCGTACAAGATCTGTTTACAGTAACTCTATTTCGAACACAGTTCCAGACCTGCTAGAGGATGTACTCCTGCTAATACAAAGACGCATGTGGTTCATGCATGATGGTAGAGAATCAAGGCCATTTTATTCACATTGTTGGCATTGCACTGACTGACATCTACCATTTTGGGACACGTAAAACAATTAATAATATAGTCATTAATAATACAAATTCAGTGTGATATGTGGGCCTGCGGAAGCATTGGACACTGTTTGGGAGTATTTGAAAGGATCCCTCAGTCATGACAGGTGCATTGGTTATAGAAACAAGTACAGTACGTAATGAACAGTTGTTATGGGTTTATGTAGAGGTAAACGATGATCTTTTGGACATATGTTTATGGGGACGTTTGTCCTTGTCTTAAGGTGATGAACTCGAACCCAAAGTTTGTATAAAAAAAGAAAAAAAGAAAATTATTGTAGTCCTTTTGAGATATTAAGATTGTTCTGCTCGATAGACAATTATCCATTGCTGTTACACGATTTGGACAATTTTGCAGTTACACCCAGCATAAACACAAACACACACACACACACACACACGCGCACGAGCGCGCACACACACACGCACGCGCGCGCACACACACACACACACACACACACACATATATATATATATATATATATATATATATATATATATATATGTTTGATCAAATAAATTACAAACATTATATCTCTTTATTTATAGCATAATCTTACTGAGGCAAGAAATGCACTGTAACAGTGAAAATCACTTTCATTTCCCAAGTTCTGTTCATTTTGATTTTCATTGTTTCAGTGTATTTCTGGCAACATTTGATTGTAATACACGGAAAAATATTCGTGAATATGAAAGGATTATAATAAAAATAAGCAGACATAATGTTTGCAATTTATTTCATCGGGCATGCCTAAAAGAGAAATCTAAATACACACACACGCACACACACACACACATATATATATATATATATATATATATATATATATATATATATATATATATATATATATATATATATATATATATATATACACATACACATATATATATATATATATATATACACACACACACACATATATATATACACTGCGGCAGATGTTCTTGGGATCTACCTCCCTTACTTCTACCATCTCAGGCCTCCACAAATAATACCCGTCATACCATTTGAATGGTAACAATGATTTCTAATAACGTCATTTTCGTTTGAGATGGAGTGAATTCCATTCAAACAGCATCTTGGCTGTGATTTTATTTTGCGGTACAAACTTCTGAAAAATTGTTTCCCTGAATACTGAAATCTTGTTTTTTTTTTCCAAGTTCAAGGTCATCCAAATCTATCCTACAAGTACTCACAATGCGCAACTCTTATTCCCACCTTCTTCACTCTGTATTGCTCAGTAACCGTATAATGTGAATGGCTCTTGGTTTTAAGATTGAGTGAGCTAACATTGTCAAAATGCCTTAAGTTCGGTGAAATTAATTCGCAAATTAGAGCCTTTGGAGAAAGGGTGAAAATGATGGAAAATAAAACTTTTTTTTTATTTCTGGGATGAACAATTCAGGGATACTTTTTATTATATCAATTTAAAGACGGAAAAAGCTTGACAAATTGATAACTAAACAAAGTGAAAAAAACTACCCAATGTCCTATTTTTCCGTAAATCCTTGGATAACAGCAAATTGATGTCGAGATTGGAGCTTATTTGATGTCCCCACATGAAATTAGCATGCCATGTTGAAAGCATAAACAACGACTTTAAGTTTTATCCTTAATCTCAGTAATGGTCTTTATCAGATAGATAGATAGATAGATAGATAGATAGATAGATAGATAGATAGATAGATAGTAAGTATCTGATTGATTTTCAAACAAAAAGGAAACAAAGAAATCGTGCAACAAAAAGAACTCCTCCCCATTGACACAAGCCAACATATGGGCAAATCAGCACTATTTTACTTTAAATTTTATAAGAAATTATTTAATGTCGATGATATAAACCATTTTCTCGGTGTAATTGAAATTCGGGTTTTAATTATTTAAATGTGAGACAAGATGTACAATATTTATATTCATTGTATAATTCTGGTTAAATAGAAAACCATGGTGATTAATATTCATTGAAGAATATATAACGTGCCTGCTTGTTATGTAAAGTATAAATTGGACAAAGATTAAAACATAGGCCCCATTAGAAGAATAATGACTTTGATAATGTGCATGTGGGTGTAAGTTTATGTGTGTATGTTTTGGTAAAGAAGAGTCATTTTCAGCACCCCTTCACACACACACAGAGGCAGACACACACACACACACATATATATGTATATATTGCAAATATTTTGGTAGTATGCCTTCATTGAGACATGTTCCCTTGAATAGGTTTTGTCAAATTATTTTCATTTGTATCCTTTCATATTGACAGTAAAGTTTTTTAGCGCTATTATCAAAGACAGAGAGAAAATTGAAATTAATTTAAATGTTCTCTTGGAGATTGTATTTTCAACGGAAAAAAAGTAATATTTAGGTTGGCTACACTACGAGCACGTTGTCTCGGCGGCTGAGTTTTTCTTTGATTTCTAAATATTTACAACAGCATATCAGTATACAATCGCAATTCAGAAAAATTCTTGGTGAAAATGCATCTCTATTTTTTTCATGAAAATTATAAACATAAATTAAATTTTTTTGAAGCTGAATATAATAAAAACGAAACCAAACCTTAAAAAAATTACTTATGAATACGGAACAAATGTTTTAAAATGCTTAGAGTAGATAGTTTAGAATATCGAGATTTTTTACTAATGGTTTTAAAACTTATTTCTTAAAAAAACACACAACACTATTATTTAGTTACCTCCCATGAAGCGTTAATCTAGCCAATCACACTGTACACAACTCAGAGTTCTTCACAAGCATGCCAAAGAAGAAAAAAAATTAAAACATAAATTTCAGGTGATCACCGAAATGCTGTCTTTGAAAATTATGAACACTACAGTATTTGTCTTGAAAAAACAAAACCCATATGAGGATATTGTGCTAATTTCAAAAGTAATCGGAATAAAACATTATGTATCAACACGTTAATTTTCTCTTTTCTTTTAATAATGACACCAAAATCTTGTTCGAGAATATTAAAGGATCCAATTGAAAAAAAAAATAGAAAAAAATGAAACTTCCCTCAGAATTTATATATATATATATATATATATATATATATATATGCGTATGTGTGTGTGTGTGTGTGTGTGTGTGTGCGCGCGCGCGTGCAGGCAACGTCAAAGAAAATTCATTTCTCGGGGCATTTATTCTAGCATTAATTAGAAGGTAATAGATTAAATTTAATATTCCCTTTAAGCCATATATTTTGCTGTATTTTTATTTAAAGAGATTGGAATGAGACCCACTTTTAGACATATTTACAAATATGTCAGTACCAAGTAATTGTTTTTTATTAAAAAAAATTCAAAAATGAAATATACTTTTCTGTAATTTTATGTGAGGAGGATTAGCTGATTTGAACTTTAACTAATCTGATTTATAACAGATCACTTTTAGTTTAAAATATCACAGAAAAGCAGTTTTTAACAGGGAGGTGGATTTTCTATTGACGACTCGATATACTTATGCTTGGTAATATTTTTCTACGGGTGTTATAACTGAAACAATTACTTGACGAATATAACGTCTTTGTCATTTTAAAAGAATTTTTATCTACCAAAACATAGACTAACTTACGAAGACGCTTGTCGGGGAAATAAAAAAAATTATACCAATAAATTTTAAATTGACTATAGTTACCGCTTCTGTTTTCAAATAAGTTCGTGTTAGGGCAAACGTATTTCCAAAAACCAGCACGTTTATACAAACAAAATATTCTACATACTTTTAAATAAATTGGGGTTCAGTAAATTATATTATGCTTTTCAATTTATGATTAATAAATATAGTTTTTACTTAATAACAATATCACCTAACCGATACAAATTAGTATCTGTCTATATTTCTGAGATGAAGTATTATGTACATTATTTACATTATTAGGACTATTGACCTCAAGGACACAGGACACAGGACACAGTGGATAAAGACGATGGTTAGATCCAGTGACAGGACCCAGAGTTTGAGTTCAATACCCGGCTAAGGCAATGGAGAACTTTAAAAAGGAAATTAACAAGAGATAATTGATAACTGACATCCATTAAACATGACACGTGGAACTAGAAAACTCTACCCCAGTAAACAAAATAAAGGTCTCAGTTCGACATTCCGATCACCTGAAGAAGGCCGGGGCGTTAAACGGACGAAACATTTTAATAAATATGACGCCAAAGAGAACAATAGTCCAAATAATGTACGATACAAATTAATACAGAATTTGAAATTGTGTAAAACGTTATAAATTATTCTAATTAATTTTTTATCTAAAATGAAAACAATTTTTGTAAAAAATCATTATTCATCGATTTTTTTCTGAACGCAATAGTGTTTTTAATATATTTTATACATAGAGTCAATTAAAAGTTTTTCTAATTAAGTAATGCCTTATTTTTATTGCAGATTTTCTTTTACGACTGCGAGATTTTCGGTAATTGTGTTCCAAAACCTTGCCGATTTTAATTCTTCAAGGTCTTGTTCTTATAACTAATACAAACATTAAGCTCTAAAAAAAAAAAGCAATTCACGAAATTTCACAAAATTATGTAAGTGCGGTGAAACAGATGTCAAAATTAATTTTTACTTTGGTTTTGCTTAAAATCCGACAATTTTAAAAGAATTTCCAAAACGATGATTTTTTTAACATTAATAGACAGCGTAAAACATTTAATGTTTTTAACGTAAAATTAAAAAAAAACACTTTTCCATACTAATTTATGGCCAATCGCTAACGCAAGAAAAAAAAAGAAACTGTTTCAAGGTTCTAAAAAATAGAAAAATATAATTTAAAAAAAATCATTTGGTCTTTCCTATTAAACATAGAGATTTGGTCAGTAAAATTTTGTTTTTATGCAGCATTTTCTCATCAATTTGGAGTCATCTATCTATCTATCTATCTATCTATCTATGTGGTGGACTTTCTCGTCGTATGAGGGAGAAGCAGCTCAGTTCGTAGGAACCGCCAGCCAGACACTAGCACATACGATTTTATTATAGTGGTGAAGGCTTTGTGCAGGACCAACCTTACATTTTGAAGGGGTGAATACAGAGACCTGGTGTACTACGTACCACAAGGTCCCGAAACGACCCACCGCATGTTTTGAACTCATCGTTGTCCTTCTCCTAAACCAGTTGCTATCCTAGGCTATATAACTCAGTCTGTTCTGCTCTTTAACCCTATAGGGAGGGAGAAAAAGAAGACTAATACATTTCCCAACGGTATCAGTACGTAAGTGAATGTAATGGATCCGAATGGGTTTCGAACTCTCCATATATATATATATATATATATATATATATATATATATATATATATATATATATATTTATGTATGTATGTATGTATGCATATATATATATGTATGTATGCATATATATATATATATATATATATATATATATATATATATATATATATATATATATATATATGATAATATATGTTTAGAAAATTGTGTTATGCTTATGGGAGAAAGTGTAAATATGTAATGTATAAGCTGGTTGATATATAGATATCAACACCGTAGACAAATGATTTCACACATAATCGATTTTTTCATGCTTCTACGGCAGTTTTCATGTAGTTTGCAGCCATTTTCTACTGTCCAGAGTAAGAGCCTATGGCTAGCTGCCACGAATAGGCAGGAAGATTCTATTGGCCAGCGTGAAAGCCAACAGTCGACTGGCATGAAAAAAAAATCGATAGCTGCATTCGTCACAAGCGTGAAAAATTTAAATCTGCATGGCACTTTACTCCAATTGTCTCATTCCCTTGCTTAAACTCAACGTTGATTATGATTCCGCAGAACTGGGTTGGGTGTGAAATGTATTTGTTGTTAACATTCTATTTTCATTCGGTTTTTCCAGTTACGAGTTGTATAAATATAAAGCTGATCGTTTTATATTTTGTTTAGTTCTTTTTTCGTAATAGATTTAATGTTTAGTATAGAGCTTAGAAAAAATTCGCAGTGTAAGATAGGCAAGAGGTAAGGCACGTAGCAACATCAGCACGGCAAGGAAGGGCAAAATATTTTAAGTCAAGTGATAGCGATTGCTGTATGAGTCGTACGATTTTTGAATCAAGCACGGGCAACGCCGGGCTATGCTGCTATTAAAGAACTAAATATCACCTGTAAAAAGACAAAATGTATGGTTGTCAGATATAAAATAAAAACAGCCAAAATACGAATTACAGTTTCGAGATACCAAGATTACATAAATGTAAAGCTTTTCATGACTAGAAAGTATGTGTGTGTGTTTGGAGTGAGGATTGCGACAAGGATTTCGGAAAAAAGAAATTAGGATAGAGAAAGATGCCTTTCAAAATAAATCAGAATATCAAAAGAAATGTTTCATTGGAAACAGAAAAAAGTACTGCGATTTTGTGTAATATCGGGCCACTTAAATGCCAGTGACTCCTCGCCCATCACATCACAGATGGAGAAGAGACTTTAGACAATGGAAATGGGGTTCTACAGAAGGATGTTGAGAATACCATGGATAAAAAAATGTGAGCAACGACAATTTTTTAGAGAAAAATAGAAACAAAATGAACATTTATACGTAGCCTCATAAATTGAAAGTTGATTTTTTTTGGGGGGTGGCAAATAATTAGAAAAGGGGCTTGGAGGATTAGATACGCGGTATGTCATTTTGAAGGCAAGAGGGGGCGGAAGAAACAGTACAGTTCATAACGTATTACCGAGATTATGTAAAATGTTGGCAGAACAGGGCTTAGGTGAATATAGCAAAAAGACAAACATAAATAAGGACATTATTTACATTTTTCAGACTATAGTCCTCTTCTTTGTTGCCATATTTATTACAACATTCAGGCCGTTGTACGCTCCGGCCTTCTTCAAGTGGTTGATATGTTGAACTGAACCCTTTGTTTCGCACACTGGGGTAGACTGTTCAAGGACACATGGCACAGTTGATAAAGGCGTTAGTTAGATCCAGTGACAGGACGCAAGACTATGAGTTCAATACCCGGCCAAGGCAGTGGAGTACTTGGAGAGGGGAATTAACAGGAGATAACTGATAACTGACATCCATTAAACATGGCACGTGGAACTAGAACAGTCTCAACCCAGTGAGCGAAATAAAGCGTTCAGTTCGACATTCCAACCACCTGAAGAAGGCCGGAGCGTACAACGGTCGACACGTTGTAATAAATATAGCGACAAAGATGAGGACAATAGTCCGAATAATGCAAATAATGTAAATAATACCTCAACTCAGAAATATAGACAGATATTAAATTAGGAATACAAATGACAAGAATTTATGGTGAGCCAGGATCAACCACGGCCAGGAGGAAAACAGAAATTAAAGAGGATATCTATAAACAGTTTATTTATAAATCTATAAACCAATTATTTCCGCTGGGTTGCGCAGTTTGAATTCAATTGCCATTCCACTCGAATAGAAGCCTTAGATCTTCAGCTCTGTCTCAATATTATATTCAGGTTCGATAAGGCGCAGATCTCATCCTTTCAGAATGTTAGTTCGGACTTTGAACTCAATATTTTCTTCTATGGGATGTGTTCCTCCATAACGTGGGCGAGCATGGCTCTCAACACCTCCCACCCATTTATAGCCTTAGTAAAGTTTCTTTTTGGCAATCAGCCCTTATCCCTGTTCTGCCGAGAATTTAGACAAACTCATTGATTAGATTATACGCTATCTTCTGTCTCTCTTGCCCTCAATATATCCAATACGCTTTCTTCATTAGGTACCCTTCTTTTCTGATTTTAAGTATCTTTTTGTTTACATCTTCCCTGAAACTTCATCGTTTTTACAGAGTTTATTTTCCGTGAGGATAAACCTAACAGCATTCACATATCCATTTTCAAACGTAGCCAGGACAACAGAATCACAAATGTAGGCGTGTTCATAAACGATTGTATGTTTTTGAAGGATAATTGAATCTTTTCTTGCAAAGACCCAATGATGGCACAGCACTTAGACAGTGTCAGAGAGGAAGAAGACTTTAAAAGAAAAAGTCAGTTGAATTAGTCATTGAATTTTTATTTCCAAACAATATCCATCAAAACTACCTACGCAGAGAAAAAAAAATCAGTGGTTTATATCAGGTATTCAGAAATCAAACAGCTAGGAAGAATTATCTGACAAATCTGTTGGCAAATGACTGTACTTCCGCTCGATTCGCTTCTTCACCGTGCATATTTCCTCTTTTCTAAACAACGTCTACTTTCAATATCTGCAATCAGTCTCAATTTCTCCATAATGCTTTTTAGTCCCGTCGTATAATAATGGTCGACGACTGAGCCGTCTGCGTGTTACTTGCAGTTTTGTTTATCAGGTAGTTCGAAAATGAACAGAGCAAGAGAAGATTGATTGCAGGATGTAAAGAATCGCAGATAAAAAGCAGTAATAATGTCGGACGGGTTCGGTAAAGCATTGTAATCAAACTAATCATGGCTCTCTGCGATCAGTGTTGAGATCACGGTAATTACCTCCCCTTGATATGACTGGTCTTTCTCGGGGAGAAACTGGCGAATGTGATTAGAGACTACTTTTTGAAAATAAGGTTGGAGTAAAAATATTGAAATGCAATAAATGACAGAGAGAAAGATAGAGAGGGAAGGTCTGCTCCAGAAATGTCAACTCTAAAAATGGTGATTACGAAAGAAAAGCTGTGAGTAGAGTGCATATACCAGCAATCCAAATGGCTGCGATAATAAATGTTTTAGTTTACTTTTTTATGTGATAGTCAATAGATTAACAAGAATCGAATTCGTTGTAGGTAACTAGAATTACAAAAGGAGGTGCCGCATAGAACTATTATGTAGAGTTGATTATAGGTATCGCGTATAAGTGCAGGTCACAAGGTCATCTGACCTCAGATAGAAATAGGCTGAGATAAATATAGCAAGAAGATGTGAGTGAAAAATCTAATATGTAGATTGATAAAAACATACCAACAATAGATACATGGATTTAAAGTGCCAGTATATAATATATATATAAAAACACACAGACATACATACATACATACATACACACATACACACACATATATAAATATATATATATATATATATATATATATATATATATATATATATATATATATATATAGTTTATGCAAAATAAGGTAATCCGTATAGGTAGACCCATGTAGATGTGTAGAATTAGATGGGTACTTATATATCTTGCCACAGATATGGGATGGTGTGTAATATATATATATATATATATATATATATATATATATATATATATATATATATATATATATATATATATATATATATATATATATATGTGTGTGTGTATAATTATAGGATTTTGTGTATTCAAAATGTAATGTCGTATTGATATTGATATGTTCTTTGAATGGATGCATATGTGGGTGTATGTGTGTGTATATATATATATATATATATATATATATATATATATATATATAAATATAAAAGTGAACATAGAAGTCAACACTTAGAGGCGACAGTCTGTTTCATGCTATATGCAATCGTCAAGCCACGTGTGCTGTTATTTTTCTCGGCTATTTATTTATATACCTAAGTGTTGACTTCTATGTTCACTTTTATAATTACACACGCTCTATCTCTGATATTGAGCACTTTATTCCATAAATATAGCACACCTTAAGACTATATTTCTTTATATATATATATATATATATATATATATATATATATATATATATATATATGTATGTATGGGTATATGTGGGTATATGTGTATATGTATATGTGTGTGTACGTGTATATGTGTATATGTATGGATGTGCATGTATGGGTGCTTGTATATGTATGTATATATGTGTGTGTATATATATATATATATATGTGTGTGTGTGCATATATGTAAGTATATATGTGTATGTGTGGATATGTACGTATATATGTGTGTATGTGTCTTTCTACAGGTGTATATGTGTATGTATGGGTATATACATATAGTTTTTGTATGGATGTGTGGGTATCTGTGTGTATGGATTTATAAGTATATAGGGATATGCATGTATGTGGATATAGATAGGTGTTCGGATATGTGTAGAGGTGTGTGCGTGTATGGATATATAGAATATTACAAAAGACGGACCAAATTTTCTGTTAGTAATATTTTATCCAAATTTCTCCTCTAATATTCTCCAATTGGAAGTGAATTCAAATAATACGGAGGTAAATTTTAAATAGATAATTTAATTTAGATTGAAATATATTACCCTTTAATAATCATTATTGATGATAAAATTATTTAAATTGGAATAACCTTTGATAATTGTGTAGGTATCTAAAAACAGTCACGAGTTTAATTTATGAACAAAACTCAAACGAATAGATCTCAACTTAATAATCAACAGGAAAAAAAATTAGGAAAATAAAAAAGATTACTAGATGTAAAATGAATTATTCTTTCAATGTACTTTCTATGAAATTTTTTCCAATCGACCATTTCATAGAAAATACCCAAACTCCAACAAACATCAAATTAAATTCTTCATAGATTTTTTTAGGCATTTAGATTTATACCAAACTTTAACCTTCAAATATACCCTTTAAAGTAATGCGAAATAACAGAGTCTAAGAATTTGAATGAAACCTTCTCTCAAGTGAGTCTAAATAATACGGAGGTAAATTTTAAACTGATAATTTAGTTTAAATTGAAATATATTACCCTTTAAGAATCATTATTAATGATAAAATTATTTAAATTGGAATAACCTCTGATAATTGTGTAGGTACCTAAAAACAGTCACGAGTTTAATTCATGGACAAAATTCAAACGAACGGATGTCAACTTAATAATCAACAAGAAAAAAGTTTAGGAAAATAAAAAAGATTACTAGATGTAAAATGAATTATTCTTTCAATGTACTTTCTATGATTTTTTTCCAATCGACTATTTCATAGAAAATACCAAAAACTTCAACAAACATCAAATTAAATTCTTCGTAGATTTTGTAGACATTTTTTTAAGCATTGCGCCCCAAACAAGGCGTGAAGCAACTAGGATGCAGGGGGGGTTGCAGAAGATTTGGAGCAAGAGCAGATAGGAGTGATAGAAGAAAGGATGAGGGGAAGGATAGTGGCTAGATCAAGGTAACTGGAGATGTCGATTGACATTACATTTGAATAGTTGGAGATCATAGCTATCAGGGAAACAGTAATTGGGAAGAGTGTTCCACAGGCGAGAGGTGCGAGGTATGAAGCTATTGGAGTAGAAGAGACGGCTACATTTAAAAGTTTCTACAGTGTAAGGGTGAGAGCGGGATGCCAGCCTCGTAGGGCGCTTGAATTCATGGAGACTGGTAACCAGTGAAAGCAGCTCATCGGAGCAATTAACATGAAAGTATTTGTAGAAGAGACAGAGAGAGGCGACTGCGCATCTGTAAGATAGTGACTGCAGACGAGACGCCAGATTAGGGCCAATCACATTGCATATCTCTCTCTGGATCTTGTCAAAAACTCCGAGGTAAACAGAAGGTGACCCAGATCATATATGGCAGCAATACTCCATGCAAGTGGGAATGGTTGTTTTGTATATTTGAAGTATCAATTCAGGGGAGAAAGATTTTCTGGCGTGGCACAGAGAGCCAACTTTCCTCGCAGTGGAAGAAGCAATTGACTCAATGTATTTGTTCCATCTCAGGAAGTTGCTGTCAAGAAGTTGACTATCAGACATTCTATTGGGGGGGGGCAGGGAAGTAAACTTCAACCTCTAAATATACCCTTTAAAGTAATACGAAATAACAGCGTCCAAGAAATTGAGTGAAACCTTCGCTCATCAGGATTGTTTTTTTGTATCCTCTTCCTTTTATGTCGGCTTTCCTCTTCACCACTTACCCATCCATATCTAAAGATAAAATAAGTGAAGCGTTTGTCTGGCCCACACCAAGTGGGGTCAGGGATAAAGAATTGAAATGGTACATCTAACTCACTCATGTCTTCTCTGCCCCCTCAATTCCTCACTTCATCTTCCTCCCACCTCACGTTAATTTACATATGCTTAATACGGCCCGTCAAAAATGTGTAAATTTCTTTTCATTTTTCATTTCAGCCTTTGGAAGTAAAGTCTGATGATCCAGAGCCTTTTTAAAGGGCTGTGGTGAAATAATTTATTACATGGAACCTTAAAGTGGTCTGTTTTTTATTCAAACAAATATATATATATATATATATATATATATATATATATATATATATATATATATATATATATATATATATATATTTCCAAAATATGATTCTTACATAAGAATTCTCATGTTTCAAAAACGAGAGCCGAAAACCTCAATATAATTATTAAATTTTCGCTTGAGGATGAAAAGAGTTTGATACTTTAACTCATTTTAATTTTAATAATTATATTGAGGTTTTCGGCTCTCGTTTTAAAACATGGCAACTCTTATGTAACATAGGAATCATATTCTTTGAAAAATAATTAAAGTTTAAGCTCTACTTCTGTATGGAGCACTGTTTATTTTTAAAATAAAAACAAAAATACTAAAGAACTCTGGATTATTTACCTAACCTAATTTTTCTACATATCTGCACACACACACACACACACACACACACACATATATATATATATATATATATATATATATATATATATATATATAGAGAGAGAGAGAGAGAGAGAGAGAGAGAGCTCTTTTAAATACACATGGAGACTAAAGTAATGGAAGCCTCACTAATAAAAAAAAGAAAAATCCAACACTTGGTAATATCAATTATGAACACAACGACAATGTTCTGACCGCGTTTGGAAAATAAAATTAAAATATTCCTATAACTCTAGCTATTTACATAAAATAATCCATGCATTCATTTAAAAGTAAAAAAAATATATATATATATATATACCTCTAGAAAAGAAGAAAATTTTAAGAAGACATGAAAAGTTAAATAAAAAACATAACCGCAATATCTTTCATTTGAATCAAGCTTTTATAAAAGGGGGATTATTCCCCTTATACAGAATTATATATAGAGAGAAAAACAGACAGACAGATAGACAGAGACAGAGAGAAATTAAAAAAAGAAAGAAAGAAGGAAAGAAAGAAAGATAGAAAAAATAGAGAGAAAGGAGATTTCTTTGAATTTACTGTTATTCTGGCTACGGCGCGATTGTATTCTAAGGGGTTATCGGCAAATATTGAAATTGGCCCGAGCTAAACTCGAGCCTATATATTGCGCTCACTTTTACACAAATATCTTTGGGAAAAGAATGAAACCTTCCCTTCTCCGCCACACAAGTTATGATATAATTATTCTTGGGTAGCAAGCAGTCAAAGAGAAGGAACAATTCCATATTGGACAATGCAAAAGCAAACCAGACCATTTTCATACCCAAGAATGCATTTCAGTTTTAATAAAATAATAATGCATACTTGGAGAATCGTGACTGTTTCCTTCATGTAGGTATTAAAATTTGTGACATATATTTTTATATAATTAACTGTACACAGCTGCATAATAACTAAACATGCATAGAAAACAGAAAAAATAAATTAATACAAATAAATCACATTTATCCAATTTAATGGATAAAAAAGTATTCATATAATACAAAAAATGCATAATCTTAATTTAAAACTTTGTAGAATAGCCATTATTCACTCCCGTAGCAACCAACCTATTCTTGTAGTTCTCAAATAATGATTTGTAAATTTTACTTGTTGTTTTGTTCCGTTCTTTTTCGCATATGGTCTTCATATCTTTGATGTTTGTTAGAGCTCTCGATTGGATTAGAATTTTCAAATAACGGCACAGATTCTTGATTGGGATGAAATTTTGGGACTGACTTGGCCATTTCAGGATATTTACATTATTTTCAGTAAGCCATTTCTTCGTAGATTTTCTAATATTCTTAGGATCATTACCCTTTTGGATGATCCAATCAGGAGGAATTTCAACCGAAATCATTACATTTTCTTCCAAAATATTTTGATATACTGCGGCATTCATTTTACCATCTATTATTGATATGTTGCCAGTACATTTTGCAGGAAAAAAAACATCCCGAAACCATGATGCTGTAACTACCAAATTTCACTGTTGGAACTGTGTCCTTTTCTTTGAAAGCATTGCCATCTTTCCTCCATACAGGAATTCTAGAATTACGTCCAAACAATTCAATTTTGCTTTCGTCTTCCCATAATACTCTTTCCAATACGTTTTTTTTCTTTATCGTTATGTCCACGAAAGAATTTCAACCTGACGTCTCTGTGTCTTTTCAATGGCAGAGTGGTTTTCCGAGGGGAGCGTGTCGTTAGATTGTTCCAATGAATTTCATTTCTTATTGTCCGTTTAGTGGCACAGATTCCTGATGAAAGGTAAATATCCTGCAACTCCTCCAGATCAGTAAACATTAAAATTTGTTTAATTTGACGCATTAATTTCCTCGAAGATCTTGAAGAAATCTTCCGTGGATCACCTGTTCTTTGGTTTTCAACACATTTGAGTGTTTTATATCTTGCAGTGAATGACTTAATGCTAGTAAATGGAATATTCTGATTATTTTAGATTTTCCTGTAACTTTGCCCTTCTTTCCAGAGCTTAACTATCAGTTCTTTTTGCTAATTTGTCATTTCCTTACGTCTTGACATGATGAAAACCTTCTTGCCAGAATATCTGTTACAGAATGTTCTTTTTGTAATTTTTAGGCTAAAAATAACTACTGATATTATTTGAACTTTCTAAAATATTCCACTGGAATAATCTAGAGTATTAAAGCAATTTTAAATTTTAAATCTGAAATGTGTATTATAGGAATACATTTTCACCTATTAAAACTGATCAATGGGATTTATTTTTATTTAATCATTTTTTCTGTTTTCTATGCATATTTAGATATTACGCATCTGTATCATGCATTTGTATGTGCACAAATATGTGTCCCCCATACACACCCACTGTACATTTTTAAGACTTTCAGCGAAGGCAAGTCCACAGAAACGATTAGGATGCAAGCGGTTACTGAAAGTGAATGAAACTGCGTAGAATAGTATTCAAGGGGACAGAATATGACGAGTGATATTGCCTTCAAATTTTTAGAAGATCTCAATTTACAGGAAAGCAAGAAGCCAAAAGATAGTACCGCAAGCGACATAGGCACGAGAGGAAAGTATTATCATAGAATTTTTTGTGACAAGTAGAAATTTCATTGGTGGAATTATGATGCCTAGGTGCCAATCTAGTAGCACGCTTAAATTTGTGAAGGTAAGGTCTCGACAAACAAAGTTCATCCGAACAATTACCCTGAAAATATTTGTGGAAGGCAGATAGGTAAGCCTCGTTAGGGTGGTGGGTAAGCAAATGAATATAGGATGCCAGGTCAGGGCAGTTAAACTTTCGGATTATATATATATATATATATATATATATATATATATATATATATATATATATATATATATATATATATGTTCAAGCATGTTTCGTTGAATAAGCTGGACATATTATGTCTATTCATTTTCATTTCAATCCTTTCGTTTCGAATTTTTGGATCAAATTCTTAATGTTGTTAGTAAATTCATGAAGGTAGACACTTTTTATTTCTTTTATTATCTCAAGTATTTTTAATCTGATCCGAGATTCCGGTGCGAATTTTAAGACCCAAAATTAATGCAATTTATAGCTGTGAATTTTTTTGCAAATGCGAATGAAACACGCTATAATTAGAAACACGTATGAACGCGCTCCATTATAATTAAAACTACGGCACATTTCTTAATATGTTCAGATTATTCAACTAAACATGCTTAAATGAATAGGCTGCTTAAGTATACATTATATATATATATATATATATATATATATATATATATATATATATATATATATATATATATATATATGTGTGTGTGTGTCTGTGTATGGGATTAGTAAATCGCCCGTCATCCATCACCACAGGGCTAATACTATCGATATTTTTTTTTCAGCGGTGGCAGTTGAAGCACGTCCAGACCCTCGGTTATATTCAAGACTCGACCCACTTTTACACTGGTGAGAAAGCTTGAGTGTCATCCAGTAATATAGCAACCATGTCAGCATGAATGTCTTTGGAGGTACTTGATGCCACATTGTGTACATTTCCAAGACAAGTCGCTAATAATTACATATAACGTCTTCATTGAATAATCAAATGTCATATTGCCTGCACGGAAACAATGCAGTTATTAATAAGAAAAAAGTATACTTTCCGGCTAACACTCGGATGTATTTGATGGTCTGCTTTGGCTTGGTTTGTTTTACGGCATATCAACCTCAATGGATTATTTAATGCTGACAATATTTTCATTGCTGGCAATATTTTTTTCTTCAAAATATATTGCTGATAATATTTTTTCTTTAAAAATGTTTTGCTGGTAATTTTTTTTTCAAAAATGTATTGCTGGTAATAATTTCTTTTTTAAATGTATTGTTAGTAATATGTTTTTTAAATGTATTGCTGGTAATATTTTTCCCAAAATGTATTACTGGCAATATTTTTTTTTCAAAAATGTATTGCTGGTAATATCTTTTACCAAATATATTGCTGGTAATATTTTTTTTCCCAAAATGTAATACTGGCAATATATTTTTCTTCTAAAATATACTGTTGGTATGTTTTTCAAAAATGTATTGCTAATATTTTTTACCCAAAATGGTTTTGCTAGTAATATTTTTTTCTTTTTTTTCAAAAATGTATTGCTGGTAATATTTTTTCTTCAAAAATATATTGCTGGTATTTGTCTTTTTTAAAAATGAATTGCTGGTAATATTTGTTTCTTCAAAAATGTATTGCTGGTATTTTTTTCAAATATGCATTGCTGGTATTAAAAAACTATTTTTATACTTTCATAGTGATTCCTACTTGTGGGGATTAATTATTTACCATTACCAGGGACCCTGACATGTGCTACCGACCTGGGTCAGGATGGAACTGGGAGCACCAGCAATTAAGAGGTGGTACCACGATCTTAAATATCTTCTGATCAAAGGCCTTCCTGTAGAATGTACTTTAGCGTCTTACCCAGGACGCGGATGCAGTTTATCGCTATACCAACGACGGTTATACATTTGAAATTGATATATGCTTATATATTGGTACGCGTGTCCCTTCAGGATTTAATAAGTGACTTTTCTTTTTTTTAATATTCGAATTTTTCTTTCGTTTTTTTTTTTTTTTTTTTTTTTTTTTTTTTGGCGGGGGCAGTAATATTAATAATAACTATGCCAAAGTTGATTAAGTATTAATTATTATTAATAATAACTATGCCGAAGTTGATTAAGTAAGTATACTGTAGTAGATAAATATGGTTTATATCATTTCTACGTCGGTTTCATTAAATGTATTTAACCTTCTGCTGATAGCAAAGAACATATATTTTAAAGATGGGGAAAACAATATGTAATCGAGACACAACTAATTCCACTGATATCGTTTTGGTATTACTGAGATTCGTTTGATGAACTCCAATGAATTTTGCTCCGAAATATCCCTTTAAATCAATCCGATGAGACCTTGCTTGAAGAACCGTTCTTCCAGGATCTTTCCTCCCATCCGCATAAACTATGTCTCTTGCTCTGTATGTCTCTACTTCGAGTGGCTCTCAAAGTTAATATAAGTGTAGAAAATAGTTAGATATGTGCAGTGCGTGATACATTTTAATAATCTATCATAGATGTGATTGATCACGGTCCCCCACAACTACCACTTCTTTATAGCCCTAAACTAAATTAGATGCCTTACCCTTATACCCTTGTTTACATAAACTTCATTCACATAAATATCCATTCACAAAAGATCTCTTGGAAGGTTCC
Source organism: Acanthosepion lycidas (assembly GCA_963932145.1). Taxonomy (NCBI): domain Eukaryota; kingdom Metazoa; phylum Mollusca; class Cephalopoda; order Sepiida; family Sepiidae; genus Acanthosepion; species Acanthosepion lycidas. The sequence continues at coordinate 109,943,376 of OZ010586.1, forward strand.
TTCCCACGTCTCTCTACCCCACAAAATATTTTATGTGTATTACATTCCAGAAAACTTCTTTTCTCTTTATGTGTCCCTAAAGTGAATATTCTAATACTTCGTCGATTTTCTTGATATCTTCCTTGATTTTCAAATATTCAGTCATTTTAAATGGGATAATGAATGGCTTGTAAATATTAATGCTACCAAAACGAAACTACTATCCTTTAATCGAGATAGAGAAACTTTATTTCCTGCTATCAACATGGCTGATGCTAAGCTCCAGGAGAGCTGCACCTTGCATCTCCTTGGTCTCATGTTTTCCATTGACATCAAATGCAGTGATTATACTGAATCAATCCGCCGGTACGAAATACAGATGATAAAACAGTATATTGGTACACCTTCAAGAATTTAGATGACCAGAATATGGCAGTTGTCCTCTCTTCTGACCTAGCTCTAAAAGCTCAGTGAGGGGTAACTTGCTGGTCATATTCAATGCCACGGAAACCAAATACCGTAATTCCCTATGTATGATACGCCGTCAGGCATAATACGCACACTTAAAATCGTGCTGAAAGTGTGTGAAAATGCCTCTGCTCACGCATAATACGCACCCCTTGTTGGATATTAAACCCTATAAATTGTACCTCATCAATTTCATTACGGCCAGCGTTTCCTACACTTATCGAAAAAATGTTTTAAAACATAGAACATTATTAAAACATAGAATATATTATTGTTTTATGAGAATTCTTTTTTATTATTTTACGGCAATTTTTTAAAGATATTTTGTATCTGTGCATAATACGAAGTCCTGATTTTGCTTATGATATATTAGCGAAAAATGCGCATTATACATATGTAATTACGGTCCGCGACGTTCCAAGTATTAGGTCTTAAACTCAACTCATACTTCTAGTAATTCATACGATCCATTGCTGGCAAAATGGTCAGTTTTTTTGCATTGCTCCAGTAAGTACTTTCTATTCTCGAACCTTATAAGAGGCAGATTAGACCAAAGATTCATTACTGATGCAATATAAGGACAGGAGATTCCCAGTGTTCACTTTTCAGAATTCAAAAGCTAGAGTTCAAAAGCTTTTCCGCACCGTTATCTGAAACGTAGCAAGATTATTGCTACTCTATCTACGTTTCCATGTAAAGGGTTAAGATTAAATATATTCCTTAGTTTCACCTTATTCTAATGTTCATGGCTAAGATCCATCATGCCACACTTATTGCATCTAACCATTTTAATTGTGTTTGTATTCGATTTGTGAGATGCATGTTTCACTAGAGCATCTTCTTCCTACAAAGCACTGCATTGTGGAACCGGCTCCCAAGGCAGCTACAATTTTAACCTGTTCAAGTCTAAATGTAAGCGTTTGCTTCTCCACATATCCTTATTAATTGTGTATTTTATTCTGTATCCATCAAGCCCGAATGGATAAATACATTGGAAACTATCTTTCAACGATAGACTACTGAATTAGCATGAAATAACTTGAAAAATCGTTTACTGTGCACGTCACTCACGACAGCATTGTTTGGGATAAAATCAAGACGCGAGTCTAAATAAGCTCTTTCCCACGACATGTTACGGTCAACATGTTTTGTGTGTCTTTAGAAGATGTGCAATCTCTTTCATTACCCAAAACTTTGGTTGACATTGATTTAAAAAGCTTTCCATGCAGTTATTTTAATTTGCCTTCCGAATCTGCGGACTAGTAAATATATCGTCTTTTTATCTTTGCTTCATTTATCCTGGGACATTTATCCTGTACATACTTTAATGCTACATTTCTTTTGTCGATAGCCTTCATGAAATCTTTCATGAGTCCGACCTTTGATGTGAAGCGGTGGAAACAAAATTTTGTTTGAATCAACAGGTGAACAATGCTGAATATTTTGCCACCAAATATTCAATGAGTGTCGTAGTTTGTCTTGATGTTATGAGAACCTCTATCTTCGCCGTCTCATTCACAAAGAAGAAAACAGTACTTACTATGTCCACTTTGCAGTCCTAGCAAAAGACCAACAAAAATCAAATGTCCGCTGCCAGTTGCCAGTTAAGTTGTTTATTGTTGATACATCTCAACTGTTCCATATTGTCTTATGTGTCTTTCATGTGGACTACATGAACACCTGTCATGGAGCTAAAACATTATCACCGAGAATCAAGTCATATTTGAGATTATCTTCGAGGATTTAATCAATAGCTGACGTTCTTCTGGGTTGTAACTGATGCTAACTAATAGCATAAAATCATTGATATCTTTGCAGGACACCAAATTCTTTCTATAAGAAAGAATGGTTGTTGATCATTGTGATTATGACGGAAATCAGAAATCCGTACATCGACAGCTAATAGATTCTACTGCTGTAAGCTGGAACGTAACATTTCTACTTTACTCTTAGGAGAGTCCCGAGTATGACGACAAAATACATCCGGCTACAGGGTTTCTGATCAGGCGGTTTTGAGACGAATGGAACCATCTCTTAAATGCTATTGTTCCCAGGTCGAACTTGACTTAGGGTGGTAGCACCTGCTAGGGTTCCAACTACAGGCAAATAATTAACCCCCAAACTGGGGTCAGAAAACTATGAAAATATAAAATACATTTTTGTAGTAAAAACACCAGTAATATATTTTCATAGTACAAAATTAACAGCAAAATATTTTTGTAAAATTTTTCTTAAAAATTTTCAAGCAGTATACTTTTGCAAAATAAATATTACCAGCAATGCATTTTGGGAAAGAAAAATTACCAGCAATACATTTTTGCAAACTAAATTACTAATGCTCCCATGAAAATTATATTTCGACATTAAATTTGCCATGAAAAATTGATGCGCCGTAAAACAAACAAACGCTTAGGAAGTTCCAAACCGCTGACACATTGCTTTAGATTACTTTTAAATATGAGATGTGGTTCAGAAACAGATATTGGACAATAATCTTGGCCATATGAAACTAATGATTCAGGCTGTAAGGTTTCATTGTTCGCCTTCATCTGTCTCAATTTTATAAGATTACGATTATTTTGGAAGTGGTATGTCTTCGTTATGATGGAGAAGACGCAAAGATAATGATTGCTATTGCACTGTCCATTTCTTTTAATTTGACAGTCCCTTAATAATTGGAAGGAACTATGCAGAAATAGTAGTCAGTGCCCCTGGGTAACTCCAAGTCATTAGAACTGCAAAAGACAAAGATTACAGCTTGAGGCGTGAAACTTACAGTCGCAATGCAATGTCGGCTCCTATGTCAGCACTGACTATATCTATAACAGCTCCACCCCTGATACTAAGCTATCACTCCCCATAAATATAGCGAATTTGAAGCAATATTAATGCCTGTCTCTATCTATCTATCTATATATATATATATATATATATATATATATATATATATATATATATATATATATATATAGATATATATATATGTATTTCATATATGATGACTGGTTACTCGTTTCCGAGTAACTCCGTCTCCGAGGTCGGCTAGCAAATTCCTATATCCGACACCCGCCCAACAGAGTTAAGCTGTCTTTTATACAGCGAATATACTGAGCAGACCTTAGTTACAGTTTGTGTCAATGAGTGCATAATCTGGCGTAATCATTGTTTTTTCTAACAGGGCCAGGACGCTTAAAAACATCTCTCAATGTGACTTGAAACATCGTGCTAGTACAAAGAATGATGTCTTCTCCACAATTTCACCCACAACGCTGATTGGCACATACACACTATGGTTATGGTTTCCAAATTAGCTGTACGCAGGAATTGCCCCTTCTCTGTGGAAATTATCACGGTCGCCTCCTTTCTCAAGGAGGTGACCGGTGAGATAATTTTTTCAAAAGTGAAAAGATGAAGGGCTGGAATAACCAATGTGCATGCGTTAATAATTCAACGACGAACGAAAATTGTAAAACGTTATTTTGAAAATCAACTCCGCTGTGTTGACGCAAAGAGCATATCAACGTGGTTCTATGTGAGAAAAATTGTGTATTCGTCGTCTGATAGTATATTGTTAGGAAATAAGCTCTGTACATGACTTGTCAAGATATGAAAAACCATGTTCGTGTATTAAACATAAGAGGAAAACAGTGAATATTCATTCGAAGATGTTTAGCGTATCTGAATTTATTTCCAGGATTAAGAATTGCGAGTGAAGTAACTACTATTCAATAAATAAGGTGAATTTTTCGCTATAAGGACTTCTAATACAGATAGAAGCTTACCTTTTTTTCTCCCACCACTGTCACACACTTTTCCCATCTGTGCACAGGCTTCCGTATTCCTCGGCGAAAAACCTTTGGACTGATGTCTCACCCAGTCGCTCACAACACTTTTGACTTCATCGTCACTTTTAAACTTCGTGCCTCTTGTGAACGCTTTCAAGGGACCAAACAGGTGAAAATCTGAAGGAGCAAGGTCTGGGCTGTAAGAGGGATGAGGGAGCAGTTCCCAGCCCAGCTCGTTGATGGTCTGCACCGTTTGGGCTGCTGTAGGAGACCTTGCGTTGTCATGATGCAATATGACTCCTTCTGACTGATGACACCTACGTTTGTTTTTTATGTCTTTCTTGACCTGCCTCAGCAGTTCACAGTAGTTCTTCTTTCAGACTGAATGAGGTCATTGACTGATTCAATGACCTCAGGAGACCTCACTTCTATAGGCCTCCTCGGCCTGTCTTCATCCTCAACACTGCTCCGTCCGTCAATTTAGCCCACTTGTAGACATTTTTTTACTGAAACATGTGGCACCAGACACAGTTGACATTCTTCTATGAATTTCAACTGGTTTGCACCCTTCAGCAAGCAAAACTTGACAACTGACCGCTGTTCAATGCTGGGGCATGCTTCTTGGTCGGCCATCTTTGTTAATCGCCAAAACTCTCAAAGTTTTTTTTTTTTTTTTTAAATCTGCAAAAGAAATTAAATCCACGTGAAAAAGAAGTAAAACAATTTAAAAAAAAAGTAAGCTTCTATCTGTATTACAAGTCCTTATACCGAAAAATTCACCTTATTTATTGAATGACCCTCGCATTAGAACAAAACTTATCGTTACAGTTTATTACTTTATTAGTAAAATCATTTATTACTTTATTAGACTTTATTAGTAAAATCATGAGACTTTGTTACTAATCTAGTACTATGATTAAAGTCTTAAATTCGAGGAATCGAAAGGAAAAGCTAATCAGAACAATTGCCATGAAAATATTTGCCAAAAAAGGTATAGGAAAACTGCGTTACGGCGGTGGGAAAATAATTTAAGCCGAAATACCTATCATGGAAATAGATAGATAGATAGATAGATAGATAGATAGATTGATAGATAGATAGTAATTCCATTTGATATTCAAGATTGTACTAAGCTTTTACTGGTGAAAGCATTCTAATCTTTGGATAGTTGAAATGATAGCACCCCTAAAAGTTTAAAATATATAAATAATGAAAAATAAAAAAAAATATATATAGAAAATAATAAAATTAAAAGCGAATTCCGCGATATTCTTAAAAGTATTTGAGCGTACAAAGATAATGTCCACATCGAATTAGAAAGGTGGCTTGAATTATGAAAAACACATGATCAAGAATGAACGGAAACGGCCAAGTCAGAACGGAAACGCACAACGGAGGAGATGACGACGGGAAAACATCGGTTACTGAACGGGAATATTGTTTTCTTCAAACGGTAAAAGAATAATAGTAACGGTAATATTAGTAACATTGCTTACGTTGATTCTTACCGAAAGAAACAGAAAAATATCCAGGCTGAAACACGTGTTGCGACAAAGAGATGTTTTGATAGGGGGAGGAGCAGAAATATAGAGAAAGTGTCAAACAGGAAAATGAATAAACATTTGTAAGCATGGAATAGAGAAATGGATAAAATAACAAACAGATATTTCTTCGTTTTACATTCTTTGATATTTCTTTTCGAATTGTATGGCAAGAATGGCCAACGGGTCTTGCTTACTTATCATACAATGTCATTAACAATTAGCACAAATTTTCCTTCTTCCTCTACTCTATGATTCTCCACCGTATACATCGCGCCAAAAATATAACATGATTCTCAAAGGCTTAATTTTTTAAGTAAGCTAGTGTCATTTCTGAAATATAACTTTATACTAACACTTATACGACCATATCTATTCTTATAGGCAGTTCATATGAAATAAACAGATATGTGTTTGATAGCTATATTTAAATTGTATCTGTATACATCTTGGCTCTTAATATACGCTGTAAAAATACGCAACAGAAAAGCCAATGTACATAACAATGCGCATAAAATCTATTATATATATATATATATATATATATATATATATATATATGTAAATAGTGTACAAAATACCTCATCTCAGAAATATAGACAGAAACTGACAGACCGAAACGTTGTAATAAATATGGCAAAAAAGGACACGTATCATCAGTTGTGTATATACACAGACACACACACACATATATATATATCAATCTCGCTCTTTCTCTCTGTCTCTCTCTCTCTATATATATATATATTAAGAAAACACCTTGAAAATTCATCT
>OZ010586.1:109954922-109959922 GCA_963932145.1 Acanthosepion lycidas
GGCGGAGAGTAAGATATGTACAATCTGCCCATGGCAATGGTAAAGGGAATTTTCAAGTTGGACAATTTACCTCCCGGAGAATTCTAAAGTGATAAAAATAAAAATCAATTAAGCACGCACTGTCCGAGAAAAACAAAAGTGTCCGCTGACCACCATGAAGGAAAGGTTAAGCCTTTGTCTATATGCAGAATATCGTTGAGAGGAGCATCTGTTTATCGTCAGGGCCGGCTATGATAGCGAAACTATTTTATCGGATCAGTAATTGGCACCAAGAATGCAAATACGTCCAAATGGCCACCCACTTGATGCTGGCGAAAATCTGATTGACGAATTCCAGGCGATTCGGTTAAGATAAGAGTCTAGGGTGTGAGGTCAACTCGAAGAAAAGAAAGAAAAAAAAAGGGAAGATATTTTTTCTTTTCTTTGAGCAAGATTTTTTAAACCGAGTCTAGTCTGGCCACACCCACGCTGCTGAGCGCCCATTGGCTGAATGGTGGCATGAGCATTAGGCGGAGGTAATCATGTGAAGAAGGAGGGGAGGCCTGTTGCGCCCCCCTGCAGGGATAGGTGTGAGATGCCACTGTGAGAGTCAGGGGAAACCCGTTGGCACCCTCTGAGGACATGGTAAGATACCAATATGAGAACAGATGAAGGTAGGAAGACGAAAGACTTCTAAAATGGAAAATAATAAAGGAACCGCAAACCCCGACAAGCCCACCCCGGTTTTGGTCGGCGTCCATATAAGCAGAGTCGCAGCGAGTTAAGTTCAGTTCGAGTTCAAGTGAAGTTCGCAGTTGGAGTTGCACCCACCTCGCAGATAGTTGACTTGAAAGATTCCATGCAAATCACGACTCAATTTCTAACCAAGAACAATTTATTTTTTAAGAACGACTTAGACTCACACCACCAAAACAAGTTTTACGAATATCACCTGAAGATCCACCAAGAACCAGTTTCTTAAAGAACAAACAACTTAAGATGTTAAGACTCGCCTAACAAACACAAAGTGTCACGAATCCATATAGCGGGTTGAGAAGAAGACGCAGTTCTGTATTCAGTAACCAGATATAAAATGTTGTTATCCTTTTTTTTAACACATTTGAACTTTACGAGTTATTATTTTATTTTATTTTACATATACTTGTGCGGTGTTACCCTTGATCGAACTCGGCTTGCATTACGGCCCGGCGACTGATTGATTTCTTCTGCCTAAGATCAATTCACAACGTGGGTAGGTTAGACTGGAAATCAAAACAGTTACTTCGGTAACCAGACGTTGGAGGCGAGCTGGGAACGACAAGGCTGATACCGAATCTAACCAGATTCCCATCCGAATCACCAAAACGTTAGAACGTCACGTTTGGTGCCGCGACCAATACCAAGCCAGTTGGTCGTCACAGGACAGGATAGCACGACGGACGCGGCTAGGCAGACGTCACATTTGGCGCAGCGACACCGGGGGGACGTTACAACTGGAAAAAATTCGTTACACATGTACACAACTCTAGCTACAAGTACATATTTCGAAAAGAATATGTAAGCGGAAGAAGTGAGTTTTTTTTCCTCCTCTTTTCGTGACAACAGGTAGCCTGTGTTATTATTAAATTACCGTGTAAACATGGAAGACTTTAAGGCAACCATATTGGAACTAATAAAAATGCAATTCGAACAGAAAAAAAATGTGGAAAGACAGACTCGGCTCGAAGAAAAACAATTAGAAATTCAACAGAAAAACGAAGAAAAGCAACTCGAACTACAAGTATTACTACTATGGGCAGTGGTAAATAAAGGATAAAATTCTGAAAATGAATCCGCATTCTCGCAAAATACTATATGGAGCTCAATGAAAGACTTCACTTATGCACCGGACTAAGACAAAACCTTGGCGGCTTACTTCAGAAGATATGAAGATTCATATGATTTTGATTGCCGGAATTGGTCAGACGCGAAAAAAGTACGTCTACTACTGAGGAAACTAGGGTCAAGCGAATACACTAAATTCGTAGACTACATCCTACCGAGGAAAACGAATGAGTTGACTTTCAGGGAAGCCGTGAAACTTTTAACGGAATTATTTAGTTCGAACACTTCACTATTTCACAAAAGGTAGAAATGTTTAAATTTAACAAAAAATGATAGACTATATAACATTCACTTCCGTAGTAAACAAACACTGCGATGACTTTAAGTTATCTGAACACAGCCCTGACAATTTTAAAAGTTTGATATTCGTCCAACGCCTGGTTTCGACTAAAGATGCGGAGATCAGACGGAGAATTCTAACAAAACTGGAGAATGAACCAAAACTGACGCTACAAAAATTGGCTGAGGACTGTCAGAGACGTATAAGCGTAAAAAAGGACTCGAAAGATATCGAAAAGACTGGCATCGCTCACATACGAAAAGTACAACGACAAACAGGTTTTTCGCCCTCCTCAAAAACAAACCAAACCAATTATTTTACTACAAAAAGTCAAATGAAACCTCAGAAGAAACCACCACCCAGTCCATGCTATCGCCACCGGACTTAGCATTGGTACAAATATTTTCCCTACCGCTATAACACTTGTCTGTCGTGCAATAAAGTGGGACATAAAAGTTGCATTGTAGAACCAAGAAAGAAAACGAAAGCCGAGTAAGAGTCACTAGAACTGACCAAGCGGACGGGATAAATATACGTAAATACGTACAAGTAGAAATGTTAAACAAAAAAAAATCAGATTACAATTAGATTCCGTATCAGATTTAACCATTATTAACTTACAGACGTGGCAGAAATTAAACAAACCGAGAATATTGAGAACAGATAAGATAGCCAGGACGGTAACAGGAAAGAAAAATCAAATTTGAAAGGGAGATTATCACAAATGACATGTTCAACAGGATGACCAAGAAATTAAAGGTGTATATTCTAAAAAAATACTGAAAATTCATTTGGAACTGACTGGATGCAGAAATGTGACCTCTGAGATTTGGCGATAAATACGTTCTGCCAAAAAGTGGAAAGGTTATCGACCGAGGCAGAGAAATTGAAGGAGAAATTAAAGGAGAGTTTCCCCAACGTATTTTCAGCCGCACTCGGGAGGTGTAAAAAAAATGACGGACAAAATCGAATTAAAAGAAAATGTACAACCCATTTTCAAGAAGAAAAGAAACGTCTTTTCGCATCATTAGAAAAGATAGACGAAGATTTGGATAGACTCGTGAAAACCGGTATATTGACAAAGGTGGAATATAGTCAATGGGTCGCACCTACGGTTTACGTAAAAAAGAAATATGGTGAGATACAAATATGCGCTGATTTCTCGACGGGATTGAATGCAGCGATTAAGGATTATCACTATCCTCTCCCTAGTCCAGAGGAAGTTTTCACAAAGCTGAATGGAGGAAAATTTTTCTCAAAAATAGACTTGAGCAAAGCATACCTACAAGTACCAGTAGATGAGGAAAGCTCGAGGTTGTTGTGCATAAACACACATAAAGGATTATATAAGTTCCTGAGATTACCATTCGGGATCAAGGTCGCGCTGGCGATATTTCAGCAAATAATGGCCGATATGCTAGGCGGAGTGGATTTCACGATCGCATACCTTGATGACATCCTGATAAATAACAAAAATACTGAACAACACTGGGAACACGTTCAAGAGGTTTTCAGGCAGATACAAAATTATGGTTTTAAGGTAAAATGAAATAAATGTGACTTTTATGAAGGAGATAAAATATCTGGGCCATATTATTAACGAAGAAGGAAGAAGACCAGACCCAGAAAGAGCCACAACAATAAAAAAAAAAAAAATACCGGATCCAAAAAATTTAGCCGAATTACAAAGCTTCTTGGGCTTAGTAAATTATTATCAAGAATTTATTCCTAACATGCACAAATTACGCGCACCCCTAAACGAACTGTTGAATTAAGAGAACGTTTGGGAATGGTCATATGAATGTCAGAAAACTTTCGACAAAATCATTAAGACTAACAGTAAATTTATTTTTAGCGCATTATGATCCAAAATTGGAAATAATAGTCGCGAGTGACGCGAGTGCCTATGGTGTTGGGCATGTATACTTCATAAAATGCCGTATGGGACACTAAAACCCATCGCGCATGCGTCAAGAACGTTACTACCAGCTGAACAAAATTACTCGCAAATCGAAAAAGAAGCGCTGGGTATTATTTTTGCGATTACAAGTTTGCACAGATATATTTACAGTAGATATTTCACCTTGTAGACGGACCACAAGCGGTTACTAACAATATTTGGATCAAATAAAGGTCTAGCTGTCTACACTGCTAATAGAGTACTGAGATGGGGGACGATTTTATTTAATTATAATTTCAAATTGGAGTATCTTCCATCAAACAAAATCGGCATGTAGACGGTCTTTCGAGATTAATAACAAAGAAAACGGTGCCATTAGAAAATTCTGTAATTGCAGCTCTACGATATGAGGAAGATATTAGAACATCATTATGTAGTACAATTCGAAACCTCCTCGTCACATTACAGAAAATAAGAAACGAAGTCGTGAATGACGAATTTATAAAGGAAACGAAAACAAAAATTTCAGGAAAAGATAAGCATATATCAGACAGGTTTTCGTTATGTGATAATGTTCTGTTATATAATGAAAGAGTAGTAACCCCGAAAACGCTACAAATGCGAATCCTCAAGGATTTTCACATGGGCCGCCCAGGAAAGAACAAGATGAAATCCTTAATATGTAGTTACGTGTACTGGCCAAACATGGATCACGATATTATGCATATGGTGGACAAATGCAAGGGCTGTTCCTTAGCAGTCAAGGCTCCTCCGATCACTCATAAGCCATGGCCGAAGACAGATCGACCGTCTCACGTACATTCATATCTGCTCATCTACGTATGAATGTACGTGAGAGATTCATGGAAAATTAAGTTTAAATACAGTAAAATCGACCTTGCTAACCGAACGCGCCTCCGTGGCCAAATCGGTAAAGGCACGTCAAGCTAAATGACA
>OZ010586.1:109967422-110002422 GCA_963932145.1 Acanthosepion lycidas
TATTTTTAGTGAATATATGGGTTCGATTCCTGTTGGAAGCACAATTTAGTCGTGATATTTAAGGACAATATCAGCATAAAGGATAGTTACTGAAACGCGAATATATACAGACTAAATATCATGTTCATAATAATAATAATAATAAAAATATTAGGTTGTTGCAAAAATAATGACGTAATAATGTCGTTTTTGACGTTAAAAATACGTCAAAAACGACATTATTACGTCATTATTTTTGCACCAACCGAATACATACATACATTTATACATACATACATATATATATATATATATATATATATATATATATATATATATAGAGAGAGAGAGAGAGAGAGAGAGAGAGAGAGATAGATAATGTCATCGTGTATGTGTATTATTTTTCCAAAATTCAGTCCGATTTTCTTTCTTGGACAAGATTTTTGGGCGAATTCCTTCGACTTATTGATATAGATTTTTTCGAAATTCTTTCTATTTTAGAAGAAAGTCGAAATCTTATCCCATTTATTTTTCATTTCACAACGCACGATTTTTGTCATTCGATAACAGAAACTATCATCAGTCCTTCCCTTCTAGATCTTTAACCTTTCAGTAGCGCACATTCAATCTAACATTATTCGACTCTGTATTGTGGATTAGTTCCTAGTAAGATTGACCATGAACGTTATTTTCATTCAATATAACATTTTTTCTTTACTTCCGTATAATTTCATTCTTATGCGTTTATTTATTCATTTATATTTTGCATTCTTTCTTTCTTCATTCCTTTTTTTTTTTTTTTTGCCTTCTTGCTGTCTTTCTTTCATTGTTTCTTTCGTTGTTTGTTTCGTTTTCTATTTCTTTTCCTGTTTCTTTCCTTTTTTTCTTTCTCGTTCTTTCTTTGTTTTTGTTTTTGTTTTTGTTGTTTTTTTCTTTTGCAATTTACAATTTCAACATATCCTGAAGGCCGTTTCTCTGAGTTCCCTCTCTGATTAGACTCTTATATATTTCAGATATTTCTCTTGGCCTCTATTGAATTGAAATAGTAAATTTAATCAATCACCATAAAACGTTCAATGTAAAGTTTATCAGCTCGGAAAGTGGAAATAGCTCGCCGATTTCAATCCCGGCCGAGTTTGTTTCTGTCCCTTTGAGCCGATGTAAAAACGCATAGATTTGTCTCTTCTCCTCCCAGTCTCGGATAAGGTATATTCTGACTATAGAACCGTGAAGTTATCAATGAAAATACAACCCACTATGTTTCCAAAGAAATCACAGCAATTCATTGTTAGTACAGAAAATAAATATATGGACAGTCAACATTATCTCATACCTGAAAGGACATGATATCGAAAAAATATGATCGGAATATTCAGTGAGTATGTGTTACACGTAGAATCAAAACAAAGCAGATAAGAGTAGAAAAGAAATGGAAGGACTCATTAGATGAAGGGGAACTTCCACATGCAGACATAACTTACATTCTTCATAGTTATATAAACAGCCGAGTGACCAGAGGACAAATGTTCTTTTGTATTTGTATCTCGTTGGTACGAGTATAAAGGAATTGGGAATTACTATTACAACTCCTGTTATTTTACATAGGAACAAGATACGTGAATCTATATTAACAAAATAAGGCATGGCATCTGTACCAAGAATGACAGGCTCAACTGAAGTCTGTGATCTCTCGTTTTTGGCCCATGCGTGAGGAATTTTACTACGGCGAAGGCGCACCAATCAAGGAAAATAAAATCCTTATGCCTCGACAACTTAACGTGGGAATACTTGAATCCCTACCTTCTACATAACAGGGTGTAAATAGCATGCCATAAAATGCGAGATAACCAGAAAGATGGCGACAAAGATGGCGATGACGAAGAGTATTTCAAGACAAAGTCGAAGCTGAAGCAAGACTATCAGTTAATAAACAAAAGTGTCTTATTAACTCACATAAAAGGAATGAACAAATAAAACAGTAATATAAGGAATTTAGGAGTAAAGGAACCGATCAATTAAACGATTTGCTCGGAAAGCAAGTGTTGCCTTAATGCAGATAAAAAGGAACTTTCACATGCAGACATAAGTTACCTCGTCCAGTGTTATATAAACAGCCGAGCGACCAGAGGACAAATGTTCTTTTGTATTTGTATCTCGTTGGTACGAGTATAAACGAATTAGGAATTATTATTACCACTGTTGTTATTTTAAATGGGAACAAGATATGTGTATCTATCTTAACAAAATAGGGCATGGCATCTGTACTAAGCGGAACCCTCGATTTGATTGCTCAATTCATGAAACAAATGATAGCGCTACAAAGGGAAACTATGGCCCTTCGGACCCACGAAACCCCTAACTCAACCCAAACGTCCATCACACACACACAAAAAAAACGGACCGTCCTGTCAATGAATCCATCGCTACGGACAACGTCTGAGCATTTCACTCGGTATAAGGAGATGTGTAAACTGACCAACCCTGCCGAAATAGGCAACGAACTTAAAACTTCCTTATAAGTGCTGAAAATTTATATTCTGGTACGGAGGAAAAGATTTTGTCACAGGTCCCATTCAGTGTGCTAAAAGGCTCGCAGGAGCACGTTCATCGTTAGAACTTCATTTTGCACGTCAGGCAGAAGGTGAGTCAATCACTCATTTTTAGCAACAATATACGAAATATACTGGTGAATTGCTACTAATGATAATATAGTTAAAGCTATTAAATATTCTATACATTTAAATCGCCTTCATAATTAAAATTCACGATGTTTTTTTATTCCTTTTAAATGTCTAATGACTTTAAATAATTATTGATTTATTAATGGTGGCCGGCAAATCACTGGATTTTAGAATTTTTATCCTCTGAGCAATGTTTTCCGTGTGATTAGTTTGTTAAGAATAGTCAATATCTTTAGAATATACGAAAGCTTAAGGAATAAGCGCATATGTTAGGCCATAAAAATCTCTTAAGTCGGCCAAGCATAGGCACCAATAGCGAATGGGGACGAATAATACGTAGTGCGAGAAAAAAAAACAATAATAACAACCAAATTGTAATATGTGCTATGGTGATAAAAAATATAGTTAAAAGCGTTGGTTGGATCCAATGACTTGACCCAAAGAGTTGTGCGTTCAATACCTGGCTGCAGCAGAGGTGAATAAAAACTTGAAGATTTGAGTAAAAGGAAAATATGATACTGAAATATCCGAAAGAGGCATGGCACGTGGAAGAAATAAAGGGTTCGGTTCGAAATTCCAAACACCTAAAGATGGCTGGACCAGAAAACAGCTCAAACGTCTTAAAAATCGCAACATAGATGATGATAACTCTCAAAACAGTGTAAATAGTTTAAATATATACACGCGAACACAAGCACACACACACACACACACACATATATATATATATATATATATATATATATATATATATATATATATATATTTTAAAAGATTTTTATTCACCATTATTTCGCAGTACTATCAAATTTACTTTTTGGTGAGTACATGCGTTCGATTCCTGTTGGAAACATAATTTAGTCGGGATATTTAAGTAAAATATCAGCATAAAGGATAGTAACTGAAACGCGCATATATACAGACTAAATATCATGTTCATAATAATAATAAAAATACATAGATAGATAGATAGATAGATAGATAGATAGATAGATAGATAGATAGATAGATCATTTTTAGCTCCGCATTAAAATTAATATTTATTGTATATATGTTCTCTGCGTCTGTATTATTGTCTGAAAATATGATTGATAGCCGCCTACCAAAATAGACAACATTTACAACGTTTGTATGCAATAGTATTGCCTTCTCTTCCAACAGCATTAGCTACGTCTCAGTATAAATTGATCAAGTTCGACAGATCTTTTTTTTATAATTTTATTTTAATTTTGGCTTCATCCTATTCTCATTTCTTTCTATTTTTTGTTCACATTTTTTAAATCACTGACACTGTGTTGCCTACATTCAAGGCACGTTATGATAAATGAAATATTGCCCCAACCTTATATTTCTAGCCAGCGTTTTCCTCCATTGTTTTGTGCATTCTATTTCTAGTCTATTTCTTGCAAGGCCGTTGTATTTAAAATATTATAATGGCTATTATTATTATTATTATGATTATTATTATTATTATTATTATTATTATTATTATTATTATTATTATTATTATTATTCAATACAAAAACGAAATAATAATTTTATTTTTCTGCTTTCTTGGTTTTTGGTTGAATTATCCTCTGTCCTATTTTGGCAATCTCTATTCATTTTGCTCTTCACTCATTACATCAGTTTTAACATTTATTTCAACGCCTATTGTTACGATCAGTATTATTTCATTTTCACACATTTTTATGATCATGCTAGACAATGAGATTGCGTGACAACAAGTGTACCTTAATTCCCAGCGTTTACTTCAGTATTCACTGCAAGTTGCACGGAAGTTATTATTTGGAGATTGAACCATTTCTTGACTGTCTAATTCGTCCGAAAAGAGTCAAAAGTACTTTGGAATGATTTCAAGTGCGTCAATTATTGTCCATTTGTTTTTCAAGTTTTCCTACGGTTTCACATATTACTCAGTAAATAATGTAAAAACATTTGTAAATACGATAAAATGTCACACGATTCTCAGCCAATCAATCACGACGCTGATTATTGGTAATACTTTCCTGTTTTGTCGATTCACAAAAATGCGTTGTTCATGAACTTTTTCAAAACTAGAATTTTTCTAATATTTTTTGCAAGACGTATTCTAAAATGTAATTTCTTTGACGTGCAACTGACGTATGTCCGTTATTTTATAAAGTCTTCTAAAATCTTGTTTGTTCTCGAAAGGAAAAAGGACCCACAATATCTAGCAGATTTTCCTTCAGACACACAGACACAATTCTATCTATCTATCTATCTATCTATCTATCTATCTATCTATCTATCTATCTATCTCTCTCTCTCTCTCTATATATATATATATATATATGTGTGTGTGTGTGATATGTGTATGAATATATATATATATTTGCCTTTATATATATATATATATATATATATATATATATATATATATATGTATATTTGTGTGTGTGTGTGTGTGTGTTTAGAATTAATATGGAGAAAATTCTCACTTAACTGAGTGGTGTTATTTAGTCATGCCGACTTCGAAGTTTTATGAGCGCATTGTTAAAATGTCTTCATCTTCAGAACTATTTGCTTTTCGGTATTTACTATTTGACATCCCCACAAACCAGGATTTTCCACAATGCCGGCTTTTAATTTGGTCTTGTGCAAGACCGTACGCTCGGGCAAAGATTTCACGTAGATCCCCACATACACGAGGTCGGGTGGCTATCTACCTCCCCAGACGAGACGTAGGCAGAGTCTGATCTGATTTCCTCTCCGCCCGAAAATGAGAGTCCGACAAGCTGAGCTTTGATATACGCTAATTGGCTATGGGCTTCTCTGCTGTTAGTTTTCAACCTTTTCGAATTTAGGTATAGTTTGGTGTAATTTGATAACTTTGCGTGAGTGTGTGATTTTTTTTCACTTAATGGCTGCTGTATTATCTGTTTTATCTTTACATTTTTTCTTAAGTAATGTAGGGTTTCTTGGTAATTGTTTGCTTTTATTGTGCTGTCACTCTTCACATATAAGCTCGATTAATTACTTTATGTCGAATGACTTCATTTTACCGAGTTGAGTTGACACTTTTTTACCATTTCAGTGTATATGGTCGGTTGATTTTTTTGTACGTATTTATATGTAAAACAAGATCATCCAAAATATTAGCCAAACACAACAAACATTCTAAACAAAACCAGTAGCCACAACAACAACAACAACAAAATAATAATAATAATAATAATAATAATAATAATAATAATAATAATAATAAACCAGAAAAACGGCATCAATAAATGCTACTGTCGAAACAAAGAAAATTGATCACTTGACCATGCATGTCTACCCGACAATAGAATATATAAAGCCATCGTAACAAACAACATTAACGGAGAAGAAAAACCTTTTATATAGGATCCTAAGAAACAAACTTCAAAGAAATATTTAACAATCACGAAACATCATTTAAAAGAGAAAGATAAAACGACAGAACAAAATTATCACAATACATATCGAGCCAAAGAGAAAGAAACATCAGGACCAAAATTAAATGAGAAATCATAAAAAGAATAAATATATACTCCAATACTTATCTACACTTATCTATACTTATAGATATTCTCAACATATTTTGAATGAATATATACTCCTGCGCAGTAATAATAATAATGTCTAGAGGAAAGTTTGACAATAATTAACTTTAAAAACAAAAGCAAACTACTAAACCAGAAAATGAAAAAAAAAATGGAGAAATGAAGAAATGAAGAAATTCAAATAAATACTTACTTTGTTGCATACATACCAATACAAACAGAAACAAATAAACACGACACAAAATACAACCCACCATAAATACAAACCTACTACATATACAGAGAGACACACATATATAAATGCTTAATTACGAACAAAACACACAATAGAAAAAAAGAAAGGAACAACTAGATAAAAGAACACTCATAAAAAGCACACACACGAAGGTCACAAAAGATTATATATATACACAAAAACAGCATACAATTACCCCCCCCCCCCAAAAAAAACACAAACACTTAAGCATAAACACACGCACAAGCACAAACCATGATCTAAAAATGAGTAACAACATCAAGCAGCCATATATATTGACATGGTATAAAAGGTCAGCTCAACATCGTACAAAGAGATCTATAATACATAAAGCAATTAAGCAAGCATATATATAAACACGATAAAAAGACGTCAGGACAATACATAGAAAACGATTACAAAGAAACGCTACATCACTTAAGATAGACCAAAAATCTAATAATAAAAACAGATAATATAACACAAATTAAGTGAAAAAATCACACACTCGCACAAGATATCAAATTACACCAAACCATACATAACTACGAAAAGGTTGCGAAGAAGCAGCAGAGAAGCCAAAAACCCTGAAGAGAGAAGGCATTACAACAATGTATTCAAGATACTTCAAAGTTTCCATGACTGAAATAACACCATACTTAAGTGACAGGTTTCTCCACGTTAATTCTATTAAGAACCTAACTTTTGATATCGTCCCCTTTAAGACAAAAAGCTGCATGCATAAAAATGAACTTCCACCAGTAAACTACGGAAAAATATAGACCAATTATGGCAATTGCATACTTACAATTTAATATCATATATATATATATATATATTTACAGAATATATATATATATATATATATATATATATATATATATATATATATATATATATATATATATATATATATATATATATATATACACACATGCAGGTACAGTGATATATTTATGTATACACAAATTAGTATTTAATCCTAAATTCACTCTTTATATTCATATTTTTAATCTTTAAATAGATTAATTTCATTTATACTTTGTTATCTCTTTTATCGTCGATAGCAAAGACAACGCTGTTAGATGATATATGTAGGTAAAAATGCTTTCACATGTATATATATATATATATATATATATATATATATATAGTGTTGTGCAAAGTAAGTGAAACCCTAAGATAACATTTACAAAAACTGTCCATTTTTCCAGATTATCAATAAATTTTGATTAAGCTATTTATTCAGTTAGAAAAGCCATTATTAAATCAATTACAATCACCTTCAAAAATTTTGATCAAGCTGGAATAAAAATATTAATTCAAAATTAAAAACTAAGATGCGCAAAAATAAGTGAACCCTTACATTTAATATTTGGTGAACGCTCAATTTGAGGTTACAATATCAAACAGTTTATTCTATAATTCTGCCAGAAGTTAATGCTGATTTTGACCAATATTCTTGACAAAAGTCCCGCAATCGCTTGATATTCCCCAGGGGTTTTGAATGCAGTGTCACTTGAATCACAGATTAGTAAGTGGGTTGAGATCAGGTCTATGATTGAACGCTTCAAGATTTGAAATTTCTTTTTACGAAGCCATTCATTTGTGTATTTTCTTTGATGCTTTAGATCATTGTAATGTTTGTAGTTCCAACGCTGACCTAAAGACCACTTTTGAAAACATTTTCATTCAAAATTACTTGGTATCTCGCAGAGTGAACTGTGCCATTAATGCGTACTGTTTTGCCTGTTCCGGGTGCAGCAAAGCACCCCAAAAGTATAATGCTGTCGCCATCATGTTTACTGGTTGGTATCAAGTTTCTCTTCGAAAACCATATTAAGAGCTCGCCAGATATTCCACCCATTGTTCCTCACAAAAAGCTCTAGTTTGGTCTCATCCAACGATAAAACCTTTTGCCAGAATGTTTTAGTTTATTAATATGGGATTTGACATACTTGAGGCAATGCTTGTGCTATTTCATAAGCAGTAGTGTTTAGTAGGAATTCTGCTATGAAAATTGGAATTGTTCAGATTTCGTCGCACTGTAGATTCATGAATATTGATTCCAACCTTGGCCATTGAGGATTTGATAACCGCAAAGGCTGCAACAGGATTTGCCTGTAATTGCCGAACTATATGTTTGCTTGCTCTTATTTTTCAGGAACGGTCACACCTTGATTGTTATGCTATCATACAAAAATCATTGCCATTTATAAATATTTTTTTGCACAACGGACACGTGCATTTCAAATCATTTTTATACATATTTGTAGATTATTTTTTTTAGATTTGTATAGATTTTCCATTATTATAGTTTTCAAATATGCGAATTTTTAAACTTAAGGAAGTTTTTGTTTTTTTTAAACGTATTCTCTAACTGCACACTTTTGTATATGCACTGATTTATATTGTGCTGACTGTAGTATGCACAGCTTACGAAAAAAATGAATACCTGTCATTGTGATATTTACATGCACACAACATTTATTTGCAGTAGCAACCATGTAAACAAAAATACAGAGTGTAAATATAAGTGCTCACTTTTGCACGTCTCGATTTTGAATTAATATAAAAAAAAATTGAAAGTGGTTGTAATTGATATAATAAAGGCATTTGTTGATGAATATATAGTTTAAGATTTGTTGATCATCTGGAGAAAAGGGACAATATTTTAAATATTATTTTATGAGTTCACTAACGTTTGCACAGCGCTGTATATATGTATGTAGACAGCATATCATCATTCAAACAAAAATCAAAAATATAATACTTTCTCGAATAACCCTCAACATATCAACGAACTATATACCGTAATCAATTGTATTCTAACTATAAACATGATGAAAAAATCATTAAAAGAAACTGGTAAGTACTAATATATTCCCCACTGATCCGAGTAAAAAATAAAACAAATGATATATTATCTAAATTTAACACAACCACCTATGCTCAACAACTCATCTCCGTCAACTAGTGTTTTGGAAAAGACCAACATTGTACATCAATATAAATGTCTTTGGGAGATTGTATCATTGACAAAAAAATGAAATACCTCTGTCGGTTTGTCGACAATATTATCAAGTCATCATACTCTTCATTTTCGTGTACAAGATCCTATCGCATAGCATTTTCAAGCACATTCCTGTTCATCATCACAATATGAGAAAATAATTGTTAAGAACACCTATATACTACCCCACGAAAATAAGAAACAACAACTCCAAATTCTTGAGGACCTCTCTATCAAAACAACCAAACAACACTCAACAAAGTTTATTAGGAATGTAGAAAGAACGCGTTGAAGTGCATTTAATAAACAATTAATGTCATTTAGCGTATCTACAAATTCCTGCTTACTTCCCTAATATTGAGACTCTTGCTTTGCAAAAAATTCCAGATACAACTAATAAATTTAATTTTTTAAAACATTTATAAGAAGTAATACAATAATTGTCGTGATATCTGCAAATTGTACCAGGAGGAAAAGTTTAACATTAACTACTGAATGAAAATCGGAAATAATAACTCGATGCATACATACTAAAGTGTACTTATTGATTTTGTACAGACAAGGAGAAAATTATGTACATTTTATTTACTTCACCTCCAATACAGTTTCAATGCCCTTGCTTTACTTTCCCTCGTCTAATATATTCACGTTGTGCGTTTATAAATAAAGAATAAAGCATTATGAAATTATTTGGCCCAAATGGCCCGACGATAACGGATAGGTGAAATCAAAAAATCAAGTGTGATTGGCTGATCATCTTTTTTTTTTTAATTTAAAAACTTTGCGTGTTAATTTTTTTTTATTTTTTTTATACGTTTTTGATACAAATGTTTCCTGGTCTTATTCATCTCTGACCAATAACTGTTGTATAATATATATATATATATATATATATATATATATATATATATATATATATATATATATATATATGTATGTATGTATGTATGTATATACTGTGATTTCCACTGTCTGCTCTAATACGAATTACGCCCCTCATGGTTCGTCCCGAAGATATTGCATATCAGCATAATCACCAACTCTCAACACTGCCTTGCGTACCGCTTAGACTCGTATTTAGTCTTTGACAGAATCATACCAAAAATCTTACGCAATTATGACAATTTGCAGACCAACTACATGTGTTGGAAATGCTTCAACAAAAATCAAACAATAGATCTTTGATTCGATGCCAACTTCAATATTTGCTCTTCTTTTTAATACGAAACATTACCTAGATGCCTTGCTTAAAATCTTATTCATAGCATCCATCAGCACTAGCTGATAGTGAAATCTCCTTAATAATATACTGTTGTTTTATATAGTTCTAATGGCACATTTACCTGCCACATTAAATATGCCAACGAGGAGAGATTCGGAGAAGAACTTAGGATTAACCAGTGACGCCGTATTTTGTCATAGTTCCAAACACTGTAGAGCTTGCTAGTTAAATGTTATTTGCTTGATATTCAGAAGGACAGTTTTGTTAGATCTCTTGAGAGTGGGTAATTTCACAGAATATATTCGGTATTAGGAATCATTTCAGCACGCTCAAAAGATTCGTTTATTTTAAAACCCTTTGAGAATATTATTTCCTTTCTCGAAAAAAATGTTTCTCCTTTAATTTATTTTTATTCTATATTTTGGAGTTGCATCTCTTTCTACAATCGTTTTGACTTTTACCTTGTTCGCCTGATCCAAAACCGTTTCCACTGCATCTCAAATTTCCAATGTGTTTTGTTTTAATCTTTGAAAGGGATCATTTTATCATACTATTTGTGAATAGCATTGTATGAACTAGCGTTGTACCTTTTCAAAATATAACTTTACATTTTCAGTCGTAAAAATGTTTATGTCCCTTATCAGCCATTTCCATGCATTTTCTTATTGCACTGTTTCACCTCTGATATAATTCTCCACAAATATTTACAAATTTTCATCATGTGTAGAAGCCGTGGTGTTCATATGGTTTTAATGTGTGTGGTGCCGATAATTATTAAGTTATTTGCTTTACACTTGTGGTTTTGGATTTAAAGTGGTTTTTGTTGTCGTTTATCTTAGAATAATGTACGTAATAACGATATATAGTAATTTTGGCTTAATAAAAATTAATGCAATGATAATTAGTACAAAGTTATATTTTGCATGTAAAAATAACATTTTCTGTATCGTCAAATATACAATATTTAAAGTAGTTCAATAATTTAATATCAGAAGGTTATCGTGTTGAACGTCTAAGTTCTTTAGCATATGTATAAGAGAGAGAGAGAGAGAGAGTCCTTGTAAGCTTAATGTGTATGTATATGTGTATGTATTTCCTTGGTAGTCGTATTCTTTTCGACTCTCTGAAGACTTAAATGTTCAGATAAGGTTGAACATGAAAGAATGGACGAAATTATTTCACCGACCGTCACTGTATTTATACACTTTTCCAAGACAAAGAATTCAGTATGTTTCCTTGCTTTTCTGTTTGGTTCACAGGTGTGACTCATTTGACAATCCCTTTTTCTTCACTATCATTTAGGAATTATGACATTTTGATCTCTTTTATTTATTGTGTTCTCATCTTTTTTTCTTTATCTTCTTATAGCAAACCAAAATGGGTATGTACTTTCATAATTTTATTTTTATTTTATTTATTTATTTATTTGGTTAGGGGGCAAATAGTTTAATGTTTATTTTTCTCTCACTACAACGCTGAAAAGTTGAAAGCAAACGATTCCAAGATTTCTGAAGAATCCAGAAAGATTCTCAGAATTTTTAGAGAGTGCAACAATTATATTTCCGTCTGTACATCAGTTGCCTTCAACTTTGTTGTCAGATTGACTACGTTTCGGCCGTTGTATGCCCCGGCGTTCTTCCGGTGACTGGAATTTCGAAGCGAACCTATTATTTCTTACACCACGGTCGGTCGCTCTAGTTCCCCTTGACATGCCTCTTCCATTTGCCTCACTTGCAGTTATTTCCCCGAAGGAACTCAATTCTCTAAGTTTTTGTCCACCTCTGCTGTGGCCAGATATTGAACTCACAACGCTTTAGGTCAAGTCACTGGATTATTTCAACCAACGCCTTTATCTACTTGCCCGTGGGGACAGAAATTGTATTGATTATCAGTGTATGTATGGCCCACTCCATTTTTACCAGAGCTCATATTACAACTTGTTATTATTGTTTTCTATAGCACGCAGTATATCTGGTTCCCATATTGTATTCATATGTATGCTTGGCCAAAACTGAATATGACAACAAAGATAAGGAAAGCAATGTAAATGGTATAAATAAAATTATATTTGTAGTGAATCACAGATACATTAAAAACCTGACAACATATTATGTAATATCATATCATTATTGGGATGACTTGACATAGAATCATCTGACTTCGATTATCATTTCTGCTCTTTGCTTTATCACCGAGTTTGTTTTATATTCTACTGAAGTTTTTGTGGACATCATTTGTCTGTCCATTATTGACAGTATAGTGACATTGTTATTTGGAGTTTCCAATTCAAGGGAGATAATTATATCGCAGCAAACTTTAAAAGACCTTTAGAAAAACTACCAAATTTAATTTGTTTATTATACCCCCCATCATATCCTGGCCAATTTGTCAGATCTTTCACTGAAACCCAGTTACGAATCTCACGATGAGATATAAATAAGGAGACTTTGGTCGATCCTAGCGTGAAAAAAACATTGCACTGGATGACACAAGCTTGCCAAATGAAACTGAGTAAACGCAACTCTTGATAGTTGAACTTGCGTGAAGACATAAGCCGAGGATTTGAGCGCACTACTGTAGTTTAAACTGCTGATCAGAAGAGATTATGTGCTCTTTCCCAGAAATTGTAAATATGGTCTGCTTAGAGTAGTAACAGTTTAAAGCACAGATCGGCTTGTGCGTGACGAACAAACACAAATATGTGCCTGATCATGTGTTTTCAACAGGGAGGAGTAGCCACGCTATCAGAGAGTTATGCTCAGAAAACAAATAGCTGACCATTATATAGATTTTATATTAATTTGAAAAAATATATATTTAATATGAAAAGTGTCCAGAGATCTTTGTCTAATCCTGAATTCATTATTAAAACTAGTCCGATCCCCTAAATTGTATGTGATTATTTATTCCCTCCTAATACGTTACTACTATTAAATGATTATATATTAACCATTGATAACAGTTTGTAGACATAATCAATCACATAATATTTTTGTAAAGAAAACCGTTGTTAACAACCGAACCAGCGATTATAGTTTCGATGAGGATATTTTATAACCTGTGAAATGAAGTATGATAGCCCTAGTCATACCCAGGATTTTATTGTAAAAAGGCAAAATCATAAAAGATTGAGAAATCCTTAAAAAGAAAATGAAGTTTTTTTTTTCTCAGTTTTAGCCGAAGTGTAACCCAATAATCAGGCCAAAGAAGATCCCAGGATAAAGCAAATTTCAGTTCAGAAATTAATTAAGAAACTCACATGTCTTTCTTTAAGCACACTTCAGTTAAGCAACGAATGTCCTCGATGAAAAAAGAAATGCAGGTTCGCTAAATGGCAGCAAGTACATTTTTAATTCTAACTCTTGTCTGGTTAACATTAATTTTAATGTTGAAATAAAGGAAACATCTCTGCTTTATAAGAATAACGTGTTTAATAGGACATTTTACTGAGAACGATCTTTGAAAACGAATGTACCAAAATTCGAAAACAGTCGGAAAAAATAGTATGAAATAAAAGTTAATATGAATTTTGGTAAATTTACAGATAACAAAAGCAACTTCTTTTTTTATATATGGATGTGCGTGTGTGTGTTTGTGTGTTTATGTGTGTGTTTCGAGAATGTAATAGGTAATGATCGAAAGCTTTCCGGTTCCACGATAGTTTCTTCAGGGTCTTCAGGTTGTAACGGTTAGGACCTTTCTTCCTCTATTTACCTAAATACGCCTATTTATATATTCTCTGGGATGGAAATAAAGCAATCATTAAAAAATCCCGGAAAAATGTTATAGTGAGACCACGCAGGGACAATTTAAAAAAAAAATATTTTACAACCTAGAACTATAAAAAAAAACATTACAAAACATAAAAATATCGTCCACTTAGCTAGCTACGTGTTGGAATTTTGGGAAAAAGAAAACAAAAGTGTTATTATAAAATGGCGCATAATGAAGAAGTCCCAGAATTTCCGCATGTAAACCAAGATACGTAGATGATGGCGGGAGGAAAATTTAGGGATCTTAACATATCCAAACATTTGAATATGTTACTAAATAAGCGATGCAATATAATGACACCCCGTAGGCACTTAAGAGAATCCCGCCTGGCGAATTATCAACCGACGTAGAACATATTATTTTCTTAATAGAATATTCATGTTTTTTTCTTGCCAATCCAGTCACACATTGTACAAATAAAAGCGTCTTTACTTAAATAGAGAAAAAACATCAGGTTTTTTGATAACCTTTTTATACACACAGAAGGAACGGCAGTAACGAAAAGTTTCAGAATTTTTTCAACATTAAGATGCCCAAGATTTTAGCCGAACATTAATGCTCGAGATGGGTCCTTAGGGACACGATACGAAATTTATGATTTATTATTAGAAATGATACAGCAAAGTTTAATGGTGTATTACGGTACCTTCTGGGCTTAGTCGAATATCCCAGGAACACTGCTATCAATAACCAAACCTCAGCGATAGTCATGTAATTTTCACATTCCAGGGGACAGTGCGCCTTCAACCGTACAGAGTTGTATGTAAACTGCAAAGTTAAAAAGATTCTGTCTAATCTAAAGAAATTAAAAACGAATAAGGATTGTAACGAACACAAGCACCGGATATCAAAAATTAAATCTATCTATCTCTATTTTTCTTGTTGTCTGTCTGTGTGTCTGTCGAGGGCGTTGTTACCTTGCCCAGGCCGCATTTCTCACCCGATTTCGATGCGGTTTTCACCACAAGTTTGCAAATGGCTGCCGTAAGGATTTTTGAGTTCGGACTCAGGTTTCGAAAAAATCGATAATCGAAAAAATCGATAATCGAAAAAATCGATAATCGAAAAAATCGATAATCGAAAAAATCTGCTTACAGAAGGAATGATCGCATTTCAACCAAATTTGACACGCTCTTAGAGTCTATCATTAGAAATGTTATCCAGAAGTTTCATGGCCACGGACCCCTAAACAGCGCTGAAAATCGATATAACCCAAAAACCGATACGCTCAGATTGCGCCTGAACCGCATGTCGGTTTTTAGCGAAAACCGACCGAATTTATGAGGAGGCCATTGGGAGTCACCATGTGAAGTCTCAACTCTAAGCGCCCCACAAACAGAGTGCAAATCGACAATCGGTCAACCCTTAAAAAGGTTTTTTTCTGGTTGGGTATTTCCTAAATGCAGATTAATTTAAGGTGACGCTATGCGCGGGAAGAAACAGGTCAGTTTGTGCAGTGGAGTGGAAGAAAACATTTGACCTCAAATTCTGGAATGGGTGCAGGGCCATTGAAATTCGGCTTTTTTATCCCTGCTACCAGTTCTGACTTTGAGCCACAAATGACATATTCAACTTTGTCAACACTATTGCTTTAATCGTAGTAACATCAGCACGGCAAGGGGCACTCCTTTAAAGGCAAGGAAGAGCAAAAATATTTTAAGTCAAGTGATAGCGATTGCTCTATGAGTCGTACGATTTTTTAATCAAGCACAGGCAACGTCGAGCCATGCTGCTAGTTAGAGATAAATCTTCACAATGTTTGCAATTACTTTCTTCAGCATTTTGTTTGGTTGTAGACATATGTCTCCACTTTGGTTGAATGTGAAACTCAGTCACTCCTTCGGCATTTCTGACATGAACGCAAGGATCAACATGACTCAATGAGCATCTGTAACAATCCTTTCAGGCATATTTCTTTGTTTTTATTTCACCATCCTCTTTTTTTGTGTGAGCAATTTCAATTGCACTTGCACGCATTTTGTTCTGAATAGAAAAGTGAATTCTATGTATATTTTGTGATATTGCAAATGAGGCTGCACTAAGTGAAACGCAAGCCCTAGAAGAAACAACCTTCGTGCAAATAATGCACCGTTCTTCTAATATTGGTAATGCCTAAATCCAGTACAAGCTTTGATAGCAGGATGGTTGAGAACATACATGAAGTAAGCAAGAGACAAAAGCTTTATTTTGCCCTGCACTGAATAATTGTGTATAAGCTGATCGACTGTATCGACTCCTCACTTGGTAATATCGTAGAACAGTATTCTATTAGGTTCCCCAGTAGAATCGTCAGCCTTAGCATCACTATTCATTGTTGTAAGAAAAGCGAAACATTTGGCTTTCTTTGGAATTAATAAAACCTCTGTCATATTTTATCAAATGCGAAGCAGCAACTGCCAACCGGAAGACCTTTAACATTGGCGAAGATTTCTGGGATGTTTCGTTTTTTTTTTTGTTTTTTTTTTAACTGTTCTAACAAAGGTCAAATTCTTCCGACAAATTTCTTTAACGAGGTCAAATATGTAATTTTCAGCGGTGATATTTCTCCCGCTTCCATAAAATCGCTCATCTACTTGCTTAACTATTTTGCATGTCAGTCCACCTAAAGTTTTTCAATCAGCTCCTTTGCCTGTATATGATATTTCATCACAGATATATCCAGTGCTACAATATACTAGAATAAAAAAAAAACCTTCGTGCCATACTTATCTTAGTTTGAAGGTAGATATTGCTTGAAGGGGCATCTTCCTCTATTTATCGATGTACAAAACCCTGAAGCATTAGAGTTCTTTTGGCGCTGTGAAATAAAAAAATTCCATAACATACGGAATGGAGAAAACCTATCCCATTTCTTCATCTCCTGCCGAGTATTTAAGTTATCAAAGCGACTGCACTCCTTGACACTCTCGCAGCAAAAACTGGCCTCGAAATAGGTTCATCTTTCTACATCTCCATGAATCTTTCGTGATTCCCTTTTCGACACTCCGGGAGCATATAAAATACCAAAATATGCGTGAGGTTCTGTCATTCTAGGCGTTCGTTAATCTATTCTCTGAGGAAGTACAAACATAGTACTGAAACATGAAAGCGTTTTTGTAGCGATTTAAAGTGTTTTTATTATAATTTCTTATAATAAATATATATATGAGTGATGGGATTATGAATCTGGAATACACCCACAGCGTTCAGGATTCCATCTTTGAGCGACAGCACCCTGGAGAAATCCTAAGTAAACCAAGAATACAGTGGCCCAAAGGTAACCAGAAGGCTGTTTGGACAAATCTTGACAAAAAGATTTATTTTATCCTTAATAACAATCTTAAGGGTCACATAGGGCAACAAATCAGTTCCTTTTGTAGAACAATATACAACGTTTGCTTTGAGTGATTTGAACCAGTAATGAAAAAGACGAAAAACGTCCAAATCGACAACAAATCCAGGAAGGAAAATGGCGGTCAGAACAGACATTATTGAAGTATTATGCGCGCAACCTTACGATCTAACATGCGCAAGTGAAACATTTGCGTAGTCGTTTGTAACGATTTTTACGAGCGCGTCAATAACGGCAAACGCGCTCAGGAACTTTCATTACGGACAGAAGCTGCAAAGAGGTACAATCGTTGTATTTATTTCATTAACAATTTACAAAGGGGAGCGATCGATTAGTTTTTTTGTTTTTTTTATACCCTGCCTGATGGCAAATGCCTATGGTGGCGCCTGTGGTGGCGGTCCCGCCCTAGCCACCGAAACCCCTTGTTGGCGGCTGATGAAGACAGGGTATCGCACGTGATAACACACGTTGTATGATAAATATATATATATATATATATATATATATATATATATATATATATGGTTGTGTGAGTGTGTGTGGGGCTTGATGTGTGAGTGTGTAGGTGTGTATGTGCGTGTGTGGGTAGGTGTGTATGTGCGTTTGTGGGTAGGTGTGTATGTGCGTGTGTGGGAGTCAGGGTGTCAACTATCTTTCCACTTATGTTTGTAATATCTGTAATGTTCTAAATTCAAGATGAATACATAATGGCATTTCCCTTACAATTGCGACGTCATGTGTCAGTGAATTTTTATGACAATGGCGTCTCGTGATTTATTTTTCAAAGGGGAGTAATGATAGAAAGAACACTTTGAAAAGCAGAATAAAACAATAAATATATCTAAACATTGTTTAATGTTTCACTTTTGAAAAACGTTACAATATTAAATTTACCAAATGCCATAATGTCAAAAGCTACTAAACGTTATAATATTTAATAGTATTAAATCAATAATTTCCTTTCTTACGCAGTATTTGCAGGATTAATAAGGTCTATACATATATGCGTACATGCATACATGCTTACAAGTATATAATACCAAACAAAATGCGAGCTTAAAATTGTTCCATATATTAGAGGGCTTCTCGTCATCTTTTCCTTAAAGAACTGAATAATTCAAAACAAACGCTAGTTAACAATGGCTTTTGTTAACTAGCTCAAGGACCGCCGGATTAAACTAGCCTCATTCGCATGTAAAAAAAAGATTACAAATAATGGAAGACCTACATATAAAAAGGAAAACGCTCAATAACATTAACTACGAACACGGCTACAATATACTGACCGTGTTTGGAAAATGAAATATTCCCATAACTTCAGAGGCATACATTTAAATTAATTAAAAATAAAAAAAAGTAAAAACCGTCCATGATACTGGCAAAAAGATAGTCGAAAGTGTTTGGATATGCAGAATTTTCGAACGGTTTGTGTCAACAAAAGAAAACACTTGTACGAACAAAAGAAAAAAGTAAATAAAAACATAAATCCAGGTACTGTGTCAGTTGTCTTTAACAAGATTTGCATAAAAGAGGGATTGATGCCAAATGCAATATATATATATATATATATATATATATATATATATATATATATATATATATATATATATGTGTGTGTGTGTGTGTGTGTGTTTGTGTGTGTGTGTGCGTTTGCGTGTGTGTAAGATTGATGTGAGAACAAATTGGTCACTGATTGATGTTACGTTCAGCATCATGTAACATAAATCAGCTAAGTTACAAACTTTTAGTCACATTAAGGCTCGAAATATACAGATGGATTTGGCTAGATTGCAATAAAAATGGGAAAAAATTGAAAATGCTGAAACTCCCAGCATTTCGCGTTCATCAAAGGTAAACGAAGTCATTGTGACGTGTTCCTAACGCATTGATCGGATTACAAAATCTTTTCCAATATGATTTGTTATACCCATTTTCTTTCGAATGTATTTTTGTTATATAAAAATTAATATCCAAAATATATATATATATATATATATACAATCACACCGCACACACATGCACACACACACACACTTATATATATATATATATATATATATTTATATATATATATATATATATATATATATATATACTATTATTATTTATTCGAAAATTATAACATTAATATGTTATAAAATCACTACAAAAATAGCCATTGAATGTAGAATAAAGGGTTTATTCTGCATTCAATACCATCACTTGATAGACACCAGAAGTGTTGAGAAAATTACAACTTTTGTTGTGATTTTATAACTTATTACCTAATAATTTTCGAATAAATAATTATATTTGTTCTACCCTATAGTGAGCACCCTTTTAAGAATAGTATTTGTTGGTTATTGGACTTTATTCCGTATACACCAATCCTTTATATATATATATATATATATATATCTATATATATATATATATATATATATATATATATATATATATATATATATATATATATATATAATCACAGTTTTCCTACCCCAGGTGTTAAATGATTTGAAATCGGACAGCGCATGTGTATATATAAATATATATATATATATATATATATATATATATATATATATATATATATATATATATATAAATATATATCGAGAGAGCGAGTGAGAGAGAAAGAGAGGGAGAGAGAGAAAGAGAGAGAAAGAGAGAGGAGTAGTGTGTGGGGATGTTTGTTTTGAAAGAATCACAGCAGTACATTTGTGCATTGAGCGTATATATATTTTATGTGCAGGACTAGCAAGCCACCATCTTAAAATGGCGACAAAGAAAAAAATCTCAGATTGTAATGCCCTTGGCTATCACACCGTGATGCAAACATGCATACCTCGAGGAGAATGGATAAACAGTGGCGTTGCGAAGGTGCTAGTTATCGAAACCTGTACCGAATAACAAACAGTTAACATTTTGAAAAAGAGACCACCGAGACAAATCTGCACTTGATCAGCATAGTGAAGAGAATATATTGACATTAACGCTCTTGGAAGCAGCGTTATCATGGGATTGCACGTGTTGTACCTGCTTGTGTATAGGCCAAAGCTTTGCTTAAAACTGATTTCGAAATATTTTTCACACTAATGCGGGAGAAACTACTATAATATATTTCTTATGTTATATGCTTTTCATTCTTTTGCATTCGTTATTGTCTTGAGGAAAATGTTCTTATTTTTCAAACACTTCTCAAATAAATGTTAACAGAAAAATGTTGAATGTTTCCTCTTCATTGATAGAAAAGACACACAATATAAACTGACAATTACAGAAGGAAACTGGGTGGCTCAAAACGAGCTTTATTAAAATAAATTCATTCTTGAGGATTTAAAAATTATTTTTGTAAAATGATAACACTCGTATGTCGTCCAAAGCTTTATTGTCATTATTATTATTTTTGTTTTCTTTGCCTTCTTCTTCTTCTTCTTCTTCTCATTATTATTATTATTATTATTATTATTATTATTATTATTATTATTATTATTATTATTTTTCTTCTTTGATTTCTGGCGTTTACACATTTCTTTCCGGGTCCCGCCCAGGGACCTAAGGTTAGAAATGGCATCATGACACTTTTAGTCTCCTGCAATATTTTCCAACCAGTCCTTGGCTCCAACTACAACAGGGATTGTTGATGTTCCCATATGCCACATTTTCGAGATTTCTATTTCAAGGTCCTTGTATTTTGAAAGCTTTTTGAATATCTTCAAAGATACATTGAAGTCAAGCAGGGACTGCCATATCAATAAGGAGGCACCGTTTTTGTTTGTGGTCTTTAATAACAATATCTGGGCGGTTGGCCTTGATTGTTCTGTCAGTGTGTATTGTGTAGTCCCATAGAATTGTAACAGGTCCTATCTCCCTAACCGGCTCTGGGTGGTGTTCATACCAGTTTCTTTCAGTTTCCTTCCCGTAGACGTTGCAGATTTTCCAGTGCAGATATTGGCCCACTCTGTCATGTCGGGTTTTATATTCAGTGGGTACCAACATCGTGCAACCTGATACAAGATGGTCAATCTTTTCTGGATATTTATCACAGAATCTGCATTTTGGGCTGACACAATATTTTAGTATATGTGCTTGATAATTCCTAGTTACCAAGCATTGGTCCTGCGCAACAAGGATAAAACCTTCAGTTTCCGCTTTCAACCCTGCACTGAGTAGCCACTGATGGGTACGGGTTTTTTCTACATCAGCTTGTTTGATACGGGCAGAGTATTGGCCATGAAGCGGTTTATCTTGCCATTGCTTCTGTATCTGGTCGGTTGCATTCGTCTTTGCTGTCTTTTTCAAGTATTTTGCAGTTTCAGTCGGTGTATTGTTGCATCTCTACGCCTATTTGAAGCGCCATTTTGAATTTGTTGGCTTCTTTCATTACGGAGTAAACACGCTTACTACTTTCATGTTCCTTGACGCATACCATCATCCAGTCTTCTGTAGTTTCCAAGTATCTTTGGAGGCCAATTGTTGTAGTTTTGTAGGACAGTTCTAGTTGAACTAATCCTCTGCCTCCTTCGGATCTGGGCACATACAGACGATCAACATCAGCTTTGGGATGATTCATGCGGTAGCAAGTGAGAAGCTTTCTCGTTTTGGCGTCCATTCGCTTAATTTCAGCTATGGTCCAGTTAAGGACATTAAAGCTGTAATGCACCACTGGGACAGCCAATGTGTTTAAAGCTGATATTCTATTTTTTTTAGTTTAGTTCAGTCTTTAGTACCAGACGTACACGCCTGTAGTACTCTTTTCTTATTTTTTCCTTCATTTGGGGGTGTTGTATGCCATTTCCTTAGCTAATTCCTAGGTACTTATAAGCTTCTTCATGCTCCAATTCCCTAATCTTTGTGACGAAATCTAAATCTATTGAAGGTGTTTCTGTAATTCTACCTTTCTTGAATGTTACTTTTGCACATTTATCTAATCCGAAGTCCATACCTATGTCGTCACTGAGGTATTTTACAATATTGAGGAGGCCTTTCAACTCATTGTCGTCTTTGGCAAAGAGTTTGAGATCATCCATGTATAGTAGGTGATTGAATATTTTCTTATTTATTTTGTAAACATAGCTACTGTTGTTCAGTTAATGTGTAAGAGGGGTTAAGGATAAACAAAACAGAAGGGGTGACAGAGAGTCTCCTTGAAAGATTCCACGTCGGATATTCAGACTGTTGGATATAGCAGTGCCCCCGGTGTGTCTAAGGTATATTTTTGTGTTCCACATCCCCATGCTATGCTTAAGGAAGTTTAATACCACAGGGGAGACTTTGTACATTTGCAAAGTCTTAAGGATCTAAGAATGTGGAACATTATCAAAGGCTTTAAGGTAATCAATCTACGCTGCACTGAGATTTCTGCGTCGTCTCCTGCAATTTTCCAGGATCATTTTATTTATCAGAAGTTGATCTTTGCAGCCATATGAACCTCTACTGCATCCCTTCTGTTCCAGCGGGAGAATGCTGTTTGTTTCGAAAAAAGAATAAGTACGGTTCGTCAGTACAGACGTGATCAACTTATACGTTGTGAAGAGACATGTTATCGGTCGATAATTTTCAGTTGTTTTTGGTATGAGGTATGTAATACCTTCAGTAACCCATTCCGGGATTTTATTGGTATTATTTACAAGCGTTGATAATGTTTTTGCAAGAATTTCATGGGTAGATGAGAGATGATACAGCCTGAAATTGGGTAACATGTCATTTCCTGGGGATTTCCATTTTGGGGATTTCGTTAGTGCTTGCCTAACATCATCTGTGGATATATTTTCCCATTCTTGCAGAGGTGTATCCAGCAGTCGTTCTTCTTCACGCCGTATCCATTCTGCATTTTGGATATATTTCTTTGGGTTGCTCCAAATATTTTCCCAAAATGTCTGTACATTATCAATCGATGGTGGCGTTTCGACATGTATAGGTGCTTTTCCAATTTCCCTGTAAAAGTTCTTAAGATCTGTTCAGAATATTTTATTTTGGCGATAGAACCTACAACGTTTTTCGTATCGTCTTTCTCTCTGTGCTTTTAGCTGAAGTTTCTGATTCAGCATTTCCTTGATTGATGGAATATCAATTAGGCATTTAATACTATATTTCCGTTTGTTCTCTTTGGATTTACATGTGGAAATATTAGGGTTTCTGGTGAGCTCATCTAATATAGACAGCTCACATCTGATTTGTTTTATTTCTCGTATCAGCTTGGTTTTCCAAGCTGGTTCTCTGTGTCTGTTAATTTTATTTATTGTCTTGACCCCAAGCTTCCGAGTCGGTGCTAGAGCTGTTGTGTATATGACGTTGTTAACTTCTGTGATGTTTCCCGGTGGTTTATCTGTTAACAGTGTTTCCAGGGCAGTATTGTATATTTTCACGATGTGCTTTTTGGGATACGTCATATGGATTTTCGGTAGCTGGTCTCTGTCTGACAATTGTATGAAAGTTACTCTGCTGAGTACTTGGATGACGTCGTTTTTCGCTTCGGTGATTTCAGCTTCGTGGTTTTCGAGGAATTCTAAATTAATGTACCTGGAGTCATCTTCAGTGACAATTTCTGGAGAACTGCAGGTTGTGTCTAAGATAGAATCTTCAGTTTCATTTCTTGGGAGATTATTTCGTATTTCATTCGCTTTAGCGTCCACCTCATCCTCTGTCGCATTCCTTATTTCAACATTCGTCTCAATAGAGTTTGAGTGATGGGTCATAGTATTTTGTCTTATATCTAATTTTATCTTATCTATTTCTGCCTTTGAGAGTCTGTTGTTTCGCATGATATCTCTGCGGACATTGGCAAGCATGTTTGGATTGACGTTAGGTCTTATATCATTTCCCACCATATTTCTCCATATTTGGTATGTTTGATTGGTGGTGTTCTTTGCTGGGTTTTCGAGTGCAGTGAAGAAGGGTGTCATAACTTGTCGCGGCTCCATTTCGTTCGTTTAATTTTTACCCGTCGATTTGGCTTTGAGACACTTGGTCCAAGGTTGGCGATAATCCGGGTTTGGTGACCTAGTGTCTCTTCGTGTGCGGAAGACTTTGTTCCAGTGTCAGACTTTTCGACCTCAGACTGGTTCCTCTGTGAGGGACGCGGCCCTTGTTGACCCGGTTGGCGGCCGATACGGTATGAGATATTATTCGTATTCATTGAAATTGGTAGAGATGCGTTTTAACCTTGACCGCCAAGGGGTAATTTTGTTCAAATTACCAGCTTTAGGACGAGACTGGAAGAAGGTCCAAGAGCAAGCCCAGATAATGAGATTGTGGGCTTATTAATGTATCGAAGTTAGAATAATTCATAACAGTGTATGGTATTCAGTGGGGTAGACAATACTAAGTTTTAACTTAGTATAAGTCCGAGTGACCACTCACTACAAGTGGGATAATTAGATTTTAGTATATAGACATTAAAAAAACAATGAAAAAGAAAGGTGAATTGCATGGCACAACTAACTTTCAACAAATGTTCAATTTTCCGTCGCCAACGACAGATACTTATCAAATTTTATGGGGTAGGCTGGACTTATACTACAGATTGGTAGGGGGGAATATCAAAGAATTCATTCAACAAAGGGGTAGGAGCAAGGGAATAAAAGTTATACTTTACCGGTCATCTCTCAACCTACTTACCGCTAAAAGATATATTTTAAAATTTTCACTCAAAGAGATGATAGTCAAAGGGCAGATCATTGTAGGAAACTTACACTTGTAGCCATGAAAAAAAACAAAAAAAAACAAATATAATACAATATGATTATTATTATTATTATTATTATTATTATTATTATTATTATTTCTCCTTCTTCTTCACTTCTTCTACGACTACTACTACTTCCGTGTACCGTGTCAATTTAGGACGTGGACGATGACGGGTCTTCACAAGTTCATTTTCTTCTTATCTAGTAATGTAATGTATGTCTCGTTACTATGACGCCCATCCGCCTGTTCGGACATCCATTTACAAGCTCTTTGGTAGGGTTCACTTCAATATGTCCCATGAATATCAAGTTATTTCTTCTTCTTCTTCTTCTTCTTCTTCTTCTTCTTCTAATTATTATTATTATTATTATTATTATTATTATTATTATTATTATTATTATTATTATTATTATTATTTCTTTGATTTTTCTTTTTTATACTCATTTGCTTCCGGGTCCCAACCAGAAACCTAAGGTGTCAGAAATGGCATCATGACATTCTTGTAAAAAAAATTAAAAATAAAACAACACACAGTTTACAACGATAAAGCCTTTCCTAAGGTGTAAGCGTCACTGAACATAATGAGCGATAAAGTAAGACAGCTAACCACTTACCTGAGGAGCTTCTGTGAATGGATGGGGGAACAGGTGGCGGAAGCCTTGGTGATTAATAGTTTCATAGGGACGCTATATCGTCAACAACCATAATAACAGTAGTATTTCATGACCAAGAGACACTGAGAGATACCGTTTTCCTTCTTCTAGCCTGATTGTCATCAACGGCGATAGGACCGAATCAGTTCTGGTATTTACTCATAGATTGCACGAAGAAATTTATTTCACCTTTCATAAGAATATTAGCATATAATATAATGTAATAAACTCGACTGGAATTCGAACACGGATCTTCGATTCCTCAGTCCGAACTGCTATCAATTACTAAACAAACGTACCAATGTGAGAACACTGCTAAGAGCTACAAGAGAGAGGAAGTTATGGGAAGCGATGATCGCCCATCTTCTGAAGGGATGCGACACATAGAAGAAGATTTAAAAAGTAGTTATGCCCTTATATTATAACAACGTATGGAACGAATATGTTTTAGTGTTTTGAGTCAATAACATTTTTTCTTTTCAGCCATTTGCGCATTAATGAAAATTGTTGTAAAAAAAAAAAATGAGACTATACTGTTTGTTACTATTATCCTTTAATAGCCCTGGAGTTATAGAACACTTTCTCCATGACGATCAGAGCTATGATATTTTTACATATTAAAACCTATTTTTAAGTTTGGTGTATATACTGAAAAGATGTAAAAAGACGGGAAAGGATTTGGAAACGCTTATTAAATATTGGTATTCGAAAGACTGTAACAAAGACGAGTCATATTCTCGACTCTCTGACAAAGGGAAGTCTATGAATTCCTAGATTTTATCGGTAGGTGGAACAATACATACAACTTGGTACAAATTGAAACAAAAAGAATAATTCCGTTATTATTTACTTTTTTTTATATTTTCCCTAGGAAACATGACCGAATGCACATATTAGTACTTCGTACGTCCATTCCATGAAGTCGTTACTTGCAGATTGACCACCGATTCTCGATTGGCTTTAAAATAGGAGAGATCGATGGCCAGTCTATAATACTTGGATTTTCTCACGTGCAGCGTCACAATTTTCGTAAGCTTCCTTGGAGTAAATTTCATTGCAGACAATGGCCGTAAGAGAACTAATCGACACTCGAGAAAATGGTGACTGGACGTAATGAAAATCTGATGCAATCACAGATGACGCAATGTTTTTCAATGCCAAATAAATTTCATCATTCACCCGGAAAAGAGATTCATATTACAGCCCACCACTGCAAATGACTTAATCTAAGGAAAAATAGAAATCGATTACACCCTGTCACTCCAGTGGATCTAAAACTGACCGCTTGTTGAAAGAAAGTAATCTAAAGTTGTTGTTTCAATTAATTTTCAAAGGAGTGTAGTTCGTAATCGTTATTCCAGTTTCTGTTTTTGTTGTTGTATTTTTTTTAATATTCAAACTTTTATTGTTAAAATGGAGAATCAAAACGTGTCAAGTACACCAAAGGTTAAATACTATCTGGAATTAATGCTCCATGATCTTACTGCGAAAATTGAATTTTATGGGTCAATGTATATCCAGACTCCATGGAAAAACCCGATATACCTATACAAAAGTCTTACAATTAGTACAACATTCGAAAATCAAATAATCACAAATCCTAACGTTAAAACATATAACTAGTTTAACACTTATTAGAGCAAATTGAAATTAATGTGCGATGTCATAATTCCGGTTAGGTTTGCGGTGTTCATTATTGCACTAATACAATCAGGAAAATCATCTATCTGCCTTAACCTATTTGTTAAATAGTTGGTTTGGGTCAACTCTTTGTCGTTTGTTGGCAGTCAGTCTAATACGAACAAATAAAAAACGTGGAGAAGGTGACGAAAAACCACATCATGTCATCATTATTCACAGATAATAAAAAAAAAGGAATCTATGGACTGCAATGAATGTATATGGCATTAACAAATTTGAAAGCTTCAAGAGAAATAAGGAAACTAATGAGGAATTTGTTTCTTAATATGAAAAATATATAAATCGTAATATTAGTAATGCTTCGATGATAAATAATTTGCGAATTGAGAAGAGAGACATTATTTTCAAAGATTGTCAGATAATCACATATATGATGCTGTTTTTTATGTTGAATATATTTTTTGTCTCGAATGAAAGCGCTGTATGTAGTAAAAATTTTCTTACCAAATTTTTACCGTGAAAACTAAAAAAGAAACGTAAAATCTCGATAATGTGTTCTTGAGAACCAGCAGGATATCTTTCAAGTAGTCACGCTTACATGTAATAGCAAATATGCTATAGAACAAACGATTGTCTTAGAGATAGTGAAAAACAACACGTCATCGCGTTTTGCCTGAAATTCTGCGTTTCGGTGCTTCCGTACTAAAATGAAAATTACTGTGGTTGAAAATATGGATTAAAAGTCTGATATAATTGACATAGACGTCGTTGCTTTTTTTCCTGATTTAAAAAATGTTTGGATAATCTGGCTTATAAATCTTATTATGTGCTTACAAAATTCCCTTTATCTCTTTCTGTGATTATTAAATCGAAGGATTTTGTCATTTAAAATGTTATCCCAAACATATCCAGCCATGTTCTATTTTTCTTTGACTTCTTTTAATAATGCCACTTTAAAGTTTCAGTAAAATGCTGACGCCATACATATTTACTTATTGTTTTTTTGGTTATTTTCTAATCTGTGTTCTACGCAGTCATGATATTGTTAATGATGGCTCTCCACAGCTGCCATTTTCTATTTTACTACATACTGCTTCATCCATCAATGCCTCACACTTACCTAAACGATTATACATTGCTTTCTATGTAGTCTGTGCTGGTTTATTCGCCACTCTTGTGGTATATTTCGGATTATTAAAATACTTAAAGTCATATTTCTAAGATATACGACCATGTTTTTGGTGTTTTTTCTTCTCAACAATAGTCGATAAATGCTCATCTTCCCGGTTTCGCTATATTTCTTTATTTGTGACAGAATTGTGCAGGATTTATTGTTGAGCAATTTTCTCATAATCCATTTGAGTGGGAAACGGCAGAAAGAACTGTATTTGCTCAATACGCTCAAGTGGAGAGGCAATCCCTGCT
This sequence comes from Acanthosepion lycidas, assembly GCA_963932145.1. NCBI lineage: Eukaryota > Metazoa > Mollusca > Cephalopoda > Sepiida > Sepiidae > Acanthosepion > Acanthosepion lycidas. The sequence goes on from OZ010586.1 coordinate 109,996,593, forward strand.
TTCAAAGAGTATTACATTTAAATTCCACTAATTGTTTCTTTATATCTATGGCAAATGCGAAGAATTCAGTCACGAAATAGCCCCTTCTTTATTACTATATATATATATATATATATATATATATATATATATATATATATATATATATATATATATATATATATGTGTGTGTGTGTGTGTGTGTGTGAGTGACTGTATGTGTGTTTGTGTGTCTGTGCGTGCACGTGCGTGTTCGCGCGTGTGTGTGTGTGTCTGTGCGTCGACGTGTGTTCGCGCGTGTGTGTATGTGTGATTGTGTGTCTGTGCGTGTGTGTGTATGCGCGCATTTGTGTGTATGTGTGTTCCTGTGTGTATTTATGTGTGTGCATCCGTGTGTATACACACACACCCACACACACACACCCACAAACACACACATATATATATATATATATATATATATACATATATATATATATATACAGATATATATATATATGCACACACACACATATATATACAGACACATACATATGCACATACAAACATGCATACACACATACACACACACGCACACACACATATATATATATATATATATATATATATATATATATATATATATATATATATATATAAAGTATAAATTGAAGTTAACACTCAGAAGTGACAGTTTCATTCTAAACGCAATCATCAGGCTATATGTGTTGTGATTTTTTTCTCTCGACTATTTCTATATACGGGCCAGTGTTTCATTACAAATAAACACATGAATAAACCACTCCCAACAAAAATACACTCAATAGACTACCCACAATTCAACACAGGCCGGTATATATAATTAGTCTAGAAAAAAACAAAAACAAAATACATCTGGCCTGATAATTGCGTTATATATATATATATATATATATATATATATATATATATATATATATATATAGGGTTTATACAAATATTTTTACAAGCTTCGGAGCAGCTTCCTCACGCTTAAACAAGAACAAAGATCGATATAAACATATGTCTGTAGAACCTTTGATTTTGAGTTATTAAGTTTAAAGAAAGCCAACTATAGATGGCACTGTGGCTAGACTGTCTCCAACATTTAAAGTGGGTAGTAATGAATTAACTGAGAAGAGATCTATTTCACAACAAAAGGTTATTTATATTGTGAGCTGACAGATATGATTTTTACATACGGCCGCGTGAATGATAATGGGATCGAGGCTGCACGACTCTATCAGATTACGTTTCTAGACCGAAGTCAGCCGAGTCATCCAATATTTGCTGCTTCATATCGTCGCGTTGCTGAGTTAGGATCCATGGCCCCACAAATTATGGATCGATGAGGACGAAGATGCGCTCGTAAACCTGACCCCGAAGTTCATGTATAAGCAAATATCAAGTGGCCCTACCATGTCGTACATCTCATAGTATCGAATGGAGGGTGCTTCAAGTGCATCATCTGTAACTGTATCATTTGTAATCTATGCAAGGTCTTTTGATCTCTCATCCTTCACCACAGAACATTTGCCGATGGTTTATTGCACAAACTGACGATGCGTTGTCAGTGTCTTCTATATTGTTTACGGGTGAGGCAACATTTGGAAGAGAAAGAATAAAAAATTACACAACCAACATTTGTGTGCAGATTGGCATCCCCAGGGTACAATACAAGCTAGACACCAGCATCAGTTCACGATTAATGCGTATGCTGGAATTGTAGGTGACTGTTAGGTCCATACGTTCTCCAAGCACGTCTTACATGAAATGACAATAGGGGCGTTATTTTGAACAAACTTCTAGATTTTCTACGGCATATATCCTTGCTAATACCAAGACACATGTGCTTCACGCATGATGGCACTCCAGTATATTTTAATCACATTGTTTGCGATGCACTGGCTGATATCTACCATGAGAAATAGATATGTAGGCGAGCGCCGGTTTTGTGACCTGCACGTTTCCCTGACTTGTCTGTGGATTTTAATCTATGGGGCTTCTTAAATGAATTGTTTTATGTAGCAGACATTAATAATGCAGAAACGCTTCATCAACGTTTCGTCCGGGCCTCAAAAAAACATTTGCAACCCTGTAAGTGTATTTGCAATGGTCCGCCAATCGATGATCCGACGGGTGCATGCGTGTATAGAAGCAAGCGGAAGACATTTTGAATACTTGTTATGAGTTGCTTTGTTAAGGTAAAACGATGGCCTTTTGGGGATATGTTTATATGGACCTTTCTCTTTGTTTTAGTGTGATGAATCCGCCCCCAAATTGTGCAAAAGTATTTTTGATACACACATTCTCTCTCTCTGTCTGCCTCTCTATCTTTCTCTCTTTCTCTCTCTCTCTCTCTCTCTCTCTCTCTCTCTCTCTCTCTCTCTCTACATATATATATATATATATATATATATATATATATATATATATATATACGGCCGAACTCGCGTGTTGTTTATGTGGAGATTTTCAAAGGGATCAAAGCTTTTATGACTAGGTCTTTCGCTCCTTTCTCTTATGAGTCTTCATACCGTAATGATAGAGAAACCCACGTGTAAGTGTAATGAATCGGAATTAAAAGAAGATCTCATAAGGATTCTTATGCTATGGTCAGAAAGTGTCTTTCTCCTTATTTATTTCTTAACAACAGCTGGATTTGGAAGAAACTTCAATTTCACCTTTTTATTTCTCTCATAGTACATATATCACATCATGCTCATAATATTTTCTTAATGGTAGGTAATATTCTATATGAGTCCCGTCTACATTTTAAAATAGACAATGTTGAGATAAGTGCGTTTTCAATGCATTTTCTTAGTGATTTTTTCAAAATGAGGCTGGAATTAATTCCACCGAAATGTTGGTCAAATCTGTTACAATAAAGTACTAATGCATTTAATGTGTTGTTATGCAATAATTGAACGTTATACATATACATACACACACACACACACACACATATATATATATATATATATACATATATATATATATATATACACTACCATTCAAAAGTATTAAATCATCAACGTAAAATGAAACAAGTCAAGCACTAAAATGGTTTTATTTATTATAATAAATTCATGTCTTCAGGAACCACATTAAATATAAATTAAGCCACAAAAAGTTAAAAAAAAATGACTTACACTTTTCATTCATCAAAATGACCGCCTATCACGGCTTCAAAGATTCTAAGAATTCTTTCCACCAAAGACTGGAGGTATAGTGTAGACATTTCTGCCCAGCTTTCCTGCAAGAGTTACCAGAGGTGAGCCGCACTCGTGTGTTGTTTAGCTCTGGCTTTTCGGTCAAGTTAATGTCGTCACACCACTCAATGGCATTTAAATCCGTTAATTGTGCCGGACAGGACATTTGTTGAAGGATGTGCCGGTTCCTTTCTGCCTTTGATGTACCTCTGGCTGTGTTTACTATTATCATTTAGGTCATTATCTTACATGAGTACAAATCCTTGACCCACAAGCTGCGTTCCAGAGGGTATCGCGCGTAATGTTGCAGTATGCTGTGATAGACGGTGTGACTCAATTTGCCCTTCATCTGGTGCAAATCCCCGACTTTGTAATTGACAAAAGCCCATCACACTATAGCAGAGCTTCCTACATGCTATACGGTTGCTGTGATAAATGTGGTTGCAGCTCTTTGTTGCACATAGACCCTACTATTTGATCCAAAGTTTTCGAACTTTGATTCATCAGTCCGAATATACTTTATTACACTGCTCTAATGACCAGTCTTTCTGCGCCTTGGTCAACTGGAAGCTTTTGACATTGTTTTAATTCCTTAACAGTGGTTTCTTGACAGGGCGACTTCATAGTCTTCTCCTCACAGTGAAAGGTTACGCATTTTTTTGACGACATTGCTTCAGTTGTGCAGTGATATTTAGAGCCGTCAGCCTTCTGTCACGCAAGGTGTGGGTCTGATAAAATTGTCCTCTGCTCTTGTTGTTGCTTTTGGTCTACCAGCCCTAATTTTGGTCTTGTTTTGACCCGTTTCCTGATATCTTCTAACAATATAATCCACTGTAATTCTGAGATTTTTTTTAAAAAATTCCTCTGCTTGAATATCTTTCCTTTTTAAATAATGATATTTTGCTTTGTTCAAATGTAAGTTCATGTTTTTTGGGAATTTTGTTGGGAAAAAGTTTTGATCCCGATGGAAATTGCAAAATTTAGGTTTTAATATGAACAAAATAAGAATAACCGATTTCACTGCTGGCCAAGGTACATTAGCAGTATGGGTAAAACAGGTAGTATCTAGCAAGCAGTAATTCAATACAATATAGTCTAAAGTGGTGGTATAATCTAACTATTGGCAAGTGTTTTAGTAGTAAAGATGAAAACGTCTTCAAATCAATTTTTAAAAAGATATCTGGTTATACGAAGATTAAAGTTACAGAGAAAGACTTGCATTTAGTATAATAAATAAAACCATTATTGTGATTAAATTGTTTCATTAAAAATAACACTTTTCGGTTGAGCAATAAAGATTTTAGAGGGTGGACAAATACTTTTGACTGGTAGTGTGTGTGTGTGTATATGCACACACACACACATACATATACATAGATACACACACACACACCCATATATATATATATATATATATATATATATATATATATATATATATATATATATATATATATATATATATATATATATATGTGTGTGTGTGTGTGTGTGTGTGTGCGTGTGTGAATTAATTTCTGGATATTTTGCAGGTGTATGTTAAAGGATATTTTGTGCAAGTTAATTGGCATATTCTTACAGCTGCTATAGTGTGTCGAATTATGTAGGTAATTTGTCAGGGTAGTTGGGATCATTATCTGTGATTTTTTTTTGTTCTGTGTATTCAATACGCTGTGCATTTAGCATATTAAAGAAAATTATTCGTTTATTGGAGGAGTTTAAAAGTCGATTTAACCCAATTGACTTTCTCGCAGTATCTGTTAAGGATCTTTACTAACTTTTCTTCATATTCCATTTTATTCTCTTTGTGCATTTGCTGATTTCTCACTGGAAACCAGCAATCTCATTATTTTCTATTATTCTGACCAACATTCACGTAGATTTGTGTTTCATCATATAATGATGATTCTGACGTCTTCAACATTCTGGTACGGCTAAGAGAAAACAAAACGTGATGCGGACTAAAACTAGTTATAATCTAAATTTAAGAAGGTTTAAGAGTGTCTTAAACATCACAGATTGTACTAATGTTGTTATATAATTGTTGCAAAATTGCATTTCCCACTTGAGGATAGACGTCTTCATACGATAAAAGCAATGATCGATTTCGTTGTCTTGAAAGTTTTATTTTTTAAATATGTATCTCAAATTCAAATCCAAATATTCAATTGTTCTTTGAAGGTTTATGCAATTTTTATTTTTTTTTATCCGGGTTCTGTTTTTCGTAATAAACAATTCCGTTCATCATTTTGCTTTAAAGTTGAAATATTGAAGACGACGCGGAAACGATCATGAAAGTTGTTATGTTTTTCTTTGTTTGTATTTCAATTTGTGATCCACAATAATAATCTTGTCCACAATACGATTTACTTGTATCCAAAATAGGCAAATGTCTCAAAAGAACAAAATTATATAATTATGTTATTAGTACTAAGTTGAAGAGAAAAAAATTTCCTTGTGTCAGATTTATTTCTCTGCCCTCATGTAAGACGACCCTGAACCCTGCCGACTGTACAGGAAATAGCGACCGAGTCCACTAGAAAATCATCTGTGAAATGTCCTTTATGATTTAAAACAGAATAGAGCTGCAATCATTGAGATTAACATGTATTATTTTACAAGCATATATGTTTACATTTCTC
>OZ010586.1:110007422-110012422 GCA_963932145.1 Acanthosepion lycidas
CCCAAAAGCAAACAAAATTCTAAACCGTGTGCTTACGAGACTTGACTCCTTCTTTAAATATGTCAACGAGACCAAAACTCACAATTTCCTCCGATTTCTCTTGACTGACGTATTGTCCCAAATAGAGACCAAAGCCAGTCCTTTGGCGCTGCGTTTGTTCAAGACAAATATGTTGGGAGTAGAATATATTAAGACATTTGAATTGTCTTTTAAGCAATCGGAACAAAAACAATAATTGTTAATATCGCTCTTTTTCTCCATGACATTCATATCGCCACAATATTACATAGAATATTACTCGTTAATATTGTACAGGTTTAAAGCTTTATTGCATATTTAAATCTCTAAAAACGTTAGAATCTAGCACATGCAATGGGTTAATTTATAAAATGAAAAACTGAAGTATATGTAGAAGTAGAAAATGAACATGTAATCAATAAAATGTGGGGATGGCTATATCGAAGATTTGTTTTTCATCTCTCGGACAGGGTTCAGGATTAAAAGTGCTCAAAATACACCTAACCGGCAATTTCATTTCTTTTGCAGGAATCTTTACAAAAGAAATACCTATTATGACTAAATGACGTGGACATCTTTATCTTCTTTTATATGCGTATCCCTTCAGGACAAAAAGGATCATGGCCCGCCATATCGTCCTGTCTTTATATTTCTTAATGTTTTATCTTTTTTGTTATTTCTCACAAACGCGGCTCTATCTTTCATTTATTCAAGCTCATCATGTTCCTGATGCTTCGCTCTGTCCTTCATTCCCCAAATCTGCCCTGTGAGTATCAGGTTTTCCAAGCCCACCTTCCTTATTAACTGCCCTAGAAAGTACAACTGTCTGTACCTGCGTGCCAAATTATTATCGAGATAACTTTTTTCCTAATATTTCAAAGACCGTCTAATCAATTCACACAAACTTTTCACACAATATTGGCAACACTGAGGTGCGTGTGGTGCAATGCATAGACTCGGAAATTGTTAACAGGAGAACCGAGGTCTAATTCTTGTTGGGTTCGTTATATTCATTCCATTCACTTAATCGACATATCGAAAAAGATATGAATCTACCTCTTCTCCCCCAGGTATGGGTTAATTAGTAGGACCTATCATTAACTCATTATTATCTAAAAAAATTTCTTACAATCTAAAACATTTCCTGGCGTTAAACAATCACTAGAGATATCTCTATCTATCACAGGCAGGATGTGTGCCTGTGTGTGTGTATGTAACGACTGCACGGACGCAATTTTTGACGAATTTGCACCAAAATTTACATGTACATGCTCCAAAATAATCGATTTTTTCATGCTTCTACGGCAGTTTTCATGTAGTTTGCGGCCATTTTCTACTGGCCAGTGTGAGATCCTATAGCTGGCTGCCACGAATAGGCAGGAAGATTCAGTTGGCCAGCTGACTGACACGAATGTTAACTAGCATGCAAGCATGCCAAAAAATCGATAGCTGCATTCGTCACAAGTTGGGAAAAATTTAAATCTGCATGGCACTTTACACCAATTGGCTCATTCGCTTGCTTAAACTCAACGTTGATTCTGATTCCGCAGAACTGGGTTGGGTGTGAAAAAATATATGTTGTTAAAATTCTTTTTTCATTCGGTTTTTCCAGTTACGAGTCCTTTTTTTAAAGCTGATCGTTTTGTTTTCATTTTGTTTAGTTCTTTTTTCGAAACAGATTTAATATTTAGTATAGCGCTTAGATAAAATTCGCAGTGTGAGAAGTTAGGCTTGTAGTAACATCAGCACGGCAAAGGGCACTCCTTTAAAGGCAAAGAACGGCAAAAATATTTTAAGTCAAGTGATAGGGATTGCTGCATGAGTCGTACGACTTTTGGATCAAGCACTGGCAACGCCGGGCCATGCTTCTAGTACATACATAAACATCTCCATTTTCAGTTTAACAATATAAAAAATCCTTGATAATAACTAATAGAATAGCCGAAACGCTCGGATATATAGAAATTTGAGTAATTTTATACAATTTATGTTAAAGAAAGAAAGAAACTTGTCGAATACAAGGAAAACTGAATATAAGCTTAAATGTATTACCTTATCAGTCGTCTTAACTGAAGCATCGAAATTTTGGATGAACTCCCTTGTTTGTTATGTTGCTTGTACTTAGGATTTTTTCAGTGTCAAAAAAATTGTGAGTGTGTTAGGCAAGATGGCGTCGGCAACATCTTAATATTTATAATGATTTGTATATCCAGCAAGATACAATTTCTATATTCAGCATCTTATCCATAATTAAGAAACAGTATAATTTAAAATGGTTCAACTTTACTGTAAAAATTAATAAATCTTGTTTGTATGAATATTTGATGCATAGACATTCTATATACTCACCGGCTAGATATGCCTACTACTACTACTACTACTACTACTCTACACACACACACACACACACACATATATATATATATATATATACATATGTATGTATGTATATGTATATATATATATATATATATATATATATATATATATATATATATATATATATACGTTTCATTAAATAATATAGACAAGTGTTGTCAATTTTATGTAAATTCTTTTCATAAGATCTGATAAACAATCACAGACTATCATCACTGTCTTGTCCATATATTGCTTAATATGTTGTAAGTGACATCTTTGATAATGGTTTATGTAAGCCGAAAGCTTAGATTATATTAAAAAATATGGATCAATATTGTGAATTTCTTTCTTCGTTCAATGATAATGTTATTAAACTTATCAGACGTTGTGAAAAGAATTTACATAAAATAAATAGACAACACTGATCTATATTATTTAATGAAACGTGTATGAATGAAAAGATGCTGCCTAAATACACATAATATATATATATATATATATATATATATATATATATATATATATATATATATATATATATATATATATATATGGTGTGGTTGACAGAAAAGTGGCCAGCCCGGAGTCCTGACTTAAAACCCTGTTATTTTTGTCTTTGGGATTGGTTGAAGAAGCAAGTTTACTATACCAAACCAAGTCATAGGAAGAATTAGATGTCTTTCTGCAACAAGAGTTCCTGGTAAAATCAGTTGTCAAAAGACAGATAGTGCTGACCTATTTTGACATAGTGACCTTAAAATGTAGTTAAGCCCTTCCACCATCCTCAAATCACACACACACACACACACACACACACACACACACATATATATATATATATATATATATATATATATATATATATATATATATATATATGTGGTGTGTTTTTAAAAAAAGTGGACAGCCCAGAGTCCTGACTTACAACCTGTTATTTTTGTCTTTAGATTTGTTTGAAGGAGCAAGTTAACTATGCCAAACCTAGACATAGGAAGAACTTGAAGGGCGAATACAAGAAGTTATGTCTTTCCAACAACAAGAGTTCTTGGTAAAATCAGTTGACAAAAGATAGATAGTGCTGACCTATTTTGACATACTGACCTTAAAATGTAGTCAGTTCATTGAACTAAGTATAATTTAAGCCCTTTCACCATCCTCAAATCTCAAATGACATACTGAGGTAAGTATGTCAAAATAGGTCAACACTCTTTGCATTTTTCCCCACTCTCTAAAGAAGATAGAATTATCTCTTGTTTTTTACCCGGAATATTTTTTTCCGTTTCATTTGTGATTTGTTTGTAGATTTTGAGTATTGAGAACTGCTGATTTTTTGAGCTGTCATGAAATAAAAAATTATTACCTATGCGATTTAAGTACTTGATATTCTTTAATTTTTATTCATATATATATATATATATATATATATATATATATATATATATATATATATATATATATATAAAGGGTAGATAGATATAGAGAAAGTGTGATTGCTTTTCCTATGCGTTTATGAAGATGTGTATTTTGTAGGAGAATATTAAAAAATAGCAGTTCTGGGTTTTACAGTATTTCTTTACACACAAATTTGCAGAACACACTTTTTCTCTTAGAATTACCATTTGTTTTATACAGATTACTGTATTACAAGCTTCGTTCAAAATCTCCCACCACCACCAACACATTACCCATCACTTCTTTTCCTTTAATCTCTCAAGAGATTTTTTCTCTTCTTTCGTAGTTTGAAATCAGTGGCAATGATTTTCATCGGAATATACGAAGATGTTTTTTTCTATCTCCTGAAGTCTTCAATGTCTTCAGTTAAAGGGATTCTAGAAGCAATTTCATGAAACAGAAAGTAAACCGTCATTTATAAAAAATAAAACAAAAAACAAACTAAATAAAGTCTCAAGTTTTATTCTACTTTAAAAAAAATCGTATGATTTTCTTTTCTGCAGCAAGAACACATTTCTAAGAATATAAGATACACTGCAGCTTGAGAAACTTACAACACTAACAGTAATAGTTTATACTGAATGGATTTGGTGCTGAATAAATATGCGATTAAATTAGTAGTTTAAATAATTACTAAATTTACGGTGTAAATTTGATATTTGAAAACTATTTTAATGGATTGGTTCTCATATGCTTTTCAGAGGTAAAAAAAAGACGAATAATTTTGTAAACATTTTGACTTACGCATCAAAATATCCAAAAATGAATTCGATTTTTTCATTTCTCCTTACTGACATTGCTGGAAAATGACAATTCTAGCAAACGCTGTCATCATGATATATTCATAGTTATACGAATGCTCGAAGAATGTTATTGTTATTAATTATGGAAATCTAAGCCGTTTCCCTAAAAGGAGACATTTCTTAACCGAGTACGTAGTACCGCTTTCAGTTGAACTTTGTAAACTATTTCTCTTAAAACAAATTTCCATGCAAACAAATTTCCCAAGGTAGTAGTTTTTTCGCTCTTTCCAGTATTGATTTTTTTTTTTTTTTTTTGGTGCATGTGTTATAGCATTTTATTTTATGAAGAATTAAAGAATCATTATTGGAATATGTAATTACTCAAAATATGAATTTATTAAACTAAGACTAGTCAGAATTCCATAA
>OZ010586.1:110017422-110107422 GCA_963932145.1 Acanthosepion lycidas
TTCTTTGTATTCTGAACTTTCATTCGAGACGATTATTTTCGCAGGAAGTAAATGTTCTTAGTTCTTCCTTTTTTTTTTACCCTTGGGTATTTGTTTGTTCATTTACTTAAGGTTTTGCCGGGCGAATATAGCTGCTTATATTTATAAGATTATTAGTATATATATATATATATAGATATAGATATAGATATATATATATATATTAGTATTATATATATATATATATATATATATATATATATATATATATATATAGCCTCAGCATAGTTTTCTCTTGAGGCCCTTGCCCAGGACTGTGGCAACCTTGACATTGATAACAAGGTGACATAACTGACCATCGTTAATCGAGGCTGATGCTATTCATGCAAGATGTCCTTAAAATACACGCATGCCTTATTAGCGTCAGCATACACTTATCTGTTTTTGGTTCCATATCATTTGATAGCAGTTGGATGGATTTTCTAGTTTATCTTTTACTACAAATTTCGTATTCCCAATGTATAACTGATTTATGTCTTTCCTATATCTATGCTGACGTTGTAGATAATAATTCCTTTCACTTCTATTTCTTTACGTGGCCTTGCAAACCATATCACAAACGATTGGGTAAATTTACGTTATCTCATAAAATCATCATCATATTAATTACATAAACAACGAACAAAAGTCCTCGCTTCTGGATATTCTTCTGTACGGGTTTGAGACTAGGACACATCTGATTGAGTCGGATAGAACTCTCCAGGTGCTCGTGAAGAAATGATCACTTATAGCTCCACGTCATCCGGGAGAACAAAACTAATGAATCTGTACGGAGCAAAGAAAAAAAGTTTCGTTGGCCGACTCATTGTCACCAATATTAAGCATCGGAAGACACCTTATTTTGCCACGTGACATGGTATATCAGATTCTGCAAGACTAACATGCAAGGCACTGTTGAAGATGGACACAAACGGGGACTGTATTCAAGAGTTGGTCACACAATATGAAAGAGTGGACTTGACAATATCGAAACTCAAGATTTCTATTTCTTCTGCCCTTAGGTTCCCCAACAATGGAAAAAGCCAGGATCCTGATGATGAAGATGGTACCTTCCAAGATTATTTCTTTGTAATCCATTTTAAACGTTTTTTTTTTTTTTTCTTTTTAGATGATCTTGTTGGTTTTGGTTTTCCTTTTCTCTATGTAAATATAATGGCCGAAGTTTTACTGTTTTAATGCATATAATCTTGCTTTGATCCATTTGTAATTTATTTGCTATTATGCCGATTCTATTTTCAAAGGTTATTATTCAATTCTTCAGATCTGACGCATTACGTCTTCCATTCTGTAACCTGCATTTTTGGTTAAGTTTGCAGGAAAATCTTGAAAATTGACAAGGAACAGCCAAATGCAATTGCCACATTATTTGCTGGATAGATTACGAGATGTTTTATAATACTAGAATTTTTAAGACCCTGGCGTGTGCTGAATCCTCACAGGCTTTACTTTTATTGAAGTTATCGCTAACATTTTTGTCGAATTTACAAACTACGTTTCCTTCAATTTCGCAAACCAATTGATGGATTTTGAATAAGCCGAATTGTTTGGAAAAATACTTTGACAAAAACCCTACTTTGCGTATTAATAATTTATTTAATTTAATTTTTTAGGACTTTAGGTTAAACAATAATTTTTAAGAAAAATTATTTTTTGCATTTTCATTTTGTCACAGTGAAGAATAAATTATTAGGGTTTCTTACTTTTGAGCATGCAGTATATAACTGGCCATGCGTAGATATTTATTTCTGGAGATAAATTTCAGGCTTTGAGATTTATTTACAGTTCTCTTCAACGCAAGGAGGACTGGAAATTGTATTCTTCTATATAAAAACTTAAAAGATATTCAAAAAAACAAAAAATACTGCGTTTTTATTCAATAATTTTTTTTTCCTTAAATTGTTTTATTTTAAATAGTAGGGTTATTTAGTGTGCTAAATAATAGAATTTTTAATTTTTCTAAAAAACTTAATGAAAAATTATTATACTAAGCTACGCACTCTAATAAAACCTACCCTGCGTTGTACACACTTAACTGATTGCAATTATTCCGAAAATGTGGTTTTGATTGGTCAATGTATGGCTATTTTAGTGGGTGCGGTGGACATTCTGACAGAAGAATAACTAACAGAATTCACAGAATTTTATATGTAGACTTTCTCTTCATTCACTTGACATCTCTCTTGATGGACCCATGTTTCCTTTCAGCTGTTTGCTCTCCTGCTGGAGCCACGTTGTCGTGTTTAGAGTACGATTCCTTTCAATTCGATAACACTCAAGCCCCGAGTAATTTTTTTTCACTGTATTTTATGAGAGATTCATGTGTCTACATGCACTAGTATTGGCATTTGTTTCATCGGCTTGGTTGCTCATGGATGGATGACATGAATTACCGATTTGTTTATACCAATGTTCATCCAATACAAGGAAGAAGGTAATTCTGTGGTCCTTTATGAGCTTAAGAAATAGCAAGAAGTTAAATTACTAATACAAAAACGTGTTTGAAAACTTTAATGAAGGTGTAAATATTATGAAATTGAAAGGAAATGTCACTTGAAAAGAAATGTGGCTGCAACCGGAGAGTAATAAACTGAAACGAAATTATGGTTTAGACAAGAGAAAAATCAAATGAAATTAAACAAGAGTCCACCAATAACGACAACAGATAATTTACGTCGATTACTTTTTTACATTTAAGGCCTGAAGACCGCTTTACCAGTGGTAGAGAAAATGACGTAATGCCTAGCCACCGTTTGAACAGTGATAGAGAAAAATGACTTAATACACAGCTACTAGTTGAACGGTGGGTAAGCACTTGTAACTAGTTTTATATCTCTTGTGAAACATGACATACCATTTATTAGCGAATTTTACTCAGGTATTACAGGCATAAGGGTTAAAATTATTCAGGAACTCAGATCTCAAGTGGTTACTGATCGACTTTTCCAAATTACGCATAATCCTTCTCAGACAAGAACGAAATTCTGTCCGAAATTACCCTTTATTCATTTTGGAAGAAAACTATGAGAGATACGGCCCAGGAAAATAATAATTTAATTTTTTTAAATATATATGTGTGTGTGTCTGTGTGTGTGAATGTGTTTTTGATTCAACCGACATTGTCTGTTTAATTTATTTTTATTTTTTATTTTCTAATTTCCATATAAGATTTTGTACATGGATTCGAAATTGTGGATAAAATACCAAGGGATATCATCTTTAAGCGATAAGTGGGGCTTGATTGCACAGAAATAGCATTTATCTTACATTTATGCGCACTATTGTTTTCTCCGAATATTAAATATTTTATACACAATTGAAGATAGCGTCTTATATATTTAAAGGTAATTTATTTAACGTGGTTTGTTTATTTTGTTTAATATTGGAGTATGTAATTTCGTGTTGTTACTCACAGTATGATATTTTCGCTTATTTAATCATATTATTTTAATGTTGATAATTATATTTTGGTTGTTTCTGATATGATAATCGATATATTCCCAACATTTAGACAAATAACAAATCAGCATACGAAAAAGAGTGAAGCATATGTAGCCAATGTAAAAATGTAATGTTATTTGTTCGTTTATTAGTATTGGAGATGTATTCTCCCTAAGGACATTAGAATTCATAATCAAAATTGTTTTTTTATATAGATGGGGACATTTATGTTGTCTTGTTATTATCATTAATTATACACGCACGCACACACACACACACACACACACACACACACACACACATATATATATATATATATATATATATATATATATATACATAAAGAAATACACTATAAAGGTGTGTTATATTTCTGGCATAAAATGCTCAATATCAGAGATAAGAGCGTGTGTAAATATAAAAGTTAACCGACTGTTTCATGCTAGACGCAATCGTCAGGCTTGCGTCTATCATGAAACATCATTTCGCCTCTAAGTGTTGACTTCAGTTTTCACATATCTAAGGTATTTTTGTAATGATAAATGGATCTGTAACGATGAGTTATAGTTGTAACAATGGAGACCGTTGAAAATACTTACACAAAATTGAACGATACATGAATTTGGAGCATTTTGTCCATAATTCTTATCTCTCTATATAACATAGTATTTAAATTATTTTAATGTGAGTAGAGAGAATTCACTACGGATGGTCTGTTAGTCAAGGATAATATCACTTAAGCACATTTCTTTCAAGAAGTGTACATTCGTTGTTCAATAAAATATACATAAATTTCAATGTGAATGAATATTTAACATATGAATCTTTTAGCTTATGAATTTGAAAATATATAATAATATCCTTCATATTAGCCTCGGTAGTTTTTATACATATCGATCTGTATGCGTCTGTGTTAATGATTGATAGTTTTGTAAGATGAACTTTGTCTCAATTCACTAAGTTCAATACTAACTTTATCTGGCCGTGCCTTTCATTGCTTCATAAAATTTGTTCTTTTCTTCTTGTACTGAGTTCTTTTTGACACTGAAGTATTCAATCAAATATTTATAGAAATTGCGAAAGTATTTTTCTCTTCCTTTCTGACAAACACACACACACACACATATATATATATATATATATATATATATATATATATATATATATATATATATATATGTATGTATGTATGTATGTATGTATGTATGTATGTATAATGTCTGGTATACCAGTCTGCGAGGACAACAGACCCATCCCTGTTTCAGGCATTTGTAAAACTATATGTTGATTTTTGGTTGTTCCATGCACACGAAGCCCACCTCTGGTTTATACTGCTACTGACTAAGGTGGACAGTTCTAAATTCTATTAGCGACCGAAAAAATAATCTCGGTGAAGAAAATATCTTCAAATATGGTCAATCCACAACACCAAAGAAAATGCTTGTATCGAAAATCGTAAATTCGAAACTTACTAAATACGGGATCATGGAGTTAAGGAAAATTGAATAGTACTACAGCATTTATTAATAACTAGTATTACTAGTATTTTATATATATATATATATTGATATATATAGGCTACTGAAATGTATGTACAGCAAGCGGTTGCAAAAACATAGGTTGAATTTTGGTTGTTCAATGACAACCTAAGCTTTATACTGCAACTTGCCTGGCCAACTGTTGCAAATTATGATAGAGTCCGCATCACCGGGATTGTTTTGAAAGAAAGGTTCCTGTACGATCACCAGAGTTAAGCAACATCGTGTTTGGTCAGTGCCTAGAGGGATGACCGCTTGGAAATATCGCGCGCTGTAGGCTTGGATATTCGGGTGGTGTAATGTGTAATGGCTTGGAATTTTTAATTGGAAATTCCAGTCCCCGTTTGTAGATGTCGGTTCATCAAATTAAACTTCAAGTCCTGCGGAATATGTGGCAGCACTGGATCACAAACAACGGGGTTCTTCTCAGTGACCCGAGGAATGATTACGACTGGCCCCGACTTCGAGGGTCGGAGAACTTGGCGGAATGCCAGAATTCACCCTAGCCAAACAAATTCTATTCTCAGAGCTTGTAGCTGGCAAGAAATCATGTGGAGCCCCACGTTGTCGATTCAAGGGTCAGCTAAAAAAGACAGACATCGATCCGGTCAATCAGGAGACGGAAGCTGCAGGAAAAAAATCAAATGGAGAAGAGTAGTCCAGAAAAAAACACCCTTCGAAAACAACCAAAGACAAAAAAAGAGACTACGAGGGCCCAAAGCAAAAGCTGAAGATCTCCATACGCTGTCTTAGGACGTCTCTTCAGATGCCACATAGGATTCATTTCACACAGAAGGAAATGTCGAGGAGCATCCCAATACTCTGCAACGAGTCACGCCAACGATTATATACATACATGTATATATATATATATATATATATATATATATATAAGTGGTGCTTACGGAATAAATTCAAATAACCAAAAAATACTATTCTTAAATGTGTGCTCAAAATAGAGTAGAGCAAATGTAATAATTTATTCGAAAATTATACCATAAATATGTTATAATCTTCGAATGTATATATATATATATATATATATATATATATATATATATATATATATATATATATATATATATATATCAAGTATATGATTGGTGTATACGGAATGAATTCCAATAACCAAAAATTACGGTTCTTAAAAGAGTGCTCAATACAAAATAGAGCAGATATAATTATTTATTTAAAAAAATTATAACATAAATATGCTATAAAAACACTACAAAAATAGCCATTTTGTTTCAACACCCCTGGTGTCTTATCAAGTGATGATGTTGAATGTAAAATAAATGGTTTTAATAGTTTCAAATTAATTAGCAATCCTTCTCAAGGGGAAAATGTTGTTACAAAAGCTAGATTGACCAATCAAAATACAAGTATAGGAAAATTCAAAATGCTTGACAACAGAGTCATGTTATAATAGCTATTCAGATCTTTAAAATATGGGTAATATTAAAAAAGAATTTATTCTAAACAATAATTACTAAATTATATGATAAAATTTAATATTAAAATTAAAAACTACCAATTTCAAAATCCAAATTTAATCGCTATTAAGCTTGCAACCATAAAATTACAGAGGAGAAAAGAAGAAATACATATGTTATTCAATTTATTTCTTCATTGAAATTACGTTAGACGCTAATGTTATATCCGGTCCTCTGACATTGTGTATACATTTTAATCCCAAGTGTGTGAATGGGGTCCTAACCTCACGCGTAAAACAACACAAAAATAAACAAATATATGTATATATAAACAAATATATGCTTTTTAAAATAACATATATATATATATATATATATATATATATATATATATAAACAAATATATATATTTTATATATATATAAACAAATATATATATAAATATATATATTTTGAAATATATATTATATATATATAAACAAGTTTGATTAAATAATATCCCCAAATTCTGCCTATCATTTTTCTTCAAATTCGCTTAAAGATATTGATAGGGAAAACATATCGATATTATTAAAGCAAAAATGTCCTAGAGGATTATTGCTGTTGAAATATAGCTTATTTTATAGATAGACAGTAAAATACAGAAATCAAGTGTCTACGGAAAGATTTCTTAGGTCCTCTGTACGGGGAACAGGATATATAAAATATATATATATATATATATATATATATATATATATATATATATATATATATATATATATATATATAATGATCATATTTTCTAATACGTATTGATAATTCAAAAGAGGATATAGATACAGGGAGAGAGAGAGAGAGAGAGAGAGAGCTCGGTGTCAATGACAGAGCATATAATAACTTTCATGAAAAGGAAGAATTGATAAGATCATGGTGACATTAATTTCATTAAAATCGAAATTTCAATTCCAACTCATCAATTGTTCCGTCTGATGTGTTTGATCCAAAATTTCAGTTCTAATGAAGTAAATATCACCATGGTCTTTTAAAGTCTTCGCCTTATTATACATACATATATACATTGTAATATATTCAATAAGAACACATTAAAATTGAGTTACAGCTGCACTGAAAATCTAGAAGGTATAATAAGAAGACACAATAATAAAATCCTGAACAAACCCCCTTACCTGAATAGTTTTAATAACTCTACACTTAAATCAGATAATAATAGGGAAAAATTATGCGATTGTAGTAACCCGGTAGACTGCCCATTAGAAAATAAGTGCTGCATCAAATCTGTGGTATACCAATGCACTATATCATCCACGAAGAACCCTAACAATAATATGATATACATTGGGTTCACGAAAAATGCATTTAAAACCAGATGGAGGCAGCATAAATGCTCCTTCAACAACATAAACTTAAGACATCAGACCTCTCTATCTAAATATTTTTGGCACCTGAAAGAAAAAATAGGACACCTAAAGTAAAATGGAAAATCATTAACAGGACTAGAACTTGCAAAACTTGGGATGATCCATGCCCTTTGTGCCTCCATGAGAAACTACACATTATTAAGCTTCTAAACAATAAAAACCTATTAAACAACAGGCAAGAATTAACGGTTTTCTGCCGACACAACCGAACTTACGCTCTGAATAACTAGCTAAAAACACGCATACAATAAAATAAATTTTAAAATCCATAGCCCATATACATAGTTTTAATACCCTACAAAAAATGATATCCCTTTATGAAGTCGTCAAATAACAAACGTTACGGCCTTTTTATATACGCAAATCCCTTTCATAAAGAGATATAATAAAAGAATAAAAGTAAATAAAAAAATCTCAATAGACGCTCAAGCCAGACTATGCGAAAACTTCCTCCGTCGTAAATTTAGCCACCCCCACCTTACCCTTGCCCGGCATCTATGAAAGTAATTCTATACTGATACAAATTATTAACACCCCACCCCTGCCTATTCTAAACAATCCGCCCTTGATGTTACCATGGAAATTTTTGATTTCAATTCTGACTATACTATTAAAACTCGTAAATTTCAGAAATAAGTCATTCCCAAAAACATTTCGCTTGAAGATGGAACAGAGCCTACTTTAACTCAAGTTAATTCAAATATTATTTTGAAGTTTTCGGCTCTTGTTTTGAAACATGGGACCTCTTATGTAGCGAGTTGGAATCATATTTTGAAATAAATTATTATATATATATATATATATATATATATATATATATATATATATATATATATATATATATATATATATGATAATGATGATGATGAAAATAAAGTTTTAATGTATGGTATATTTATGAGTAAAAGACAATGGATGCAAATACAAAAAGGGCACTAAGCTCAACATCAAGCAGTGTCACTGTCTTTCACATTTGAACACAATCTTCATGACTTCGTTGAAGCAAAAAACACACACACACACACACATATATATATATATATATATATATATATATATATATATATATATATATGTGTGTGTGTGTGTGTGTGTGTGTGTGTGTGTGTTAGGAAATGTTTTTGTTCTTTTGACGTAAAAATGCCACTTCTATAAATAGAAAAGTAAAGCAATAACTTTTTGAAAATATTTAAATGGATAAATTATAACTAACGAGTCACCAATGGAAACATTCTAAGAAAAGTAAGCATTAAAATCATTTTAAAATATTGCATTCATTTTGAGACACATTTTGATAACATGTTCCAACAAGTAAATGTATAAAACGTCTATGGCATCTTCAGTGAAGCAAATTGTTTTATTTATTCTTTCTTATTGCTTTTAGTTATTCTTCCTTATTTCTTATTATTTATTCTTCCTTATTTATTATTATTTATTCTTTCTTATTTATTATTATTTATTCTTCCTTATTTATTATTATTTATACTTCCTTATTTATTATTATTTATTCTTCCTTATATTATTTACTCTTTCTTATTTATTATTATTTATACTTCCTTATTTATTATTATTTATTCTTTCTTATTTATTATTATTTATTCTTCCTTATTTATTATTATTTATTCTTCCTTGTTTATTATTATTTATTCTTCCTTGTTTATTATTATTTATTCTTTCTTATTTATTATTATTTATTCTTCCTTGTTTATTATTATTTATTCTTCCTCATTTATTATTATTTATTCTTCCTTGTTTATTATTGTTTATTCTTCCTTATTTATTATTATTTATTCTTCCTTGTTTATTATTATTTATTCTTTCTTATTTATTATTATTTATTCTTCCTTATTTATTATTATTTATTCTTCCTTGTTTATTATTATTTATTCTTCCTTATTTATTATTATTTATTCTTCCTTATTTATTATTATTTATTCTTCCTTGTTTATTATTATTTATTCTTTCTTATTTATTATTATTTATTCTTCCTTATTTATTATTATTTATTCTTCCTTGTTTATTATTATTTATTCTTCCTTGTTTATTATTATTTATTCTTTCTTATTTATTATTATTTATTCTTCCTTGTTTATTATTATTTATTCTTCCTCGTTTATTATTATTTATTCTTCCTTATTTATTATTATTTATTCTTCCATATTTATTATTATTTATTCTTTCTTATTTATTATTATTTATACTTCCTTATTTATTATTATTTATTCTTTCTTATTTATTATTATTTTTTCTTCCTTATTTATTATTATTTATTCTTCCTTGTTTATTATTATTTATTCTTCCTTGTTTATTATTATTTATTCTTTCTTATTTATTATTATTTATTCTTCCTTGTTTATTATTATTTATTCTTCCTCATTTATTATTATTTATTCTTCCTTATTTATTATTATTTATTCTTCCTTATATTATTTACTCTTTCTTATTTATTATTATTTATACTTCGTTATTTATTATTATTTATTCTTCCTTATTTATTATTATTTATTCTTCCTTGTTTATTATTATTTATTCTTCCTTGTTTATTATTATTTATTCTTTCTTATTTATTATTATTTATTCTTCCTTGTTTATTATTATTTATTCTTCCTCATTTATTATTATTTATTCTTCCTTATTTATTATTATTTATTCTTCCATATTTATTATTATTTATTCTTTCTTATTTATTATTATTTATACTTCCTTATTTATTATTATTTATTCTTCCTTATATTATTTACTCTTTCTTATTTATTATTATTTATACTTCCTTATTTATTATTATTTATTCTTTCTTATTTATTATTATTTATTCTTCCTTATTTATTATTATTTATTCTTCCTTGTTTATTATTATTTATTCTTCCTTGTTTATTATTATTTATTCTTTCTTATTTATTATTATTTATTCTTCCTTATTTATTATTATTTATTCTTCCTTATTTATTATTATTTATTCTTCCTTGTTTATTATTATTTATTCTTTCTTATTTATTATTATTTATTCTTCCTTATTTATTATTATTTATTCTTCCTTATTTATTATTATTTATTCTTCCTTATTTATTATTATTTATTCTTCCTCATTTATTATTATTTATTCTTTCTTATTTATTATTATTTATTCTTTCTTATTTATTATTATTTATTCTTCCTTATTTATTATTATTTATTCTTTCTTATTTATTATTATTTATTCTTCCTTATTTATTATTATTTACTCTTTCTTATTTATTATTATTTATTCTTCCTCATTTATTATTATTTATTCTTCCTTATTTATTATTATTTATTCTTTCTTATTTATTATTATTTATTCTTCCTTATTTATTATTATTTATTCTTCCTCATTTATTATTATTTATTCTTTCTTATTTATTATTATTTATTCTTCCTTATTTATTATTATTTATTCTTCCTCATTTATTATTATTTATTCTTTCTTATTTATTATTATTTATTCTTCCTTATTTATTATTATTTATTCTTCCTCATTTATTATTATTTATTCTTTCTTATTTATTATTATTTATTCTTCCTTATTTATTATTATTTATTCTTCCTTATTTATTATTATTTATTCTTCCTTATTTATTATTATTTATTCTTCCTTATTTATTATTATTTATTCTTCCTCATTTATTATTATTTATTCTTTCTTATTTATTATTATTTATTCTTCCTTATTTATTATTATTTATTCTTCCTTATTTATTATTATTTTTTCTTCCTTATTTATTATTATTTATTCTTTCTTATTTATTATTATTTATTCTTCCTTATTTATTATTATTTATTCTTCCTCATTTATTATTATTTATTCTTTCTTATTTATTATTATTTATTCTTCCTTATTTATTATTATTTACTCTTTCTTATTTACTATTATTTATTCTTCCTCATTTATTATTATTTATTCTTCCTTATTTATTATTATTTATTCTTTCTTATTTATTATTATTTATTCTTCCTTATTTATTATTATTTATTCTTCCTCATTTATTATTATTTATTCTTTCTTATTTATTATTATTTATTCTTTCTTATTTATTATTATTTATTCTTTCTTATTTATTATTATTTATTCTTCCTTATTTATTATTATTTATTCTTCCTCATTTATTATTATTTATTCTTTCTTATTTATTATTATTTATTCTTCCTTATTTATTATTATTTATTCTTCCTTATTTATTATTATTTATTCTTCCTTATTTATTATTATTTATTCTTTCTTATTTATTATTATTTACTCTTTCTTATTTATTATTATTTATTCTTCCTCATTTATTATTATTTATTCTTCCTTATTTATTATTATTTATTCTTTCTTATATTATTTATTATTCCTATTTATTATTATTTATTCTTTCTTATTTATTATCATTTATTCTTTCTTATTTATTATTATTTATTCTTCCTTATTTATTATTATTTATTCTTCCTTGTTTATTATTATTTATTCTTCCTTATTTATTATTATTTATTCTTCCTTATTTATTATTATTTATTCTTCCTCATTTATTATTATTTATTCTTCCTTATTTATTATTATTTATTCTTTCTTATATTATTTATTCTTCCTCATTTATTATTATTTATTCTTCCTTATTTATTATTATTTATTCTTTCTTATATTATTTATTATTCCTATTTATTATTATTTATTCTTTCTTATTTATTATTATTTATTCTTTCTTATTTATTATTATTTGTTATAAATTTATTCAAGGACAAACGTTGATAGTGTTGAATCACTTCCATCTTCACAGTGTTCTCCTACTTCATGTCGTAGTTTAACCATACTAGCGACGAAGATGAGATCGCATATGCTGTATGTTCGAGGTGAATGACACACAGAGAAGAATGAGTACTTAATATATTTATTCAACACATGTATCCGGTGCTAATGGATACATACAAAAAAAAATTCAGAAAATTAAGATATAAAACAATTAACAAGCCAACTTAAAAGAACTAGAAGAAGATCAAATGCAGTATAGCCAAACGAAATAAGATCAGTCCGAATATTAATTAGCTTAGTATCAACTTATTAGTCAACTGATTAATCAACTGCTGAAGTCTTTAATTGTAGACTGTTTAAGTCTATGAGCCCAAACATCTGGTAGAGTGCTGAAGGGGTTCTAGCAACTCTACAGCAACACTATGCGAATACATCTGTACACAGAATTCAGTACACACTTCATGCTCTACAATCAGAGCCTTAATTCATATTAAGTAAATATTAGTAAATATTTTACAGACATAGACTCTAGTCAAAAAATTGATTAAATATCACATTGTGAAGCATAAACCTAGCTCCTGAAGGTTCTCCTCGTTTTAACCAGTGGGTTAGATTCATATTTATAGGATGATGGGATGAATTTTGTGCATGGGTTCCAGGTTTTAATTCGGTTATGTTAGCATTATAATTTAGTAAGTGAATGTTTAATTACACCCAAATATAGCATTTTTGTGTATATCTCATTGCAGTAAAATTACCATGTTAAATATGAGATGTAATCAATTGTTTGAAAAGAAGGTCCGTATAAATTTGCTGGATCTAGCCTAAACTTGAACCTGACACTCAGGGCCAGATTAGAACTAATTGTTGCAGTACACAGAAAACAAAGCCCCACTCGGCTCCACACTCCCCGGGTACAATCTATGTCACTAGTTATTACTTTTGACGATGTCACGTAATTTTTAATATTTTTAAATTACCTTCAGATTAATGTTGTATATATGAATTAATTTAATTAATCAGTAATCCAGGAAATTAATACTTCATACCTTCCACAATATTTTATGTATGTTTTCCATGTAAACGTAGATGTTTAGTATATGTAAGGTTAAGGTTGATCATATTACCTGCTGCCTCTGGTGTTTTCATGACAGCTTTATTTATATAGAATAAAATTGTTCGTCACATGCCCAAGAAGATTTTAAATTCGAAGTCGACCTTCTAGAACCGTTTCTATGCAAATGTACATAATTCATTTTGCAGTGTTACTGACACGTGGTTGGGATGGAAGAGATGGAGTCATACATTTCAAAGTCTATATGTGCGAAGACGAACGCAGATTCTCGGGTGTAATTATAATTCGGATCGCTGATCCCAATTTATCCACCGACAAGTGCTAGGCTACACGTTCATCCCATGCACACCAATACCAGACGTTAAAGTAGACATAATTTGTCAATTCTGCAAGTAGTTGTGTGAATGCTAAGAATCTATTAGGTTGGTGCAAAAATAATAACGTAATAATGTCGTTTTTTGACATATTTTTAACATTAAAAAACGACATTATTACGTCATTATTTTTGCACCAACCTAATAGAAGTTAGACAATCAAAAGAATTGGGTTGGAAACTAATAAGGTAAAGTTATCTTCCATTCGACTTTCTGTTCATAAAATAATAACATTTTTTTTTTTAAATAAGCCTATTTAAAAATATTTTACTAACAAAATGTGGACGATGTAGCAATTCTGATAGGGAAGCAAGCTAACAAATATATTTCAACGGACATATCATCTTGACACTACAATGTTTAATGTGTAGAGAAAAGAGAATTCTGGCGCAAATACTCCTATTTTGACAATAAATTCGGTCTCATTGTTAATCCAGTAACAATAAAACTAATAGAACACTGATTATATATCCTACTTTTTTTCTATTTAATGTAAAGTATTAAAAACCATCTTTCAACTTATTTGACAAAGCATTGTCATTACGTAAATATATCACTCCAATCCATTCTGTATGTTTAATTATTATTATAGCTGTAAGGTTACAAACGAGCCCTCTTTGGACATATATAAATGATAGAGAAAAAGAAACTACGACTAAAAGAAGATATTTATGCAAATAATGTTGTATAATGTAGTTTTGGTAAAAACAATCTTTCAATATTGGTTAATGTTGATGATGAACGATCATGCTTAAGGAATCATTTATTTCTTATGTTGTATGAAAAACAATCGTTTATACTTATCGCTGATCAAACTACATTTAGTTAGGTAATTGATTGGAAGAGTGATGTTTTCTTGTTTTTAGGGGAATTTCAATCGATAATTTTTTTTTTTAATTTAGCACGTTTTGCTTATTTAAACGATTTTCTGACTCCTCATTTACTTAGACCGGCCTCTTTGTACCATATTGATAAAAAAAAACTTTGAACTTATGATTAAGACGCCACATCCATTAGGCAATCTTGTGTAATCTCTATTCGCTTATTCAACTAAACAACTCGTCTATTGTGCCTCTACACTCGTATATAATTCGATCTCACTATTCAATAGGTATGCAAGATTCCATATTTGAGCATAGAGACTTATTTGTCCAAATATCCTTCTCTTAAGAGAATACCCGACTGGGAATTAAGTCGCTGTATTACATGCCTGAACATTATATGATATCAAGTTGTTTTTTTTGTTTGTTTGTTTTTTTAGCATGCATGTAAATGCGATGCCAGTTTGGAAAAAGAGTCAAGTATCGCTAATGAAGTTGTAGAGTGTAACCTTTCGATTTGAATTTTCTTTGTCTCCTTGATTCGCATAAAACTTTCTCATTTCTCACATGATCCAGTCAGCTATAGTCAGCATACCTCTGTAGAACCCCATCCCTGTTGTCTCAGATCTCTTCTTCATCAGTTTGAAAATTGTCCAGCATTCACTACCATATCGGATGATTGAATTATCTTTCTCTACACGAATGTGTTTACTGTTTTTTTTTCGAACGGTGCATATCTGTTTCTAGAAGAATTTTTTTGCTCAAAATCAAAAACGCATTTAATGACTTTTGTTCCATTCTTTGTTTCTGTATTACAAATGTAACCTAATTATAGTTAAAGCAGTCTGTGTTTATTTTATTCGCAACAATTAGATATGTATGTTCCCTCTACATTGGATAGATAGGAAAGTACTGGTATTTTGGCTTGGAATAATGTTTTAAGTATCTACTTTTTTCATTGGTTCGGAATAATATAGCTGGATTATATTGGTTTCAATGTTGAATAAATGTTAAATATTAACCATGAAGTAGATGAATTTTCTTGTTGGCTTCTAAATTCTTAATTTCACAAAAGATTGGTGTTGGCCTCCATCATATTATAACTTTCTGGAAGTTCACAATTTATATTATTTGGACTATTGTCCTCATCTTTGTCGCCATTTTTATTGCAACGTTTAATAAATTTATTTCTAGATAACAGTTAATATATTCCAATATTGAAAATGCTTAAATGTATAGTCGAAAGAGGTCGGAAAATAAGAACATTTGAACAGTTTGTATATAATTTATCTACTAAAAAAAAGTATAAGATCACATGAGAAATTATATAAAAAAAACTTTTCTGTCACATTTAATGAAATCTGCATGAAAGAACGATTGCTGCCTAAATACACACTATATATATATATATATATATATATATATATATATATTGTAGAGGGGTTCTCCCCTTTTTACACAAATGGACTCACCCAGTATATACATATACTACGGCTATGTAAAGACCCGAGAGAGCAAAACAGAGTCGAGTCGAGTCCAGAGTGAAAGAGTAAAAAGTTGTAGGTAACCGGAAGTGTAAGGGCGAGGTAACAGCGTTGTAGGAGTTACAGTGAGCGAGCACGTAGACTCAGTAAGAAGTCATACAGCGATACTTCAATACAAAGACTGTATATATATTTTGCTACTAACCCGTATTCCTGAAACTACTAACCTACTTTACCAGTTTGTATTATTACGTTAATACATTATTTTCATTTATTCATTCCTGGCGTTTGTTATTTATTCGTACCGGATTTCAACCCGGAATCCACAATAACTTGGCGAGGACTACGAACTCACACGGGAATAGCAAACAACAAAATCCTCCCTCGTTACCAACAACTTGGCGACGAGGACATCGTACTTACACGGGAAGAACAAACCAAAATTCTCCCTCGTCAACTTGGCAATGAGGACTTCGAACTCACACGGAAAAAAAATTCTTTCTCGTCGACCACAACAACTTGGCGACGAGGATATCAAACCCACAGTGGAAAAACAAAAAAGACAGAATTCTCCCTCGTCAACTTGGCGACGAGGACTTCGAACTCACACGGAAGAAAAAGAAATTCTCTCTCGTCGACCGCAACAACTTTGGCGAAGAGGAAATTCGAACTCACACATGAAGAGTACAAAGAAAAATTCTCCCTTGACGACCACAACGATTTGGGACCTACACGGAAAGAAACAGTTTCTCTCTTCTCACCACAACAGCGTGGCCGACAAGAATTTGCATTTCTCGGAGACTCAAAAAACACAATTGCCGTTTTGTAAGTATCCACAACAACTGAGTAACAAAGTGTTACGAGGATTAAAATACGGAAAATCGAGTTTTTTCGTAAGACTCTTACCATGGAGGATTTTAAAATTATTTTAGTAGAACTTGTTAAACACCAAAATGAACATCAATAACAATTCCAAGAAAGAATGGAAAAAATATTACTACAAACGTAGAAGGAAAATCATGAAAGACAAATGCAAAATGAAGAAAGACAATTACAACTGCAGGAACTAATTGTAAAAGTAGCGAGTAATACACAACAAAAAATATTGAAAAAGAGGATACTTTTTTCTAAGACGCAGTATGGAACACGACAGAATCATTCAAATACTCCCTAGAAGAGGATAAAAATTTCGGGGACTTTTTCAGACGTCATGAAAACATCTTCAACATCGATTGTCAAAACTGGACAGAAGCAAAAAAGCTACGTCTATTACTAAGGAAATTAGGAACTGAAGAATACACAAAATTTGTGGATTACATTTTGCCAAAGAAGACAAATGATTTAACGTTTAATGAAGCAGTTACATGTTTGACGGAGCTTTTCACCCCGAAAACGTCAGCCTATCGCAAAAGGTGGAAATGTCTTAACCTCGTAAAGGGTGAAAATGAGGACTATTCTACGTTCGCCGCAATCGTGAATGAACATTGCGACGATTTCAAGTTGGCAGAATTAACCCCGGACAGTTTCAAGTGTCTTATTTTTGTACAAGTGTTAGTCTCAGCAAAGGATAGCGAAATGCGCAAAAGAATACTTTCAAAACTGCAAAATGAACCTGGATTAACACTACAAAATCTATCGGAAGACTGCCACAAATGCCTGAGCATAAAGAAAGACTCGAAGGTTATTGAGGATCAGGAGTATCACATATTCGTAAGTTAAACAAAAGTTTACTTTTTTCACCCTCCCCGGAAAGAAAACAAAAATTCTATAATAATGGAAAAAGATCTTCACCCTCCCCGGAAAGAAAACGAAAATTCTATAATAATGAAAAAAATACAACGTACAGGGCAAATAATGACGAAAATCAAAGTAAATATAACCCCCCTACCATCTGCATGTTATCGATTTGGACGATTACACTGAATAAGGATTGTCGTTTTAAATATAAAAACTGTATTGCGTGTGGAAAAATGGGCCACAAGGCATCCCAATGTAGGAACAGAAAATTTACTAGTAGGATAAGAGCTACTAGAATGCATGAAAAAGACAATATTAACATAAGTTAATATGTGGAACTGGAAGTCTTAAATAAAGATAAAATTGCAACTTGACTAAGTTTCCTATATAACGACAATTAACCTACAGACATGGAGAAAGCTTAATAGACCAACCATGTTACATACACAAAAATTGCTAAGTCTGTTACAGGAAAGCGCATAAAATTCGAAGGAGAATTAATCTTACATGTAAAATTTCACGGGAAAACAAGAAAACTCAAAATATTCGTAATGAAAGATACATAAAATCTGGTGGGAACGGACTGGATGCAAAAGTTCGACGCATCGGATTTACCTATCAGTTCGTTTTGTAAGGGTGCAGCTAGAATTGAATTAAAAGTAAATGTCCAACCAGTATGTAAAAAGAAGCGAAACGTGCCATTTGATAATTTATTGCCTAATACGAAGAAACACCAGCATACACCTATAGTACCCAAGAGATCATTTAAACGAGGAGAACGGGTTTACTTTAGGATGTTCAGGAACAATATGGCTTACTGTGAGCCTGACACAATAATTAACAGACTAGGTAATGTGATGTACACAGTACAAGGCGAAAAGTTTAGCCACAGAAGACATATTGACCAAATACAAAAAAGACGGGTTGAAGAGCCAAGCTTGTCACCCGCTGAAAATGACGATTCAATGGATACTATCTTAGAGGTTTTTGAGAGTCAAAGACCACAAGAAGAGACAGAAATTAGGACTAGCAGGAAAAGAACAGTTATAGAGCCTCTGATTATCGATCATAAAAAGGAAAAGATATTTACTACCCCCAAAAAAGTATCTAAGGAGGAGAGTGTTGAGAGGTCTCCCCTTTTTACACAAATGGACTCATCTAGTATATACATATATTACGGCTACGTGAAGGCCCGAGATAGCAAAACAGAGTCGAGTCGAGTCCAGAGTGACAGAGTAAAAGGTTGTAGGTAACCGGAAGTGTGAGGACGAGGTAATAGCGTTGTAAAAGTCACAGAGAGCGAGCACGTAGACTCCGTAAGAACTCATACAGTGATACTTCAATGCCAAAGATTCTATATATATATATATATATATATATATATATATATATATATATATATATATATATATATATATATATATTGCTACTAACCCTTATTCCTGGAACTACTAACCTGCTTTACCAGTTTGTATTATTACGTTAATACATTATTTTCATATATTCATTCCTGGGGTTTGTTTATTATTGGTAACGGATTTCAACCCGGAATCCACAACATAGATTTATCTATTAAAATATTGGGAAAATAAAAAAAAATTTTCATCATTTAAAAATAGTAAAAAGATAAACACTTTCCATGGAAAATAATGAATTGAAGGATAATTGCAGGAAATCTCCGGAGGTCAAAGTCAAAATCTTCAGCAGAGCAAATGAATGCAATGCCGGATCGACAAGATATGGATTACACCAGAAATAAAACTTCTTTTTCTCCTCTTCCTCTTCCTCCTGCTCCTCCTACCCCTTCTTCTTCTTCTTCTTCTTCTTCTTCTTCTTCTTCTTCTTCTTCTTCTTCTCGTCGTGTGACGTTGGTGACCATGACTTTTCCACAATTCCCTGTCTTTTATAGCACTTAATAAATGGTGTCTAATTGTTATCTCTCCTAAAAATTGCTACATCTATTGACTCAACATATCTAGGTAACATATTCGGTGTTTTACTTTTTAGCTTTTCTTGAGTGTACGCGATATTAAGCATAAGTCTCTTTTTGTTTCCATTTTGTTTAAGGGTTCGTCGTTGCTCACATGTTAATTCAATAGTATCTTCACTCTCCTTCTGTAGAACTACATTTCTATAGATTCAGGTCTGTTCTTGATCTTTGAGAATATTATCTGTCATTCATTGACATACTGGAGTACGGATTTTCCATATAAGATCAGAGCTCTTAATATAGTACGGACATTTTTCTGTTGCAAAATACTTCTCTTAGATTATAGATAGATAGATAGTGATAAGGAAAAACTGATATATATATATATATATATATATATATATATATATATATATATATATATATCTGAGTGTGTGTGCGTGTGATTAGCGTAGTAATTCTTTCAAAATCATTGTGAGAATATAAAATTATACCTTTTTTACATATTTTTAAAGCGGGATTCCTATAAGAATAGTTTGTTATCTTGCACCCTTATTCAAATTTCTTCTCGTTTTCTTGGCGCTGCAAATTCATTCATTGTTTGTAATTTCATCCATTCGTTAATCTTGGGAAAGTTTCTTTGAAAGACTTTAGGCGAATTGCCTTGTTTTCTTTTCTATTCGCTTATTTATTCTGATTTCCCTATTGAATTTCATTTCGGGCCTACGATTTATTAATATCGTCTTTTGTTTTCTTGTAATTACATTTCACTTAAGCAAATAGATTCCGCCCTTTTTTGAATTTGATGGCTCTCTGCGCTACAAACTGATTGTTATAAGTTTCAGTCATTTGCATAGGGACGCCGTAAAGAGTTTTATGGAGATAACACGGCGAAGAATTATTTCTAAACTTTCAGTCAAACCTCAGGGTTCATATAGAGAGTGAAAGGTTCAGAGCCAAAAGAAATAAAGAAAATGGAAGAGAATCAAGGAATCAAGACGAAGAAAAAGTGACGTAGAAGGAATTGTAGATTTAAAATGAAAAGGACGGGAAAAAGAAGTGTAAAAAGAAGATAGTGACAATGTTTAAATCAAATGAGATTAAAAAGGAAAGATAGAAAACAAATGAAGCAATTAGATTAAAAGAAATCAGATGGGAAGAATGTAGAGCGAACGACAGGGAAAGAGGTAAATAGAGACACAAAGATAGTTTGGAAATGTTCATTATGAATGGCAAGAATAAGGTAAGTTAGAAACAGCAGGGTTAGAATGTGTGTGCGTGTGTGTGTAAGAGAGAGAGAGTGTGTGTGAGTGTGTAAGGGAGATATGCGAGAGACAGAGATGAGAGGGGTAGAGAGGAAGGTGAAGAGTCAAGAGAGAGGTAAATGGAAGATCGTAAGAGATAGGTAGATTTGTAAACGGTAGAATCTTGAAAAAGCTGTGTTTCTGTGGTCTTGTGTCAGACTTATCTTAATGAGTATCAATTAACTGGACGATATGTGAAGAAGAAGAAGAAGAAGAAGAAGAAGAAGAAGAAGAAGAAGAAGAAATAACTTGATATTCATGGGACATATTGAAGTGAACCCTTTCAAAGAGCTTGTAAATGGATGTCCGAACAGGCGGATGGGTATCATAGTAACGAGACATACATTACATTACTAGATAAGAAGAAAATGAACTTGTGAAGACCCGTCATCGTCCACGTCCTAAATTGACACGGTACACAGAAGTAGTAGTAGTAGTCGTAGAAGAAGAAGTGAAGAAGAAGAAGAAGAAGAAGAAGAAGAAGAAGAACAACAACAACAACAACAACAACAACAACAATCGTAGCCACTGAGTTGGTGGGGTGATTATATCTTTTATGAAAATACTTTTTTTGTGACGACGGTTAAAATGTTAAATAAAAGGACAGTTCATTCACTTAAAGTAATAAGCTTTTTCGTTGGGAATAAAGTTAATTTGGCCTCTTTGTATTTGTGGGGCGGGTCGAGAATTTGGCGAGTTATCAAAAGTTTTGGAACTGGCGACTTTCTAAACGCCATGAAAATAAAACATTGTCAGCACTGGATGACATCCAAATTCTATCCGACAATTTTAGATTCTAAAGTAGGAAAGATAAAATCTTTGATATAAATGATAATAAATCGATCAATAGGTATAAAAAAGTATTAATTGCTGGAACAAATACCAAATTGAGGATATTGAATAAATACAATTGAAGAGTGCAAAAGACTGAAAAATATTTCATGAAAAGAAACAAAAGAAAATGAGAAAATGGTTATATCTATTATTGTCTGAGTATCAATAGAGAAAACTCAAAATAAGTTTGCTTCGTACGACAAAAGTCCCCTTCTTTTTCCGCCCTTGTTGCAGAGTTGTTTTCTCCATGTAAATTCAGAGCGGGGTTAAGATTAATTAACTGAAGAAAATCAGTACCTTGTGTTGTATTGGATAGCAAAACAGGGAAAGAAAAATGATATTAAAAAAGTTATAGTTAAAAAATATAATGGAAAACACGTGCACCAAGATTGTGAAATTGGGAAAATTCATTAACGTAGCACAGCAAAAGATCGGGGAACCAAAAACTGTTATTTCCAATTATTTTTTCTTGTTTTTTTTTTTATTCTGAAGCCATTAGGTTTGTATTTGTTAGGTTTTTGTTATATTATGCTATGTGTGCAAACATAAAATTGGCCTACAGGGTCGAATACAACATTTCACCAGTAATATTCATTCGACACTAATGAGAAAAAATCTCCGCTTTTCAAATAGCTAGATTTAAGAATAAAATATTATTGAATCCTGGGATGAGAATAAAAATATAAAGTTTATATCATTAAGACGCATTATATATAAGGGTGTTTCATTAAGACGGATCAAAGTCAGCAGTAAATAAATCAGTTTTATTGGTGAAAATTCATTTATTTTTCTATTGGATCATGTTATTTACATTATGGCAATTATGTGTGGAAAATAATATCGCCCAAATGTCCGCCAAATCAGAAAGAAAAAGAAAAAAAACCATTACAATGTTAAAAGTAATTCACATTTAAAATCGGTCCAAGATACTGGAACACGATTTGTGTGTGTGTGTATATATATATATATATATATATATATATATATATATATATATATATATATATATATAGAGAGAGAGAGAGAGAGAGAGATAAATAGATAGATAGATAGATAGATAGATAATATTAGAGGTCAATATATATATATATATATATATATATATAAATTTCCAAGAGGATAGAATCCAGGTAGGACTCAATTTCCAGGACAGAGCAAGAATATAATATAAAAGGCTGAAACACTAACATTCCGTGGTTATAATTTATTACATTGGAATCGTAATCACGATCCAATTCATCAGAAAAAAATATTTTCAGATTTCTTTTTGAATTACTTGTTCTGATGGTGATCCACGTGATTACGATTCCAATGTAATAAATTATAACCACGGAATATTGTATATATATATATATATATATATATATATATATATATGTGTGTGTGTGTGTGTGTGTGTGTGTGCGCGTGTGTGTGTGCGGGCGTGTGTGTGCGCGCACGTGTGTGTGTCTTTCTCGAAACCAATTAGAAATTGTAGAAAAATCATTAGCTTTTAATGCTATGACAAGTTTCAACTTCTCCCGAAAAGTCTTATGGAGTGCTGCTATATACCTTTTTTAAAATTATTATTCCCTTTCAAAGTCATTTAGAAACCAGTTTGGAAATTTTATATTAGAAAAACAGAAAGAAACGATAAACAAAAACACAGCATATTTCGGGCTTAGTCGACATTAAAATTGTTGGTGCTGATATTTAGATGACTGTTCGTGCTGATACATTACGCACACATAACACTGCATACAAGTAACAGAACGTAGATTTGTGATTTCTGTGTAAAAGTCACACACATAACCTCCACCCGATATTAACACAATTCAGTTATCTTTTGCTTGATTTCATTTTCTTAAAAAACGCTAACAACTGAGCGAGGAACTTTATCAACTAATTTCTTTCAGCTTAAAGAAAGCAAAAAATATTTTACAATAAATAATAACATTATTTGAGTTTGTAGATCTGTATGAGCAGATTATTTCTTTTCTTCTCTTTATACACACTTTTCAGTTCTACACATACAGACAGTCAGGCACAGAGACACACACACTAACACACACACACACACACTCTCTCACACACACACACACACATTTATATATATATATATATATATATATATATATACATATATATATATATATATATATATATATATATATATATATATATATATATTGCCGAGTGGTTAAAAAGTTCGCATTCTGACTATGAGAATCTGGTTCGAATCTCACTATAGAGAATTTGTCAGGAAAGAAACATCCTAATGTTATCGGAGTGGATCGATCCTAGCGTGTCGTACCTTTGGAAAGTGACTGAAAAACCGTACCACGAGTTGACCGAAGCCTTGTGAGTAAAACTGGGAAAACGGAACCCTGGGGTGCCGTCGATAGCTGTGCTAGCACGAAGTCAAAAGGCATCGTGTCCGATGGTTTCAGAGTGTTGGCCTTGTTCAAATTGTTGATCACGCTAGATAACACGTTTCTCTCTCAGAAACTGTAACTAAGGTCTGCTCAGCCTAGTTGCAGTATAGACCACAGGTGGGCTCTCTTGGTGTTGAACAAACACAAATATGTCTGAGCAAGCGTCTACAATAGGAATTGTCTTGTCGCTCTATTAGACAGGTATGTATGTATAGCTGGCCACTCTAATACGAGTGGCCATCTATCTATCTATCTATCTATCTATCTATCTATCTATCTATATCTATATATCTATATATATATATATATATATATATATATATATATATATATATATATATATCAATTCAGAGTTGACTTAGAACCAAGTCCGTAGTGCTATTTAAAACTTTCATAACTTTCCCAGGCACTGGAATTCGAACTTGGCTCTCCGATTCTTCATCCCGAACTGCAATCCGAAGAGTTGATTGCAGTTCTTTGCACCAGTTCTATGTATTCGACTCTGCCAAAAAGTGTAGTTTGTTCTGCCCAATCAAATCATATGTGCAGGTGTTTGCCTGTCCTTTCTTAGGAATTGAGTCGCTTGACTTCATTTGTGTAAAAACGACGGGAAAGTACAGTATATATATATATATATATATATATATATATATATATATATATATATATATATATATATATATATATATATATATATATATATATTGACTGGGAAGTGAGAAGCCGGAAGAGAGTTCCACAAGCGAGAATTACGATTGAAGAAATGATAGCGTAGAAATTACGATTGCATCAACTGTTAAATCATAAGACTTGCCGGCAAACTGGTTCATCAGAACATTTAATAATTACCATAAATGTATTCGTAGAAAAGGCTCAGAGTATCTACGATAAATTCGCGAGAAAGTGACGGAAGCTGAGATGCATGCTCAGGGCCGAAGGAATATATGGCAAAGTACATGGAAGCTACATTACGACGTATGAATAAAACCACCGGCGATATAATCTAAAAAATGCATAATATATATATATATATATATATATATGTCTGTGTGTGTGTGTCTGTGTGTGTGTGCGGGCGTGCGGGCGTGCGGGCGCGCGCGCGCGTGTGTGATTTACCGATCAAATGTATAACCCTTGTTATGTGGACGACACTTTTCCCGTCGCTGATTCCATTGAGGATGTAGAGGCCTTCCATGTACAACTCACTTCCCTTCATCATTCCTTTCAGTTCACTATGAAAGCAGAAAGCGATCTTGTTTTTCCTTTTTTGAATGTACTGGTTGAACGGAAGGAAGGATCGTTCATTGCCGGTGTGTACTGAAAACCTATTTTCACGGGTCTGTACACCAATTAGTATTCTTTCGTATCCAGGTCATGCAAGATAAACCTGATTTCTACCTTAGTCTACCGCACGTTAATACTATTTTCTTGCAGATTTGATCAAGAAGTAAAGAACATTTATAGCATATTCAGTGTGAATGACTATCCTGAGAATGTCATCAAGCGCAAGTTTGAAAGGAAAATTAAATGCTTCAAGGCTCAGTAGTTTTCTGTCCTGTCCTGTGTCCCGTATATTCTAAATTGGCTGGCTAGGAAAAGTCAAACAATAGATAACACTGTCGGCTTTCGGAACTAATCCGTTTTTTCTCTCCTTTGTCAAAGAGTGTTTGTCTTACCGACAAGGTACTTCTGTTTATAAAATCAAATGCCAGTATGATGCTGACTGTGTAGGAATAACCAATCAGCGACTCGAAAACCCGGATAAAACATGTTCCGGTATATATAAGACAGGACATTTTTAATTATAGTACGCGTTGTACCGAGTCTATACACGACTCGGACATTGGTCAATATTTGCTAAACAATCCAGAGCGTTCCGAAAGATATTGTGATAATTCGTTGAACGTCCTGAGTAGTGCTCAATCCGCACAAAATTTAAAGCATATTAGAAGTGTTTGTTTATTAAATTATATAAATCTTCTCAGCGGGATAAAGGGTATTTTGTTCGGTTCCTTTGTTTTTTAGGAAGTATAAGAGAAAATTTGTCCATTTTATACTTACCAGGAACTATTTCAGATGGCCCATTTACAAGTATTTTTTCTTCCGCTCGTTTAATTAAAACATTTGTATTTTAGTCGTGATTGTTTTTTACTTATATTTTTAATTCCTGCAGTGCTAATTGTTATTCTGTAAATATAATATTTACCAACGTATTCTTCTGACAAAGTGCTGATTGAAAATGATCCCTAAAGAAGAATGCTTTTCTGCGTTTTCATATATATATATATATATATATATATATTTATATATATATATATATATATATATATATATATATATATATATAGTGACGTACGGAGGCTGTTAATGTTTAAATATAACTCAAGACTTCAACGTTAAGATTTATTTCATTACAATCGCAAGTAAATACTTAACAAGATCAAAGAAGTAAAAGTCATCCAAAGATTATTAACCATTTCAGTGAATACCTTGTTAGTAGCGGGACTCGGCTTAACCTTCGGTAAATCTTAAATAAAGTCGCAAATCATCGACGCACAATAATTCACACTAATTCGACTGGATATTTCCATATAATAATCATTCGATAATCACCTACAGTTAGTAGCTTGATACCGCTGTTCATACACATTTCGGAAAACATATATTCCTAAATCCAGAATGCCACGCTCGAACCTCGGTGTCCGTAGTTACTCATTTTCTTCCTATTTGACAAACACACACACACACACACACACACATATATATATATATATATATATATATATATATATATATATATATATATATATATATATATATATATATATATATATATATATATATAAAACATACGAATATACTCACACTTCTTGTTCTAACAATAATAATATATAAAAACCAAAACATGTTCTGAGAATGACTAAACTTCGGGCCAGTATTTTTTTATGGGTTTATACTGAAGATGGCCATTAAGCTCAAGCAAAATAAATAGTTCAAACTTCATCAATACGACACATATATCCAGAATTAGTTTTTATATCGACACGCCAACAAACTTATCTAATTTTGGTCGGCCATTAGATATGATCCCCACAAAATGATAATTGACCAAATTTTCAAGCGATTTTGACAATGTGTATCAAAAATACTTTTACAACTTTTGAGGGCCGTTTCCTCTCACAAAATGAAAACCAAATGTCCATGTTCTCAAATACCTCGTTTTTGCGTTATTAACTTTCAAGTAAGTTACGTTAGATGGCGCTGTGTGACCATTAAGACTAGATTACATTTGTCATTCGTATACACTTTTGGCTAACGTTTAACGTGTGTAGCAGTGAGTTAACTGAGAAGTACTCCGTTTAACAATGGCAGGATATTCATCTCCTGAAAGGCAGATAGGATTTGTACATATGTCAACATGAATGGTAATGGACGCGTGGATTCACCACTGTATCAGATTGCGTTTCCAGACCGAATGCAGCTGCGTTTATCCTCGGGTTGCTGTGACATGGACTGTGACACTACCAGGTATGGATCAAGTAAGAACGAGATCCTCTCCTAAGCCTGACTACGAAGAGCACATTCTACAGGCTGTCGGAAGATTTGCGTACATATAATTACATGGACTTTTGTCCTTGCTTTTGGTGTGAGGAAACCTCCCTTAAATTTTTTAAAAGTACTTTTGATATATCATGTATATATAGATATATAGTATACTTATTATCGTGGACACTCATATTTGAAATATGAGCATTTTTTTTTTTTAACAATGTAAAATACGTTTATCGGCGTACGTATTCAAAAATGCATCTTTTGTATTATTATCTTGAAAGCACAATCCGATAGACATAACAGGCATTGTTTTAAATAAAATGTTTTAATCATCTAAAAATTGATTCTATTCAACTACAGACAGGCTATATCTCATGCTTGGAAGTTTTAGTAACACGTATTCTTGTTATGTTCCTTAAAATGAGCTTAAAAGGCGTAATCCCAATATCTGTCACTCTGTCCTCATTTTATTGATTGAGTGAAAGATTTGTTTTTAACGATTTGTGAAGAATCCTGATCGTCTACAAAAAGAATGGAGATTGCTTTATAAATATCATGTTGAATCATGAATACTTATCAATTATGATGATTGATTTGTGTTCTACCGGCTTATCAAAATTTAAATTTTATTTAAAGCCTGAAAATTTGTTTAGATTATCAGACTTTTTAATGAGATAATAATGATTTACTGATACAAGTCTTAATAATTAACCCAAAGCTGAAGAAGTGGGTCTATTCCTTTTCCAAGACTATTTGCGCGTAAGTGAATATAACGAATCCAACTGGAATTGGAACACGTGTCTCCGATTAATAATTCCGAATCATTATCTATTAAACCACTCGCACAGCCAAAATTACAACACCTGGTATTCCGACGTGGTCACCCATCTAGGTACTAACTATGCTCGACGTTGCTTAACTGGTTATTCTACATGAATAGGTGTTTGGACGTAATGTGGTTGTATTATTGAGAACTCTGTCAAGAAAAAATCAAATGATAATTGATATAACAATTCTCTCGCGAAATTATTTGCTTATGTTGTCTATATATATATATATATATATATATATATATATATTGGGTGAAACAGTTTCAGTTTAAACACATAAAAGGAAGTTAAGTTTTCTGTAGAATAATGGAAGCGAATTAAGAGTTTGAGGATTGATAACGTTAGGGAAGACATTATCTACATTGTTTTGACTGGGCAAGATATTAGACAAGAAATAGCATTGCCTTGCCATACTAATCCCCTGATACTGTCTAAATTAGACACTAATGCGGTTGTGCTTTTCCCAAATATTAAAATCTCTTTTGAAATTGTAGAGCTTTTAGACAGAGGATGCAATAAAATAAAACAATGATGAAGAACATAACGGTATTCAGACGTTGCTGTCTTATGTGCTGCACGAGTACAAAAATCAAACATCCCCTTGTAGTCGAGCTAAATCCACGTGTCACACGTGATGGCCGCTTAGTGAGCTAACTTCATAGAGAGACGAAAGTGGTTAGTCACTGATTTGGTTTACAGTAGTCAAAGTTAGTTTGCCTCGGATCTCTCGGCCCGGGATGAGGCTAAATCTTCCTACCGCATCAGCTTACACGTCGATGGTGACATTTTCCTTTGAGAATACATCTTCTCCACATATAGGAAGAAACACCGCCTAGAAGTCCTCAATTTGGCAAAACCTTAAGTCTCGCCGTTTCCTGTTCGTGTAATATGTCCACGCGTGGGACAGTGTAGATTAATCCGACCCGCTTAAATTTAGCCTCCTCAACATGGCTTCTCCAGAAACACAGAAAAATCTCCATATTTTATTTTTCTTTCTCCTTTCAATCTGTTTGCTTTGTCGATATAGGTTATATTCACTGTGCGTGGGATATATATATATATATATATATATATATATATATAGTTTTGAGTGTGTATTTGTGGTATAAAAGTTTCTTTCAGAAACAAAAATTGTTTGTCATTCCTTTTCCTTTCAGCCTTTCCTTTGTCCTTGAAATACGATGTTATTATATCATGTAGATAATAATGCCCACAATTGCGGATATACAAAAGGATAAATAAACCATTCTTTCCATAAATTTCTGATTATAGTACAAAGGGAAAACAAATCAAAAACGAATAAAAAGTGCATTGATCTAGGAAGGTTATATGTTTGTGGCTAATATTAAACTGCTGGACAATTTTCTTATATGCGTATATATGTACCAGGACTCACTCACAATATATATTCTTGGCTAATTTGAACATGTTCTTTCATTCTAATATATTACCCTTGTATCTGACGTGGCTAGGTTTAATTAATGGCTACATATTTATAGCTCGGCATAGAATGCTCTTTACTGCTAATATACGTTTTCCTTGTTATTGACAGCATTTCAGCGACTCTCAGGCAAAATTCTGTTTAGTATGAAAATATCGACTAAGCTGTGATGTCTCATTGAATGTGGAGAGATTGTAATCTTTGATATTCATCGAAGTTTACTGAGGCATTACGAAAAGCAAACAACGGATATGAGCATTGTTGGTAATACATCTCGACATTGGCGACAGTCCGGCAGATAAATGATAAACCACGCTATAAAACAGACTCCCGAAAACGCAAGAGAGTAGTTTCTCAATGCGGTGTTGTTTTGGCATCGGTATTAGTTGTAACCTACATGAAATAAATGGAAGTTAGTCGGAATTCCTCTTGTATATATCTATTTATATGTATCTTGGCCTGTATCAGTATGTCTGACTAGGTTTTTCTAGGGAAATTATTGAAGATAAGGCCAATAATAAAAATAGAGTGAGAGATATAAGTATAAAGAGGCCGAAAAAAGAAAAAAATGACGAAGTCTTTCGGGAAAAATGGACGCGTAACTGACGCTAATCATAGCGGCACTGGGACCCGAAAATTAAAGGTAATTGGATACCATTAAAGTTTTGTGTTCACTTAGTGCTTACCTAATTGGTCATTAGGGAATCTTATTTGACTGGTGTGAAACGCGTCCAGCTCCCGATGTTCATCATTACCATACCGTCGAGGCCATTCATTAATATGGCTAATAAGACACACACAGTCCCTGGGATAACTTCCAAAAGAGAAACCTTGCGAATACGCTGAAATCGTTACTTCGAATTTCCTCTGTTTATTCTTTTCCCTTGGTATATAGAAGGGAGATATATCCTAGATCGAAGCGATGGGGACTGATTCCTAGGTTTGTCATTAAGTATATTAATTGTATATTCAATAGAAACTTTCAAGACAGGCAAAGTTCTAAGCTAAATCCATTTCTTTTCTAGGAATATTTGTAATTTCTACAAGTCGATTTGTTCTTCAGCTTTCTGCCTTTATAAGATAGGTATCTAAAAAATGACGGCCACTTTTCCGATAGTCAAACCGGTAAAAAGTGGAACATTTAAGCATTATGAACTGAAATACTTTATAGTAAAGTTACAGAAAATATTTAAAAATGCGTAGGTTGAATAAAATAATGAAAACATATTGCTAAGTGTGTGTGTGTGTTAATATTTAAAACGACGCTGAGACACAAATGACATCAATCACAGCTATAGTTGTTAATTACCTACCGGATAAAAATTAATTTCTTAGACAAAGTACTAAAGAAAGGCAAATAAAAAAATTATAATTTATAACTGTCAAATAAAAAGTATTATATATTACATTCAAAGACTAGAGGAGAATGATGTGTTTGGATTCTGGGGAATAATTCATTGAAAAAAATTTCCATGTGGAAATTATAAGCACAGTTGGTTACTAGTTCGTTGGCTCATTTAAAAAAAGAACCAGTGTTAGTTGTGTCGATGTAGTAGGTAAACCAAGTGTACATTTTGCTGGAAATATTATGAAGGATGATACTTCACTATAGGATAGCTAATTTCTGTTGAAATTACGGGAAAACAACATGATGTATGGGCAGCACATATGCCCGGATTTGTCAATCAAATGCAAGCACGTTATTCTATCTAGTTACAAGACGGGCTATCCTAAAAGAAATATCGCAGTAATGGCAGAACTAGTTTCTTCGTTTAGATGGAATCTATGTGGAGAAGGATTAATCAATACGTCACATTTGTAGTAAAATTATGAATACAAATTTTCTAACAAACGCCAATTATATATATATATATATATATATATATATATATATATATAATTATTTATTTTAAAATATGATTCCAACACGCTACATAAGAGTTCTCATGTTTTAAAAC
The DNA here is from genome assembly GCA_963932145.1 of Acanthosepion lycidas. Taxonomy (NCBI): domain Eukaryota; kingdom Metazoa; phylum Mollusca; class Cephalopoda; order Sepiida; family Sepiidae; genus Acanthosepion; species Acanthosepion lycidas. Next base: position 110,049,790 of record OZ010586.1, read on the forward strand.
AAGAGCCGAAAAGTTCAATATAATTATTTTAATTAAATTGAATTAAAGTAAGCTCTGTTCCATCTTCAAGCGAATTTTTTTGGAATAACTTATTTCTGAAATTTATGTGTTTTAATAGCAGATTCATTATTGAAATCAAAATTATGGATTATTTACCTAACCAGTTCTTTACTATTTTCTGTATACTTTCACACACACACACACACACACACACACACACACACACACATATATATATATATATATATATATATATATATATATATATACGTAACAAAAATCTTGGTAATCCATATGGAGGATAAAATCTTACTGTTAATTCAGAGATAATAATTTAATTTAAAGAAAAAACAGATCACCTTAAGATTCCATTGTTATAATTTATTTCACCAGATATTTTATTTTTCTCTGGATCTTCAGACTTCACTTTCAAGGGTGAAAAAATGAATTTAAAATTTACACTTTTGAAGGTCTGTATTATACTAATATAAGGTGATATCCAGGGTGGTCAGGGATAGTGTGAGAGACATGGTAAAATTAGAGCGGGAAGGGAGAGTTTTAAAATTTATTTTTATTACATTACTTCATATATATATATATATATATATATGTGTAAATACACAGATACCTACTTTTGCAGTGCAGCTTAAAGTATCAGGGTTTATCAATTCATCATTCATATATTCACATATATATATATATATATATATATAGCTCCATATATATATATATATATATATATATATATATATATATATATATATATATATATATTGCTTATGTTTCGAGTATGGCAGTGAATATTCAGCTTTGACATAAATTCAGTGCCACACAAAAACACATAGACAAGAGTTAGCCATTAAAGGATTTAAGTCGTCGGAATTAAATTAATTCATATATATATATATATATATATATATATATATATATATATATATATATATATATATACATATATATATATATATATATATATATATATATATATATATATAAGTGCGTTTGTGTGTGTGTGTATGCATGAAAATATAGATATATGCATTAAAGAAAAGCAAAAATCGTTGAGGGGACCTATGTAAAACTTTACAAAATGTAAAACTATTGTTCAGATAAAAGATCAAATAAAAACGTCAACACTGAAAAAGGAAACAGAATAATGGCCTCAAGGCAGACTTACCTACTTATTAAAATAATATACTCGAAGTCTAGATTACCGAGATTTGGGGTATAAGTGTTACTAATCTTGAATTGAAATTTAAATTTAATAAACTCAATTGTATTACTAAGCAGTCATTCCTCTACCTACTTATCAGGACCGGCGTTACTTAACTTCGCCGATCTTATGCAAACCGGTATTTCAACATTATGAATAGGTCAGCTCTCTAACGAAACACAAATCAATATATATATATATATATATATATATATATATATATATATATATATATATATATATATATATATATTAATTTCTGTTTTGTTAAATAATATAGACAAGTTTTGTCTATTTATTTTCAGTAAGTTCCTTTCATATTGTCTGATATGCTTAATGACATAATAATTGAAGGACGAAAGGTAATCACCATATTGATACATTCCGGAAAATCCTTGTGAAAAACACAACCATACTTAAACATGAAACAATAAATAAAACCCCAAATTTCTTCAAGCTATATACATACAAATGTTGTCCATATTATTTAATGAAGCATGCATCAATGAAAAATTGCTGCCTAAATATATATATATATATATATATATATATATATATATATATATATATATATATATATATATATACGGGAGGGAGTTGTGGCATATATTTTGGCAGCAAGTATTCAGCGTGATCGGTATGTCTAGTTTTTATTATGTTTTTTTCAATTTTCGACTAACTTTTTGAGAAGTGATCATCTCAAGCTTACAAAAGAAAACCAGTATGTAGACAAAGCATTCCAACCAGTACACGCCTTTACACTCTCTCGTAGTATCACATACCAACTCAATGACACCAACACGATGAAAAATCATCTTGTGACAACATACTGCACCATTAGCAACACATTAAAATCATCCAAAGTTAGAAGAATCTTAATTAACACCAAAATCTTCTATTGCAAAAACGATTACAAATTCTTGGAGCCTAGGATGGCTCCAAGAATTTGTAATCGTTTTTAAAAAGCAAAAATCCAACATAAATAAAATAGCATTTAATACTGCCAGAAACATAGTTAATAACAAATCATGAAAACCAACCCTCCTTATTAATAATGAGCTAATCCAGCAACATCGTCTAAATACTAAAATATTATCAATAAAACTAAAATAATAAGTATCCAATTTTAAAACAAAACGTACAGCCATGATGACGTTTGAGAGATAACCAAAAGCGCTCGGTAAAAGACCAAGGGGCTAGGGTCTTATTTCAACAGCGTAGACCCAAATGTTATAAAAACTTGCGAGAAACCAAGAAAAAACTGAGAAAATGATTATTAAACAAAAAAGTCCCATAGCCTTAAACAACACATGCATATATATGAAATGGGCAAAGTCTGACAATTATTTTAAGACATTTTATGTTTAATATTCTTTTTATAGATACAAATATTTTAAGTAAATGCTGTGTTTATAATAAAGAGTATTAAACAAAATTTACCGGCCTGAATGTCCGAGAAATTTTCACAGAAAATATTCGCCCTCCGACAGGATTCGAACCTGCATCCTATACGGAACCGTCATTTAGCTTGACGTGCCTTGACCGATTTTGCCACGAAGGAGCGCTCGGTTAGTATGGTCGAATTTACTGTATTTAAACTTCTATCATCCATGAATCTCTCACGTACTTTCAGATCTGCAGATATGAATGTACGTGAGATTTATAACTTCAATCTTCCAAGAGTATGTTTTATATAGGTTGTTTTTTTTTTCCATTTTGTTTTTGATTGAGTCTTTTTCTACGGCTTATCAACAATTAGTAGTTTATTTAAAGCCAGAAAACATTTTGAAATTTTTGAACTTTTCTTAGATCATAATGATTTGAGTGTTTTCTTCAATCTTCACTTTTATATTTACATACGTTTTATCTCTGGTATTGAGCACTTTATCCCATGAATATTTGACACCTTAAAACTATATTTCTCCATATATATATATATATATATATATATATATATATATATATATATATATATATATATATATATATATATATTTAAATATATATATATATATATATATATATATATATATATATATATAATATGTCTGTGTCTGTCTGTGTCTGTGTGTGTTAATGCATGCATGTGTACGTACCTGTATTCATGTATGCATGAATATTTTTCTGTGTGTACGTGCGTATATGAAATATTTCTCCGAATTACAACGCATATATGTTGAGAAAATATGTTACGAAAAACTTGAAAGTTTTATTTTAGAAATCAATGTTATTTTATGATAATGTTTGATGCCCAAACATCAATTTCAAATCAATAAGTTACATTGATACAAAGTGGAAATTTATGTTAATCTAATCGATATCATTCCAGTGATCTTTTATCAATAAAACTTGAAACGGATATTTTCTACTATTATTATGAAATCGAATTTCTTGTGACTGATTTTTTTTTTTTTTGTAATCAGGAACTATCTTGAGCGAAGCGTGAGTTATTATTACCGTGATCAAATTATTATCTAAAAATAATCAGCTCGCCTATAATCAGATTTAGAAAACATTGGGCGAATAATAAAGTTTGTATTTTATTATTACTGCTGCCAAATCATGTCGGCCATGTTTCCGATTATCTTCCGGTGTATAACACGTGTGATAATCTTACAGAAGAAAAAAAAAACTATGCAAGTTCTGGGCCATCATCTTTTAATGGGTGTCTAAATCAATGTTATATAAAATCAGTAAGTCAAACCCTGATTCGAACGTCGGAACAGGCGGTTACCTAGCAATCGATATACCAATGCCATACTGCTTTTATCCGTAGACCATCAGAAAAAAATGATTTTATGCTTCTTAACGTTTATGGCTTTCTACAAATTTCATTCCTTTTATCTCTAAGTAACGTTATACTCTACCTTTTCCAGTGTCCACAATTTACCGTCCTGGTAATGACGATAAACTACATCCGGTAGCAAGGCTTCGGATTATATGAACCTATCCTAAAAATCTTGTCATTAAATGACTCATTGAGTTTGATATGCCATAAAACAAACCAAACCAAATCATCCCTTTATACAAAATCTTTACGTATTCGCTGTTTTCCTGTTGCTTTTCCTAAGTGAATATTAAATTCGTTATGTCACCAAAGTTACAAATATCTTTCACATTGGAACTAGAAGTATCCATTCATTTCCCGCTTTCTTGAAAGCTCCATCTTTGGTTACATATTCATTTTGTGATATACCGATTATCAGTCACCAGCATTCTATCTTTAAACCTCTTCTTCATCATCCGGAAGGTCAATGTCCACTATTGCTTACCAATAGGAATATCCGATGAACCACAGATGTTTAGCACTGTTTTCGTTGTTTCTAAGAAATATCTCGATCGGGTAAAACTTTGTTTACCTTTGATAAGCGTTCTGTCGCCATTACAGAACATATAGACTTGGGTCCCAATCGGTCTAGAAGTCTTTTTGGGGAACATTGTGGCATGTTCTGCACCAGTTCTTGTACTTGGCTAATCAAAAGGTATGGTTGGTTCTGCACAATCATATACCACTATAATCTAATCATATGTGGGTGCAGTCTGGCTGTTTGATTCTAAGAACTGAGCAGCTGGGTCCTCATACATAGATAAACGACTGGAGAGTGTTCTATAGATACATTGATAGCTGTAAATCTATCACTGGAATGAGACGACAACCCGTGGTCGAGGTCCTAACCTCCACGCATAAAAATTCAGCGATAGTAAGCTCCTTGGAAATGAACGGGTAATAGAGACGAATTACAGGTAAGTGTGCACATTGTCTCCTGATGATGACGTATGCTAAGTCTATATTCCCTGTGATGCTTCTGAGTGCTATGACATGGAACTGCACTTCTATACTTACGAAAGTGTCATCCATTGCTTTATCCATTTTTAAAAATAGGTAACATACCGAGCGTACATATAACAACAACATGTTTATACATCTGAGGAGATTGATGGAGAATTTTTTCACGATTATACCAAATGAGGGTGGGTTGACTATGAAGTTCTGATGCTAGAGCTATGAGATCATTCATGCATTCATATCAGCCCACCCACATACTTTGATATGAATCTTTTGGAATAGTAATGGTGTCGAGAATTCTCCAATCTATCAGCCCCTGTGTTTGGGTGTAGTGGCGTAGCACGTAGCGTAGCGACTACACCGAATCAAATATAAATTCTGATAACAGCAAGAAATCGTCGAAGGTCGCTATGGTGACAATCACTCTTTTGGATTTTGAAGGCGATTTTATTGAAGAACATTTTATTCATTTTTCCCTATGTTTAAAATTTTAGACTTTTGTACATACAGGGTGCGGCAACATTACATCCCAGAAATACCTCACACGTAGCTAATATTGTACCATTATGTAGTAGGTATTTCTGGGAGGTATATGTAGGAAGTATTTTGGCAGCGCATATTCATAATATATATATTATAAAATGGGGACGCAGGTTCGATTCTTGCCGGAGAGCTCATATTTTCCTTTAATAAGATTTCTCAGATATCCAGTCCTGTAGACTAAAACTAAATAAATATACTGTTTAGTACATAACTCGACCATCTATTCAAATTTGAGTATCCACAGATAATAAAGTTTAAAGTGATAAAAATTTATTTATATGCATTTATATAAAAATATATATAATCATTTTTTTATAAATGTGTATATTTGCTCTTCTAAAGTGTTCTCTGTGTGTTTGTGTGTAATAAAGGTAACTAATCTCCAGGTATATAATCCAAGTGGATCCTAGTAATATAAAATATTAAAACTGATCCACAAAAAGAAATCAAAGTGTTTATTATTACATAGCAAATGATTAATAATTGATGAAATCGAAAAATTCCCTCTTACGTTAAATAAGCTTATTTTGGCAGACGAAAATATAAGTTGTCTGTCATATCAACCCCACTATGGACTGAGTTCGTATCAGAAATAGAATTTTAAAGATGAAAGCTAAAAAAAAAAAAAAGAAAAAAAAGAAACGTTTGAAAAAAGTCAATGTTTCAATCAGACGAAAAGCACGCGGCAGGAGTCAGAGTATGTTAGATGATATTCGTTTTAAAGGGAAGAAATTTTATGAAATTAAACCCGGATATTAATCTTAGGTTAGTAAAATTGGGGTTATATGAAGAATAGATTATTAATTTAAAACTAAGAGAGGAATTAAAATAGATTTAAAAAATAACTTAAAATATAAAGCATCAGGGACGAATATATATATATATATATATATATGTGTGTGTGTGTGTGTGTGTTGTGTGTGTACATTGTAAGCTTTCACTACGCTTTAAACGGGAATGGCACAGTAAGCTGAACAATTTGGAAACACGACTGGTTGTTATTGGTTATGATTACATTTTGGGGTCAGTGCGTCTCTTTCAGTTGGTAGCAGCTCATAGTACACCACATTCCAAATAGTCCACCCGATACAGATCATTGTCTTGCGTGGATGTAACGCTGGTCTTGTGGTGTGAGACACATGATCTCCGAGAGACAACCAATGTATATCAAGCTTGGAAATGACGTGGAGGACACGCTTTTAGCCAGTTGAACATTCGATAAGATGTATGTTTTCGCACCGAGAAGACAACGTGATAAGGGCTGTCAAACGTTGTTACTTGCAGGCTTTCGACAGTGTGTGTGGTATCCACTTGCTCAACTTGTACGACTTCTCTATGCAGTGCAGGTGAATGTTTACTCTTTCATCATTAACTTGCCAGCGTTCGGCAATCTCATCACATGTTTGGTAGTTGTCTCCCTTTATGACCGTCTCTAAAGCTTCATCATCCTAGACCTGTAATCGGCCACAGCGGTGTTCATCAGAAAGGGACAGATTTCCGGACAAACTTCTGAAACCAATGCCTGGCGGTGCCTTCACTCACAGCATTAACCTCAAAAGCTTCACGTATTCGGTGACTTTATGCGGCTGTGGAAAGTCACCGTAGTCTTAAAGCCAAACACCGGACGAGCTGCTTCGACCCAGCCATGTTTTCTCGACGGTGCTCGAGTTATAACACATGCGAATGTGCACTGCATCTCGATTAGCCACACCTACCATAACCACTTTTCCGGGTACCTTGTGTATTTTCGGATTTGTCGAATGGCATGGTTATTTCCTCTATTTTATCATTTTCTATCCTTTTCATTTCATTTTTCTGTTTTTCGACACTGTCGGTCTGTCTCTATCTTTCTCTCTTTCTCCCTCCCCTCTCTCACTCTATCTCTCTCTCTTTCTCTCTCTCTCTCTCTCTATATATATATATATATATATATATATATATATATATATATGTATATGTGTGTGTGTGTGTGTGCCCGCGCGCGTATTATTGATCATACATGTTAAAATACGTGCAACAGAAAGAAAACATACGAATTAATCTGGTGGTGATTAAGTTAGGGTATAAATTAAATCATCCCCTCCCATTTGTACCTAAACTTATATATATATATATATATATATATATATATATATATATATATATATATATATATATATATATCGATGCCAAAGAAAACAAATGATTGCGAATTACACCAGTCAATCTACTATATAAACCATGTTACTAAACATATCTTTAGTATTCTAATTCAACAATTTCGCATATGAAGAAGGAGGCTATAAATCGAACGAGGGCTGTACTTATTTTAAGATTCTGGAGGAAGAATTAAATGTCTATTTGACACTACAGGCATTTTACACACGTCATAATAAACCTAAAACAGGTATAATGATGGCATTTTATCCCAGAGAATGTAAAATATGTATACTCCACTATCTAGACGAAGAACATAGATACAGTGAAAATATTTTCAAGATATTAAATAAACCTACTTCAATCAACACTATAAAAGAAAGCTCTAAAATGTATATCGATTATGAAAGATCTTATTCATCAAATTCTGTACTGAATAAATATGTATTTCCATACAAATCAATATAGTGAAATAATTACTGGCAAAATCAAACGTTTTCTTTAATAATCACGTCAGATTGAATTTTGCATGTGGGTAGCATGCATTTTTCCGAACCGTTTTAAAACTATGGAAACTGTCACAAAGACTATCTTGGAACAATGTTTAGAAATGGCTTTGATTGAGTGAAGCCTGCAAGACTTGACGAAGACTATACTTCTCCGTGCCTTTTGGACTAGCGTTACACTACTAAATTCAGTGTACATATGTTAGAAGACGATGATTTAATGCAGGTCACAATTTACAGGACATTGCAGTGATATTTCGCATATCTAATTTGAGCGGTGTAAGCCATTCCTAACCACTTGATTAAAGAAATCTATATACAATATGTAAATATTTTCCTTTACATTCACTTAAAAATGATCCAAATGTAGGTTTTAATAGAAAACCATTCTATCATTCTATATATATATATATATATATATATATATATATATATATATATATATATATATATATACATACATATAAATATATATATATATATATATATATATATATATATATATATATATATATATAATGTTAAATAATATTAACAATTTTTGTCTTATCAATTTTTTTCATTAAAACTTTCAAATCTGCGAACAAGTTGTTTTGTGTTATCGATAAATTTGCCAAAATTCATATTAACTTTTATTTTTTTATTATTTCTTTCGAGTAATTTCGAATTTTGCTACATTCTTTTTCAAGGATTGTTGTGACGAAACTAATCTTAATTCCGGCGTTCTCATGTTTGATGGAATCAATTACATGTCAGTCAAAGGGACGTCATATAAACGGTCAATCTTAAATTTGTGTGTGTGTTTCTAGCGTCTGTGATTATTTTTAATTAAAAAAAAAAAACAGTTTTATTCCCGGTCAGAAATGTTTTTTACATAGAAAAAAAGAACAGCGTGTAAATATCTATTTTTTTATGTATGAAGTAAATACTTACACACTGATCATCCATACATCAAAATTCATACATTCTCTTTAAAAATGAATTTTAATAAAAGTTTTTGGTATATTGATAATTATGTAATTTATTTTTGTTTATTATGAAATTTCATATCATAGTTACTATTCAGTGAAACATATAATAGACACCACATCACCTGAAGACTTTCAAAAGCAGCAACAACTAAAATCGATACCACATGTAACTCGGAGACAAAATAATGAAATCTGGGCATCTTGGTAAATATCATGCTTCTTTGAACCTTGTGGATTGGTGGCACAGAATTACAGACAAAGAACTGTACCACATCACTTGAAGACTTTCAACCGTAGTAACAACTAAAATGAATAGCACGAGTAACTCGAAAAGAAAAGCAAGATGCTGATGTTGCAGATTACTTCAAACAAAAGCTTACGAAGGAACCCCCCTTCTATACCGTGAACGATAACAGCTACTGTACTTGAGAATCTTAGTTTCCTGAAAAATTGTATGAAGAGAAAAAATTTTTAAATTTCAACGGAGTACTGGCAACTTGGTCAATGAATGGAAACTATTTCCTTAGATGGAAACAGCTAATATTACTATTATTATTATCATACAAGATCATTTTCTAACAACTGAAAACATTTATTTATTTTATTTTCAGTCAAATATTTTTTTTTTAAATTGGAAAATGAATATCTTTAAATTTTCCTCGTGCAAATATCTACTATTTATGTAGAAAGTGTATATTTACACGCTGAGACAAAGAACTGTATCAATTAACAGAATCCACATCACTTGAAGACTTTCAGCAGCAGTAACAACTAAAGTGGATAGCACGTGTAACTCGAAGAGAAGATAATGAAGCCTGGGTGTCTTGGCAAAGGTAATCCTTCTTTGAATCTTGTGAACTGTGGCTAAAGAATCACATACACAGAACTGTACCAAATAACAGACACCACATCACTTGAAGACTTTCAAAAGCAGCAACAACAAAAATGAATAGCACAAGTAACTTGAAAAGAAAATAATTGCCATAATCAAGATGGTGATGTTGCAAATTACTTCAAACAAAACATTAGGAAGGAAACCCCCTTCTATACCGTGAACGATAACAGCTACTGTACTTGAGAATCTTAGTTTCCTGAAAAATTGTTTGAAAAGAAAAATTTTATAAATTTCAACAGAGTACTAGCAACTCGGTCAATGAATGCCAACTCTTTCTTTCCTTAGATGGAAAAAGCTATTATTATTATTATTATTATTATTATTATTATTATTATTAATATTATTATTATTATTAATATTATTATTATTATTATTATTATCATCATCATCATACCGGATTCTTTCTTTAGAATTGAAAACGTTTATTTATTTTTTGAATTGAATTCTTTATATTCACTGTGCAGATGAATATGTCTATTAAAAAGGAGAATAATCACATTAAATACAAAGCTAAGAAAAGTCAAAACCATTTCTACATGTTTAGGGATATGAGTAATAGAGATGAATAAAATCATCTGATATAATCTGGTAAATGTTTTCGAAGTTATATTTTTAGATATTGATTCTCTTATAACTCACAACATTGATACTAGTTTAATTCATTGGTGTTATTGACTACACAGCAGACGACAGCTATATGAAAGGAACACACTTTCTTCTCACTGACGTCCCCTGAGAAAACTGCCCTAAAATAAATTAAGATTAAAATATTTTTAAAATAACTTTTTTACAGTTTGTACTCTTGATGTTCAAGATGTAAGAAAGTGAGCATTCTTTGAGTAAAAATGTTAAAAATAAATAGCTAACTCTGAAATTATAAAATTTAAATCATTAAATGCAATTCTTATGAAAAGGTGCGTGCAAAAGTTTCTAAAGCGGGAAGTGATGTTTACTGAAAAGAAACATCAAAGGAATGTGTAATATTAGTCGCGTGAAAACCACATGCAAAGTTCAGATATTTTGTGAGGAAGATGAGATAATTCAAAAACTTTGACCTCAGGGCAAATGACTTGATTTCTGATGTTAGAAATGAAAAGAAAGTTAATTTATCACAGCAGTTAATATCAATATAAAATACATAACCCAAACATACATGCAAAATTAAGTTAGTGTAGCATATTTCAAGACGGTGCTGAAAAAATTCATAGCACGGTGCACATCCCAAACACTGTGTGGAAGACGAAACATCAGCATTGATTTACGAATCGGTTCTTACTCGAACCGACAAATTTCAAGAACGTTCTCATCGATGATATAAATATAAAGTTAGTCACGGCGAGTTAGAATGAGTAATTCAGAATTATGCAAAACACACGTGTGTGTGTGTGTGTGTGTGCAAGCAAATAAAAGGAATATAAATCAGAGTTTATTTATTATAGATTCACTTAACCAAAAATTTATTTTACCTTAGGCGATATTAATTATGTGTTACGATTAAGTACGTTAGCGAAATTATCTTTCATATAAAGTAAGAAAGAGGACATGTAGTTTGCAAAGTCTCAAAGAATTACCTGTCTATATTTCTGGGATGAGGAATTGTAAATATTGACATATTTACACTGTTCGAACTTATCTCCTCATGTTTATTGTCATATTCACCCTGTTCGCTTGTTGTACGCCCCGACCTTCTTCAAAGAATTCATTTTAACATTGCTGCTATGGAAAAGGGATATGGTTAGAGAATGGATCATCAATTGGGGCCAGAGCGAATCCCCTAAGGGTCGGTAAGGAATTTCAGCATTTCGATGATTGTGAAGAAGCCGAATGGGGGTCGATTTGCGAACAACTTGCACAACCTTACCAGGCCCAAACAATTTATCTCTGCTAAGATAAGTCTTTGATATTTTCATCATGAGATTGTTTAATATATTAATTATTATATGTTTTATTTTGTATCCAATGCCTATTGATTGTCTGATTACATGTTTAACCATTACTCTAATAATATACTTTAAAGGAGTGCCAAAACTATCAAAAAAGACCACTTTCTGACACTTCAATAATTTATGTATGAAGCACATGCTCTTTTCAATCATACACATCTTTGTGCTTTTTATAGGGCAATAATTTCAGAGCTTATTTGCATTTGAAATAATTAACTCCCGGTTTTAACTATCTTTTATGTATACAATTAATTATTAATTTGATATTAATAACGCTCATACATCTGTGTTGAATACCATCGGTTGTATTTAGGTTTGATGTAGTTAAAATAGCATTTCCTTGATTTATTGTCGTTATTTAAAAGAATTTCTTTAACATATCTTTTTTTGGTGGTGGTGCGGATTCTGAACCTGATGACTCTGGGCCTGATTCAAATTTCTTAAATTTTCATATATTTTAGTTAACTTTTGAAATGCCAACCTCAGTACAAGTTTTCTGGTTCAAAGATATTTCAAATGTGGGTCACTAGTTAAGAAGAATAGAAAAGGTGTCACTGGGGAGAAAAAGAAGCAAAAGTGTGTCTCTGGTTGAAAACGTTTGACATCTGGAAATGATGATTGTTTATTATGCAAAATAGCGTTGGCAACAAATATATTTGCATGTCAAGTGTTTCAAGAAATTGGATTTAAAATAAATCTTTTGAGATAACTTTGATCTGAGATTTGTTGTTCATCCCAAACAATGAGTGGAAGACGAAACATCAAAATTGGTTTCGGAATCCTGGAACCAATAATCTTCAACAACGTTCTCATCGATGATATAAATAGAAAAGTAGACACAACTGGCTAGAGAGAGTGATTAATTGAGAATTATGCAAATCAGTCAGTTATGTGCCCTGCGTGATACACGCTTATGCCATCATGTATCTTTCGATACATGACTGACGAGGCAGATTTTTTTCCACAGGAGTTTGCCATTTCTTTCTGCGGTAGACTAGTTGCCATCCAAGCCTGTCTGACCTGCTATTTACCCTGAGGGATTCATACCTTTCCCAAGGGTATTAGCACGTAAGTGAATGCAATAGATTTGACTTGAATTCGAAATCGGCTCTACGATTACTCAATCCTCCACCGTGACTCCCTGTATGCAAATGACATAGGTTAAAAATGCAAGAAATATAAAGCATTCATGGTTTATTACTGATGTGGGTGCCAAAGTTGGGCCCACAGAAGTAAAACCCGGAACACGGATTAGAAGGAAGAAATATATATTAACAACAGTTTACAGAGATAGTGTAACCAGAGCTTACTATAAGTTGGTGTCCAACACTGGTAGTCGTACGAGACTCTCACTGTCTCTCTGTGTCCCTATCTATCACTCTCTATCATTCTCTGTAGAGTGCTATGTCGTCTACTTAATATAGGCCTGGAAGAGTCTATTGTGTAGGTAGTTTCCGGTCTCACAGTAATTACAAACATCACTGAATCCGTCATCCGTAAAAAATACATGTCGAATTAGTAATATATATATATATATATATATATATATATATATATATATATATATATATATATATATATATATATATCTTTGATCTTTTGATTCATTGACCAATTTGTATCCACTGTTGGCCTGCTAAGCTTCACAGCTTCACCAGTGCCCCGTTGGCTATCATTACCTGTCTCCACCTCCCACAATGAAGGCGAGGTGTTGGGCTTTGAGAGGCCAGAGATGGCACCTAACAAAAACCCTTGTGAGGAAACTGATCGCTTGTGAGATGAAACGCCTAAGGAAAGCAGTGAACAAGACCAGGCGAAACAAGATCAGAAATGAGGCAATGAGAGATATGCTAAGTTCAATACCAATAATACAAGACATCGTACGACAGAGGATAAAGTGTCTCGGACACCTCACTCGTATGCCTATCAACCAAACAGCCCTATGAGCATACACCCTACGAGAGACAGACCAAGAAGTCGCTCTCCTCAAGGCTGCTCGCCTTGCCGCTGAAAGACGACTGTGTTTCCCCGCGACACCGAACAGCACAAGCGGAAGGAAAAACTAAATCTCTTTGATGCATGTCTCAGTTATAACGAATTTATTACAGCAGATAAAGAAATTGACTATAGGATAGGCTATACCAGGGATAGTTTCGCTCAACACTGAAAATTGCTACAAAAGTAAAACAATAACCCAAGCATGTTGCTACTTTCTTAAATAGTCTTGTCAGATCCCGACTTTGACATGAAAGCCGCGCCTTGCACTAAACGTGTTAAAAATATCTAATCTGTCAGGTTTATGAAATGCTTTCAAAGATTGTTGGTTAAAGATGATTTCAAATGAAAATAGCCTTTATGTCTAAACACGGATTATCCTTCTTCGTGCGAGACAACATATCTATATCAAATTCTTGTGGGAAGATCAAAGCAGCGTCTACATTTCTTACTCGCTATTATTCTATAATTACGCAGAAAACAGTGTCGATCGAGGGAAATATTCATTCCCTAGTTTTCCGGACAAACGCTTTTGCTCTTGACGCTAAGATCATTTTTTATCAAAGCCATACTAAAGGTTTCCTCTGTAACATCTCGCCACTGACGTAGACGGATCGTCTTAATATGAACCAATTTGTTTTTCCATGTTACGAGGCAGCTCGATGAACGTTTTCTTCCGATTTCTGTGTATCTGAGTGGGTTTGGTACTGAAAGATTCTTCGACCACAAAATTGGTTTTCATCGTCTAATTTAAGCCAAAACAGGAAAAGTATAAAAGGAGTCAACCACGAGAGTCAAGGGATCATAGATGGACAGACACATCTCGCTATTAAATCCAAAAAAACAGTACCAAATAACAGAAACCACATCGGAGTTTCAAACACAGCAGCACGTAAAATTGGTAGCACATGTAACTCGAAGAGAAAGTCCTAACTTAATCAAGATGTTGACATTCTACACAACTTCAAAAGGTTGCTACGAAAAACTGCGTTCCAGAAAAACAGAGATAAGATAAAGATTATATGAACTTCACTCGAAGGTATTAGTGAATGTAAGGCCAATAAATGCCGACCATTTCCACATAAGTGAATGGTTAATATTATCATTGACATTATAAAAAACCAGAGCTTCCCTTAGCCACAAATAAAATGCTATTTGCGAGCTGTGTAGTGAATTTCAAATCTTGTTTAATAATTAAGAAAATCTGTCACTAATTCTATTAATGAGCGTTACCGAATAGAAGAAATATTTTATATCTCAAAATATTCAAATATAACTTTTTTCTTTTTTTTTTTTTTGTGAGAGAATGACTGTCCCTCTGCACAACTTCTGATTAAACCTGACATTGCTTTGTCTAGAGAATATTTCTTAAATGGTAATTGGTAATGAATGATTTTCTTTTAATTTTTAGCCAGATATAATAAAAAAGATAGAAAATAATTCGAGAAGGATAGAATTAACTTGAACAGATTTCAAATGAAGAAATTAACTTGAAATGAAAAAGTATAGTTTGTTTCATGCCATCATTAGTATAATACTGAAAGTTATTAATATTGTATTTCCGTTATGGCAATAAATGCTACCAACAGAGTTACATTTCATGAAGAGATTTACAGTTACATGTCAAAGAAAAGAAAAGAAAGACAACGCGCTTTATTGCTGTTATGTAAGACGATTATACGTATTAGGTTGGTGCAAAAATAATGACGTAATAATGTCGTTTTTTGACGTATTTTTAACGTCAAAAAACGACATTATTACGTCATTATTTTTGCACCAACCTAATAGAATATTTTTAATAAAAATGAATGACATGTAACGTAAGGGTATTTGATAAAAGAATTTTCAACATTCATTTAAGAATCGGGGTGGTTGGGTTAATCTGGAAAAAGGATTCAGTATCTGTATCCGATTAACCATTCAGTTCAAGCTACATAATATAATTTTCTATTTCAGATGGCTGACAAAAAAAATGAGAGTATTCATAAAGACTTTCTCGATGTGGGGCAGCGTCAATGAAAGTTATTAAATTTAATCAAGTACATGTGCTTTATATTTATGTATTGCTTGTCCTTCTAGTGTTCTCATTACATTTGGAGGGGGTGACAATGAAGATTAAAATATTAAATCATTTTCATCCAGATCAAGAGAAAATTATCTGTCTATAAAATATTTTCAATTCCTCTGGTTATTTTCTAGATCTGATTTCTTTCATATTACACCTGTAGACTCACTCCTAGGGTATAAGGTCAGTTGTTTTTTAAGTATATATATCTATATATATATATATATATATATATATATATATATATATATATATATATATATAATTGTTAAATATGACTTGGCTTTTGGAAGAGTATTTTTAAGTTGAATTTTGTATTTTTTTCTTATCTTTATAAATTTGAAAAGAAAACCCTTTTCGTTCCGCTCTTAGTTTCAAATTACCACTTCATTCTTCATAAAACACCAATTTAATGTCATAAGGTTAATATCCGGGTTTAATTTTATGAAACCTTTGAACTTTACGGCTAATACCTTCCGCCCACACCTGACCACTGTCTCGTGTCTTTCGTCTTACTGAATAATTGAAATGGAACATTTCTGTCTGAATTTTTCGACAGCTGCCACGGTAAAATTTCTAATTCCGTCACGAGCTCAGTCTATACACCGGGGTTGAATAAGACTGACGAAGTTTTCGTCCGTTGAAATAAAACGATTCCCCATATGAGGTAATTTTGGATTTTATTGTATAACTATCTATCTCTCTCTATCTATGTATCGATATATATATATATATATATATATATATATATATATATATATATATATATATATATATATATATATATATATATATATATATATATATAAGAATATATTTTTAATGTATGCTATATTTATCGGTTACAGTACTCAATATCAGGGATAGAGCGTATGTAAACATAAACAGAGCGGCGATAGTGTTTCATGGTTAAACACATTCGAGATGGCCAGACAATAAGTTTTAAGCATGGCATAGACTGAAGGCTGTGAATGTTGACCTCAATGTCCACTTGAATATATATATATATATATATATATATATATATATATATATATATATATATATATATATATATATATATATATATATAGCTAGTTGGTAAAAGCGTTTATGAATTTGGTTGGTACAGTCGTTGCTTAATCTCTGGTCCGATCAGTCTGTACTTGAACACAGTAGAAACATTGCTAAAAAAATAAGAACTGAATTATATCCTTTGACACGAGCATCGCAATGAGAAAAGTATAGCCCCGTAGATTAATTAATTAAAAGTTTCAGTTCGAAATTACCTGTTGCTTACCTATATCAAAATACACCCGAGGAATGCCTGGCGGGACAACGGCAGAAAACTTAGTGTACAATAGTCAGAATACAGTGTAAATATAATTTATATTTATATATCCAATATACGCACGCGTGCATATTACTTACATCTAATAATTATTGCAATCGAATAAAGTCGATTTCCCATGAAACATTATTATCTGTAGAACACCATTTCCGCCAAGAAAAACACGATTTTAAAACCCATGCTAAATTCACTATAATTGAGAGAATATAAATGTCCAGAACAGATAACACTCGAAAGATTTTAGAGTTCTATGACAATAAGAGGACACAACGTTTTAAAACGCACTATCCAGCCAGACTTAACCATAAATTTAACAATATAGATAGTATAAATATATAAACCTAAAATCAAAACCTACCCACATTTCTCGTCCACACAAGACAGGTACGCTTACGGAATTGTTGAGACCTGACACTTATACACACACCCTCACGAACATAAACACTTACACACATCATTCATACTCATATATATATATATATATATATATATATATATATATATATATATATATATATATAATTATTTATTTAAAAATACGATTCCAACACGTTACATAAGAGTTCTCATGTTTCAAAACAAGAGCCGAAAACTTCAATATAATTATTTGAATTAAATTGAATTAAAGTAAGCTCTGTTCCATCTTCAAGCAAATTTTTTTGAGGAATAACTTATTTCTGAAATTTACGTGTTTTAATAGCAGATTCATTATTGAAATCAAATGAATCAAAATGAATCTGCTATTAAAACACGTAAATTTCAGAAATAAGTTATTCCAAAAAAAAATTTCGCTTGAAGATGGAACAGAGCTTACTTTAAATCAATTTAACTCAAATAATTATATTGAAGTTTTCGACTCTTGTTTTGAAACATGAGAACTCTTATGTAGCGTGTTAGAATCATAGTTTTACATAAATAATTATATTTATGCTCTACTTTTGTATCGAGCACTATTTGTTTAAAAATAATAACAAAAATACTAAAGAACTAACCAGTTCTTTCCTATATATTTTCACACACACACACACACACACATATATATATATATATATATATATATATATATATATATATATATATATATATATATATATATATATATATATATGCCACCATTGATTATATTACTATGGCTCTTTTATATATAAGCTTATGTAAGGAGTCGGGAAGGTTAGTGTAGATATATATTAATCTTCTATATGTATTTATATCTTTCATATTGAGATTCATATGTTTGTATGGTGGCTTGTGTATATTTACATACTGTTATGTGCACATATGTGCATCTATATATGTTCACGGGTTTCGTTTATTTTTTCAGTAGTTCCTTTTTTGTTAACAATAGATTTCCAATTTTTTTATCCAAACCTTTATCCATTTTTTGTTCCCTCACTTTTTTTCCTTTCATTTTATGAAAATAATATTTTATTATTATACATTCTATTTTTCTCCTCATTTTTTTCAGCATATTATATTTTAAACACAGCCCGTCTTTCTAAAGTTGACAACTTGGACAGACAAGTTTGGCTACAACTTGCGACACGTGATACGTCTTTACCCCACCCCAAACTATAATTCAGTTTATCTATGTTTACAATCTCTCCCCACGAGTAATAATAGACCTACCTAACGATTTTACACCGATCAAGATTTAAAATTTAAGTTTATTTTCATAAAAAGTTTCGTACACTGAGGTATAAAATAGAGATTGTTTTTTTTTTCTAACAATAAGATTTCTACCAAAAAGCACACCGTCTACAAAAACATCTCTCAGTGAGAAATTCCCATTTCTCTATTTATTCTACTGTCTGTTGATGAAGGAAAGAGGAAAATTCCGAACTTAAAACATTTATCTCCGAGCTTCATGCCTGTCATATGGTTAATAATTAATGTTTAACAAATGTTTATCGCACAGATTATATTAGTACACACACACACACACACACACATATATATATATATATATATATATATATGGGATGTATATATATATATATATATATATATATATTGGATATATATATTGGATATATATATATATATATATATATATATATATATATATTGGATATATATATATATATATATATATATATATATATATATATATATATATTGGATATATATATATATATATATATATATATATAGGGGTTATATATATATATATATATATGGGATATATAAATATTTTATATATATAAATGGATGGGTAGATTTAGAGAGATATATTCTTATATATGCATACACACACACACAGAGAGAAAGAGAGAGCTCCTCACTACAACTAGACATCCGAATGCTTCATGGACTGAAACCAGACCGGTTTGATATCAGTCCGAGTTTCTGCGACTAAGCCATCATCACTTGGTAGACAGAAACAGCTAATTTTAAAGTATGGTTTTTATGAACATAAACAAACGTCAATCAGACAGAGTGCTCCAATTCATTTTACTGAAGAGCTTTGCATTAGCGTAGGTGGCTGTTGTTTATAGAATCATCTTATCTGTCAACCTTGCCCAATTGAAATATATTTTCTACCGCTTAATTATAATTAATTATATATATATATATATATATATATATATATATATATTTGTGCGTGTGTCTGTGTGAGTGCGAAGGGGTGTCTGCGCGTATCCCCATGGGCTCTTGTCCCTCATAACAAAAATCTAAACAAACACTTAATACATAAATATCGTACGAGTTTGAATAATCTTAATGAAAAATTAATATTATGAAGAATAATATGTTCGTCAAATAGGCCGAATAAGAGATACGAGTGTTACAATGTCTTCTGCCAAATATAATTCTGTAAAATCGATGCGGAATACAAGATCTACGCGTAAAACATACAGAAAATCAACTTACTCAAAAGTAATAAAGTGTTCAATACTTACTACATCGACAAATTAATTTAGTTATTAAAATGTTATTTTCAAGAAAAATCAGAGGAAATATTACTGAATGTTAATAAATCCTAGAGACATCGAATTTAATATTCTTTAATAATTTTTTATGACATTACCTGGAGAATTATAATCAATTTATTTAATTTTTTGAGAAAAAAGTTTCCTGATAAGGTGACAAGTCAGTCCAAAATTGGAAAATTTATGAATGTAACATAAAATAAAATATTCAAAATAAAATTTAAAATTCCATTTTAATTACTAAATTACTTTGACTTAAGGCATGTGCAAAAGATTATCCATAGTAAATTTGTTATAACTTTTTTTCTATATTTAATTGAATATTCGTTATTTTTTTTAGAAAATATTTCAAAATTTTGAGTTATAATTCGGGTTAATATGAAATGTTGGTGCTGAATAGCAACTAAATGCTAAACTTCAGATATTAACGTTTTAATAAAAAAAAAAAAAATAAATACATTACATCATGATCGCTATTCTAAAAATTTTTATTAAAATTCATTTTAACGAGAACGTATGAAGTTTGATGTATGGAGGATCTGTTATGTAAAAAGTAGATATTTATAAGCTGAAAATGAAGCCTATGTGTGTATGTGTTTGCTGCGTGTGTGATTTATTTTTATTAAAAAAAAAACAGTTTTATTCACAGTCGGATACATTTTTAGAAATCGGCAAAATGAATATCTTTAAATTTTCAGCGTGTAAATATATACTTTTTATGTAAAAAGTAGATACTTACACGCTGAGCCTCCATATATAAAAATTCATACGTTCTCATTAAAATGAATTATAATAAAAGTTTTTGGAATAGTGATTATGATGTAATTTATTCTTTATTAAAACGTTCATATCATTGTTACTATTCAGTGAACTGTAGCAAATAAGATAATCAGATACCTTGAGCAATTTCAACAACAGTAACAACTACAATGAATAATACAAGTCAATCGAAGATAATGGCGTAAGCAAGACGCTGTTGTTGTAGATTACTTCAAACAAAAGCTTACGAAGATAATATTCATTTTGCAGATATTTTAACATTTATCCCTGCGTACTTTTATTTTATTATTAATGAAACAAATAAAAAACACACACACAAAAGCACGCATAATAATTTAGGTTTAACTGTTTATATGACGTCACCTTGAGTGACTTGAAATCGGTTCCATCAAACGTGAGGATGCCACGTGAGGATGCCAGGATTAAAAACTAGATTTGAAACCATCAAGTGAACGGTGGATAAGTTTAAAATGGAGGGAAAACTAGAGGGATCGTCATTTCATCTTGAAACTAAATATATCAATAAGAAAAGATGTTATAAAACTATATAATTCAATCACTAATATATTGTAACTTAGGTGGATAAATATTTTTAAACGAATCTCAAATATAGCACAAGTTTGAAACTCCGAAATGTTAATTCTTTGGGTAAAAGCTTTGATAAAATTCATACAAAAATGTCTCTCGTCGCTTTACAATTTTTTTCCATATCAGGTGTAATGAAAACCTCGGAAAAATTCACCTTATATTGAGTACCTATATTTTGACACCGCGATACGACCTGTGCTAGATTCAAATAAAACCTCCATTAGAAAATGTAAAGGTCTACCAACGCAACGATTAGTTGATGATGTCCCTATAAATATTGTTATGGACCCTGAGGAGTCAGAAACCAGATTGACCCCAGCATATATGGAAATCAAAACAATTAACCAGGATCAGTTGAATAATTTTGTAAGGGATCTAAATTTGACAAAATTGGCTGGGGAAAATTTAGCTTCAAGGCTTAAAGAGAAAAACCTGCTTGCTTCAAACGTACACGTTTCATTTTACAGAAAAAAGAACCTTTTAAATATTTTGAAACAGAGGATAGTTTAGTATATTGCTGTGACATTCCTGGTTTGTTAAAGCAGATGGTGGTAAGGTCTTACGATGCAAATGATTGTCGCTTGCTTTTAGAAAGTTCGAAAAAAATTCTTAAGCGTGCGTTATTGCATAAAGACAATCTATGCAGATCGATAGCGATTGGTCACTTATCAAAATTAAAAGATAAGTATGAACGTATCGAAAAAGTTTAAAATCTTGTCAAATATATCGGGAATTTTCGACAGTTCACAAATATGAACTTTAATTAAAGACAACAATTTACTTATTTTCATGAATGAACGCGAAAAATTCCTGGTTCTCATTCGTGGTCTTGATGAAAACGTTTTAGCCAATTAAAAAGCAGATAACTACGAGGAAATCGTAAATAGAATCTATGGAAATTCAAAGTGTTCGGTTGTAATATGAAACTAAAAATACATGTTTTTGAATAGGCATCTTGACCAATTTCTAAGTAACAAAGGGAGAGATTCCACCAACATATCAAAACTATGGTGAAATAGTGCCAAGGCTGTTGATATTCCTAGGAGTCTAGAATAAGAAATTTCAACAGAATGCAGAAAGCATCGTACAGGTGTTTAATTATTTTAAGGTTTCATCAGCATTCACTATCGACAATCGAACCCGGACCGTTAGGATAAAATACGAAGACGTTACTCTTCGGGTCGGTTCCAATGGATTATATATGTTTGGATGAGTATCAGCACCGGAAATAGTAGTAGCTGCTCTATTTGAAGTCTGGTTAATTTCCTCTTCTTCGCCGAGGCATGCTGGTTGAGTGTTATCGTGATTGCATTGTATCATAACTGTCAGTGTTCGATTCTCGATAGTGGATGCGCACTACTCATGAGTCCCATAAATGACGAAAGGACTGTCCAGGAGATTCTGTTGAAGTCATTCTAGACTCAATGAATTATTATGTGAAATATATATATATGTATTTTTAAGCATTTCACCCCAAGGATGGTGGGAGCGCCACTAGCACGCAAGCGGGTACAGATGATAGAGAACAAGAGTAAAGAGGTATGTGTGAGGAGGGGATAAAGAGAGGGACGGACTACAAGATCAAGGTATCGGAAGATGTCAATTGACATTACATTTGAACATTTGAAGATCATAGCGATCAGAGAAGCAATTAAGAGGAAAACAATTCCACAGACTGGAAATGTGAGAGAAGAAGCTGTTTGAATAGAAGAGACGGATATATTTAAACGTTTCGACAGTGAAAGGGTGGGACCGAGATGCCAACCTAATAGCTCGCTTAAATTCATGCAGTCTGGGAACATGAGTAAGCAACTCGTCGGAACAGTTACCGTGAAAAGACTTATAGAGGAGACAGAAGGAAACCACTGCAAGTCTGTGAGAAAGCGACTGTTGTCTAGATGCCAGATCAGGACCAATCACATTGCGTATCCGTCTCTGGATTTTTTTATGAGGTTACTCAGTCGGGAAGTCACTGAGCTCCAAATGTAGAACTTTGAAGAGTACTAATGCGCAGGCACCTTAAGCTGTGTTTTCCTTTTCCGTTATTATTAATTGGCTGTATATTTTTCACAGAGACCTCGTGAAAGATAAATACACAGAACTTTATTTAACAGTTGACGGAAAATGTGAGATCAAATTCTAAAGGATCATTGGATTAACGTACGTTATCTTCCAAATATTAACCCTTTGGGCCTAACCGCCGCTATACCAGTGGTAGAGAATAATGACGTAATGCCCAGCCACTAGTTAAACAATGGTAAAGAAAAATGAGTTATTGCCCGCTTGAACGGTGGGTAAAAACTTGAAACTATTTTTATATCTCGCGTGAAATATTACATACCAGTTATTTGAGAATTTTGACCCAAAAGTTCAGGTAGAAGGGTTAGAATCGTTCAGGAACGCAGGGCTCAAAGGGTTAAAATAAATATGAACAAAAAGAAACAATTTATAAGAAACAACAAAATCAGTATCGAACACCTATGTAATATCAATATCACAGTTAAAGTTTAATTACAGCCTCCTCACAAATGAAGAGTAGATGAGTCTAGAGAAGTATGATTCAACAGAAGGATGCTGGCAATGATACGGACTCAGAATATAAGTAACAAATAGATTTTAAGGAAAATGGAAACAAGACGGAAAACTTTTAATGAAAATAGAATAACAAAGGACACCTATCCCTAAAATCAGAGAGACACACAGGAATTGCTAGGTTACATAATGTGGAAAGAAGTCTTGCAAAATATGATACTGACAGTGCGTATTCCGGTCAAAATTTACAGAAGGAAACAGCAAGTCAATTACATTACTAGTTTGGGAATACACAGGGAAGAACGCGAAATTTAAGCGATCGTATAAAGAAAAACATTTCTAAGAGCTACCAAATATAGTAAGTTGCTTAGAGCCATAGGCAGATACATCATGAAGTAACATGGTCCACAGAAAAAGAAGATTCTCAAAAACGGAGATGTGTTGCCCAATTTATAAATGAGCATTTAAAATCCTAGTTTTTGAAATAGAACGCTTACCGTTGGCTACTGTTCGAAGTACGTAAATGTCTAAGGCCGAACATAAGCCTCTAAATACCACAGCTACAGACAGTTACAGTGGTATACTCAAGAGCCAGTCGTCTCCCATTACAAGTTATCGATTGCCTTGGGACACTTTTAGTTTTCAGTCAATATTAGAAAAAGACATCCACTTGAGGAAATGGAGGTCGGCAGTGGGACGAAAACCTTTTGATACGCAATGCCAAAAATAAGCGGGAAAGTAAAAAAAAAAATAAGAGAAAGCCTTGATGGTTGGCGGTTAATAGAAGAACTGACAAATCGTTGAAGGCGACAAAATAGGAGAAATTTACTTCGATCACTGAAAAGACTGAAAGAATTGAAAAAATAAAAAAGGAAAAGGAAAATATCAATTCCTGTAGATGAGAGAACAGAAATTCCCCGACAAGTATAAAATAAAGACTTAATGATCGAGTTTGCATGAATATAAAAATACCTACAAGGCAAAATTCTATCTTATCAATAGATGTCATTAGAAGAGTTTAGTTTTAATAAGCTGCATTCAAAAAGATCTTTATTGTATTTTGAGAATACTTATCAATTTACAAATGGAAATCCTTTACGAGAAAGTGTAAAAAAATATTTTTTTTTTTTCTGACAATGAAGTATCAGCATTTAGGAATATTGCGAATTCGTTTATTTCAACAAAGGAAGAAAATCTAATTAAAATGGAAAAATAAACAAGCTAAAAAACGTTTGAAGGTTATGAAGGATTCGCCTTGAATTATCTCATGTTTAAAAATTTGTTTGACAAGTTTAAGCTTGGTCGATTCTCCACGGTAGGATCTCCCACCTAAATGTTACAGCGTTCACATCAGAATATTATTTGGGAAAACAAATATATAATGCAGAAGATCAAAATGAGAATCTTATTGGCACCAGCATTGTTATGTTAGGCCCTTTCTTTGTCTTCCGCATGCGTTGTACGAAAAACAGTAATACTATTAACACTAGTAAAGTGTAGGATTCACTACTTAACATTACCACACTGCAAGCGACAATAGTCGCCGTAGAAATCTTTCACTTGATACTCTAGGCGCAATCTGTCGCCTTGAGACGGTTGCTATAAAGAAACTCTTGTAAACTGTTATTTCCGGTATTTTAAGCTGGAAATCGCCTACTACGGCTTCAGAACAAGGGTAAACTTCCAATGCCATGTTGAATTCTAAACACGTCACTTTTTTTGACAAAATGAAAGACTTCCTAGCAACTTTGCTTCTTATTGCACCCAGAAGACCGCAAGTAGTAATAAAAGTTAAAGTAGGTTAAATTATTTATGTATTTTCAATGTATTTGTTTGTTTTTTTATTTCCCTTTTTTATTTCGAGTTTCAATTATTTTGTTTTCACTGTCAAAATATGCATGGAAGATGTAATGCATTACATCAAAATATTACTCATTCATTCGTATATTAGCGTACAAAGATTACAATCTATACGCACAATAAAAAGAAAGTTACATCAATTTTAAAACAGTAAGTGTTCATGTTTTTGCACCCTCAAAAAATGCAGTGGCAGGAGAGACATCTCTAGAAAGAAATCAGCGTGGTAAAAGTTGAAGTCTATGAAAATGCCCAAATACTGTGACGAACAATGAATAGTGCTTAGTTTACAATAGCAAGGGATTGTTGGAAAAGCAAAATGATCCAACATAAACAGTACTAACCTGCATTCAAAGAAGTTGATTCTGAAAATAAAGTTAAACTATAAACTAATATCTATGATATTATTCTAGTGGTGAAAATGATTCAATCAAACATGCTCAGCTTTGAATTTAATTTGGAGATATTAATAGATGGCAAATGATTGTTTCTTAGTTAAAATTAATTAGTTTAAAATAGAAATATTCCTTTGCTAGGAAAATGGACCCAGTAATATTTTTTTCTTTTGGTGAAAATATTTTCACTGTCATTATAAATTATTCAGATGGTTCTAGTCTTAATTCAAGTAACGATTCTTATCTTGCTGAGAATTTATTCTAATCAGTATCACCCCAAGCAAAGCAGTAATGTCTCTTAGACTCAAGGTGTTACAGGTTTTGAAGGAATTAGGAACAGAAACATTAGTAATGAGCTGAAAGAGAAAAGAGTAAATACGATGACAGCGATTGACATTGCATTTAAAATTTTGCAGGATAAAGTTGGCTTGAAAGCATGGAACTGGAATGGCGTTCCACTAGATGTTAGAGTGAAAAAAGAGGTTGTTATCATAGAAGTTACGGCTACATCTAGCCAGCTTAATTACAAAGTGATGTGAACTCGACGCCAGTCTAGTACTGGGTTTAAATTCATACAGACTAGGGACCATAGCGAAGAACTCATAGGAACAATTAACATAAAGTATTTGTAAAAAAAAGCACAGAGGGGCAACTTTACGGCGGTGGGCAAGTGACCGAAGAAGAGCCGCTAGATCAGAACTAATAATTTTGCTGATTCTATGTCCATATATGGCATTAATATTCTAAGCATGGCCGAATAGTAGACTCAGTGAACTGACTTTCTTACTGGCTGACCTAGCAATGGATTTAGTATAGACTTTCACTTCATTTCAACTGAGAAAGAGCAATGAGTTACTTTCTTGGACGTTGGTTTGATCATAGGTTGCCATGTACATATAACAAGACTGATGATGGCTCATATGCGCCGAAAGCTTAAATAGAGGAACAGCGTAATAAAAATATCCAAATGTTGGACAGTTTGTCTTTATTTTCTCCTGAAACTAAAGCCACTATACGAAGCTTAAAAAGGCACATGATCAAACATAATAGGCATTCGATATTTATTATATTTAAAAATATATGTTTGAATTTATATATATATATATATATATATATATATATATATATATATATATATATATATATATATATATAGTTTAAAACAGTTCCTTTCGGGCGATACTTTTAAAATGACCACTTTAATGCTTTATTTCAAAAAACGAAAAGTACGGTACATTGTCTTTAAAAAAAAAATTAGCAGTCGCAAGATAATTATGTAACGTTCTTTGTTGTTATTGTTTTGTTTTTTTTTTAAATAACGCTTTAAATAGTAATTTTAATATATCGACCGAAGGTACCGACGAAACCGCAGTCGCATATTTTAATTGCTCTCCTGATTTTTAAACTTAAAAGCTCTACATGTTTGTTTTATTTTTAATTATATTTTTTCTCTCGTGTATTGAGCACTTTTTAATATTACTGTTCACTGGTCTGATTCAAATCTGACGATAAATAAACACAGACAAGCTCGCACAGACAAGCACGCACGCACACACACACATTATATATATATATATATATATATATATATATATATATATATATATATATATATATATATATATATATATTATTATTATTATTATTATTATAAATTCATATATATTTAAAATAGAATATATATAATAAAATTCTATTAATGAAAACCCGAATCAATCTTCAGTAGGTCTACTAGTTTTGATATATAGCGGCTGTCCCAAAAACATATGTACATTTTACTTTACAAGGCAGGCTATATTTATGTTCTAAAACGTAATTCAATAATTTTATAATTAAGATTAAAAGTAAAGCTAAAAATGAAGAATAAAATTTTGACGTTTGAAAAATGCATTATCTCAAGTTCTGCAAATGTCCTGAAACTGTTTTCGAGCAACGTTGATATCTGATCTGCAAGTATTAATTAAGTCGAAGAACCAGAAATAAAGAGAAATTGTTGCTTACAGAAAAAGTGGAAGCTGGATGAGAGAAATAGGGGAGGGAAAACTAGAGGGAGACGTAGAGAAAAATATTTGAGACTGGATTGAGAATAATATCAGGAGAAGGATTTCGTTGATGGAGAGTTTGAAATTTAAATATCGAAGAAAAGGAGAGAGAGAGAAAAAAAAGAAAGTAATTGCGAATAAAGAAAAATAAAAAAACAAAGAAAAGAAAAAAAAGAAAAAAGAAAAGAATGATCGAAGTTGAGAAAGAAGAACATTTTAAATGAAAGTAAAACAGAACGAAAGAAAAGAACTATCTAAATGTAATAATGAAGAAAGAGAATATACAAATCAGAAGGCAGAATGTAGTGCTATGTAATGAGGTTCTGTATAGAAGGCAGTATCGCTATACCTACAGGAAGGTTATCTTCTCCTGTACGTATAGGAGTTGTTTACTCATAGCGGTTTTATGTCGAATGTTTGTCTTTTCCGACGAGTTGAGTCGAGTTTATCACAAACAACTTTTTCGCAAATAGAATTTTGGTCTAATTTGCTTTACATTTTTGTTGCGTCTTCTTTTTCACGTTTGTTTTTCTTTTTGTATTTGTTGTAAACCCCGTCTAGCTCAAAGCTTGTTTTCATTTGAGTTTAGCCTATCTTTTATTTATTTTTTAGTTTGCTGTAATTGTTGTTGATTTTATACGTGTTACCCTCCTCCTTTATTTTATTTTATTTTATTTTTGGGGGGGGGTATTTTGATTTTCTTTCCGTATGTTCTTAACCCCGTCTACCTTAAAGCTAGTTTATATTTGAGTTTGGCTAATTTGTTTTTTTAATTTTCTTTTAGTTTGTTGTAAGTGTTTCTGGTTTTATACGTGTTTCTCTTTTCATTTTTTTTTTTTTTTTTTTTTTTTTTTGGTTTGCTTGTTTAACAAATTTTTTGACGAACTTTTTACTAAATTTTTGTCACTCCGACCACCATGGCGTAAAAAATATGGCGTAAACTGAAGATAGGACTAAAAAAAAAAGACGCCAATAATTATGCACAAATTCAAGATACGTATGATGAATACTTAACAGTGAATGACTTCCTTACTATTCTAAAAGTCCTACAATCTGCAAGCACAAAAGCAATCTCCTAGCTGACCACCAATATAACAACTCGGAAGAAAATTGTGGTCAGCAGGAAAATCAAACGCCTAGTGGAACATCTTACTTTCTACTGAGCAAGAGGCCAAACAATTGACTGGAAGCATTTTAATGGCTAAGTCAGTTCGTTTATAGACGAAATAAATGGGCACATGAAAGAAAAAAGTACCCATGGATAATACTGCGAACAGGATGCGTGCCTATTTTGCCCGATATGGACAAGCTGAGGACGTCTCGTCAATTATAAGTAAAGCGGGAATAGCAACCAAATATTTTGTTCTCCAGGTAAACTGACCGGCAAGAGCTTCGCAGAAACCCCCAACATTTTGATCTGCCGGTAAAAAAATATGCCTGTGGTAGTGGAAATTTGTCGGCACTACTGCTGGTCATGTGGCGCCTCAGGGCATATGTCGAAAGCGTTCCTCGGTAAGAACAGGGCGCCGCAACCTCGCCCTAAACCATCAACGTCGGAAGCAATGGAAGTGTCTTCTAAGGCACAGATGCTTCTGGTTCTTGGAAGGTGGTGGTGACCAGCGGAGATGTCCCACAACAATACCAAGAGCGGCCAAAGCAGGAAAAACAGCTGCAGCATCAAGAACAAAACAACGTCAACTATAAAATAGCAGCAATCGCAAGAACTAAAACAACAATAGGAAAAGCAACAATAAGAGAAGCAACAGCTGCAACAACAACAACAACAACAACAATAACACAAAAAAGCAGCAACTTGCAGGATCCAGTATGGAGGCGGAAGGAATGCCTTCATTTCGGTTCTCCTGTTTGAAGATGGGGATGAGGGAAGAAGATGAGAAAAAAAACTACCGAAGAAGCTGACTCGACGAAGTAGAGCCCAGAAAAAAAAATACGTCCCAGCTTCGCCAGCAGAAATTGAAGATACCAGCCCACAATCTAGGAGCCTGTCCCTTCCGTTCTATAGCTCCGTCCAACTACATATCCACCTCAGCTCAAAGAAAAAAAGAAAAATAGCTGTTTCCCCAGAGGCTCTGTCAGATATACAGGCGGGAACTGGACAGAAATCTTTCATGGATCTGCTGGATTGTTTAGGCTATTTGGACCATAGATGTGAGGTGCTCGACCTAGAAGGTCTGGACAATGGATGTTTAATATGTCTTTACTGGACAAGCAGGACTTTGGGCAACAGCTAATTAGATTAGTGCAGCGGTAAATAGTCTGGGTGGTTATTGAGATTAAGTGATGGGAGAGGCTTACGTATACCGTCAGGTCCTTCACCACAAAGATTGCCAACAATTTCGCTCTAGAGAAGTCTAAAAATGTGACGGCTCTGTTTCGCGAGGAGGCTGGGGTAATTTCCTGGGATAGCGTTATCGTGGAAGGCTCTGCAGTGCACGACTGGTGAGCGCTAACAGGATCAGGCAATAAGACATAGGATTAACAAGAGGTCTAACGAAGCAGGAAAATGGGTGCAAGATTTAGCAAGGAAGAGATCCATCCATGTTGCGATGGACACATTCGGGAAGTCGATACCCCGGTGGGACGTACTCTGATGTAGACCGAAGACATGTGCGAGGCGTTTCGGAGACAGTTTACCAAGGAGCCTGGTCTATGCGACGAAAAGTTTCGCAGGTATTTAGCTGACTTTCTTCGGGTTTCGCCGACTGATGCGGCTAGCTGTAAGGGTGAGAACACCGAGGGTGAAGTCTACTTGAAGAGAGTTGGCTTTAGAAAGTCTCCGGGATTTGATGGTTTGCCCTGTGAATCGTACTTGAGTCTGGCGTACAACTTTGTACCGATTTTGATAGCCGCGTTCAAAAAATAGTTCCGGCAGTGGTTCATCGCCTACCGGATCCCCAGGGGTGTGATCATGTTGAAATAGGGCAAGGATGTTGGCAGGGAATTAGTTGATTACAGGTCCGTAACTCTGCTACACACAGACTTAAAGATTTTGCCCATTATCCTGACGGATCGGATGCAATCAGTTGCCGAGGTTATGTTGGGAACCGAAGAGACTTGTGTTGGGAAGGGACGAACTATTCAGAGCCTAGAGGTTGTAAGAGACGACGAGCAAGCTACAAATTGACCTTAAATCAAATATTAAGTAAATAAAAAAATGATAGCAAGTTTCAAGAAGTCATTACAATTAACACCATTATTGGATTACTAAGATGGAATCGTTTGCCCTTTGGAGTAAAAACGACAGATCAAATTTAAAAAAAAAAAAACACCGAAAAAGTTTTAGAGGCGATTAAAAAATATAATTATATATCAGGACATCCTTAGTATTGGTGCGCATATTATAGAGATCACAAGTAAAATGGTGCAAGTTTTGAGAAAATTAAATACTATAAGTTTGACAATTAATCGCGATGAATGCGAGTTTAATTGTGAAAAAAGTCATACCTAGGATATCAAATATACAAAGACGGTATATCACCGGATGATAAATTCATTGATATGATATTAGAGATAGCTACACCCAGAAATAAAAAAAAAGAGTTAGAATTTTTTTAGGATTATACAATTTCTATAACAGCTATCTACAGCGATAAAGTGACTTTGTGGAACCATTTAACGGAACAAGGAAGAAGAATACCGAGATTTAATGGATAAAAAGTGAGGCAGTTGCATTCGAGAAATTCAAAAAACAGCACACATGAACAAACCAATTGTTAAAATTTTCGACCTAGCGAAAAAATTGACGTTAACTACTGATCCCAGTGACTGTGTAATAGCTGCAATATTGTCGCAGAAGTTTGTCACTCTAATATACTTATCCAGAAAACTAATATTGGCGGAGGTGAGTTGTTTAAATATTGATAAAGAGGCATTGGCGATTGTGTGGAGCATAGAAAAGCTAGCATTTTTTCCTGAAAGGACATTTCTATCAAAATCTGATCATAATCCTTTGGAATTTATATTCAACCCCAGAAGAGAGTTGCCAAAATAACATCTGCCAGGATATCGAAAGGAACCATTAAGCTTATGGCGATCGACTTTGACATCGTATATATTACAAGAAATACTATTCCTCACGTGGATGCATTATATCGGTAAAATTTTGAGAGTCAAAATGTTGAAGCCTGAGAAAATTGTAAGGTTAAGATTTTGCACCAGATTAAAAGAGACGTATTCCCCTTAATCAGCTTACGCTGAGAACTGTGTAGTATTCAGTGTTGAATAGAATTATGGATGAAATAAGGAGATATAAATAGAGCAATTGGGAGAAGTAGTATAAAGAGTCAAGACACAAATTAACAATAGAAAAAAGAATTATATGTAATGAAGATATCAGTCTCTGAGTAAAGAATTTATTAAAGCCGCGGACGATGACATACATTGAGGCATATTGGCTACGCAAATGAAGATAAATTTGCAAACATGGTAGACAGGATATTCGAGAAATATCGAAGAGCATCTTAGAAAATGGCCAAAGTGTGCTAAATAAAGAAGATTATGCAAACTAAAATTCCCTCTAGGCCAAATGAAATGGAGCAATGGACACGAGTACGTATGGAACATTCTTACATTAAAAGTATAGGTCTATTTCCCATATTAGTCTACTCAAATTCTGGTGAGCATGGAGTTATCAAAGTCACGGATAGAAAAGCCACTACTCTGAAGCTGGTGTTGAAGTGTTTTCGAGAAATGGAGTTCCAAAAATATTTTTCTCCGATAATGCACCTGAGTTTTGTTAAGAAATTTTATGGGCATGTTTAAATATATTGGCTGCATTCCAGACAAAACACAACCTTGTCACACACCGTCAAATGGGATTTCAAGGGGAAGGATTCAAACGGTAAAAATGGGATTAAAAGTATGCTGTCCAGTGCATTGTGATATAGAAAACCATTTATCCAAACTACTCCTAAGTTGTAGAGCTATTCCTCATGCTGGCAGAAGACAAAGTCCGCCAGCATTGATAGGAAGACAAATAAGAGTTTCGATTTTCACGCCATTCGCAACGAATGAATGTATGTGTTACATAAAGGAAAAGAATTCATCTCCTGAGAAGGCGAATTTTGTGATGCAAAAAGGAGTTAACACTGTCTTGTTAATAAAGAAGGAGCAGTGAATACTGGCTCGCGAAGACCAATACACAAGAGAGCATGAGATTATAGAAAAGAAGTGAGAAGAGGAAACAGAAGAACAGCCAACGCAAAAAAAAAGATGAATGATTC
Source organism: Acanthosepion lycidas (assembly GCA_963932145.1). Classification (NCBI taxonomy): domain Eukaryota; kingdom Metazoa; phylum Mollusca; class Cephalopoda; order Sepiida; family Sepiidae; genus Acanthosepion; species Acanthosepion lycidas. The sequence goes on from OZ010586.1 coordinate 110,083,541, forward strand.
CAGTACTGAGTGTGATCAGAAAGACCACGAGAGATATAGACGTAAAAAAACAGGAGAGGGAGGACAGAGTGAGTGTGTCGAATAGTAGTGAGGAATAATTTGGGGATGAGAGTGACGAGATGTAACATGGTAATTTAAACGAAGAGAATTAGTCAAGACCTAGATCTCCCATAAAAAGAAATAGAGACTCACTCTAAGGGACGGAATACGTTTCCCAGGGTAGTTTGTAGCAGTCAAAAATCAAGTAAAGGTACAAAGCTTCTTAGGTTCAGGGAAATGTAGTGATAAGTAAATGAGGTACTGTAGAAAAGTATCGCTATACCTAGGGAGATTTATCTCCGCTTGACGAGATGGAATCTGTCAGAGTGAATGCTTATTATAGCACAGACAAACAGAAAAAATAAATATAGAAATCAGGAGACAGTCAATCGAAGAAAGAAAGAAAGAAAGAAAGAAAGCATCATTAAAATACTATCAGCCATACCCAGATGGTTGATCAGAAAAAGCTTTCAATTAGAATGGAGAAAAACAGCATCATGTTTAGATTTGTATATATTTGTTAAGTTTGATGGAAATTGGTTGAATGATCATCGAAAAGTAAGAAAGAAACCAGTAAAATCACTATTTTTCACTATATGGGTGGACTCAGTTATCAAGTTAAATAACTGTTAAAAATTCAACTTATTGTTGGCTGCAAGTGAGTGAGGTTTGTATTATATTGCTTGAATATTGAGAAAGATTTTAGTATAAATTTGTATTGAAATCGATTTATGTTGAAATTGATTTTTCCGTTTTTCGTTAAACGCTGTGGCACAAAAATAAAAAAAATGATGTATCGTTGAGCTCGTCATGATATACGTAAATGCCATACTGAGTTTGAACGAAATCGGAGAAAAAATAATCAATTGATATTTGATTGGCTTTATTGAATATTGATTTTAAAAAAAAAATATCGATTTTTTACGCTAAGATCACTTATATTGCACAATTTATGCGCCAAGTTTGGTCAAAATCGGTTGAATAGATCTCGAGTGAAAAGGTATCACACAGACAGACCGACATACAGAAACACATAGATCCTCTGTTATATATATATATATATATATATATATATATATATATATATATATATATATATATATATATATATATATGTATGTATGTATATATAATCAAACTGTGATAGAGAAATAAAAACAAAAATTAAAATGTTCAATATATTAGAAAATTAATATTGGAAATTTAAAAAGAATTAATAGTTGACAAATCAAGAAAAAATGAAAAGATAAAAGAAAAAACATTAAAATAATGAAAAAATAAAGAAAGTTAATATATAAGAAAAAGAAAGAAAATCTGACAAATATAAAATAAAGATTAAATGGAAAAGCTTGCAGTAAACAGTTAACGGATAAGCAAAATGATGAAAAGTTAAATGAAAGAAAAATACAGAAAGAAAGATGAAGTGATAGGCAATAAAAGACAAATAATCTGAGAAGGAGAAACAGACAAGAAAGAACGATAAATAAAAATTTGAGGAATAACGAATGTATACGGCCTGTAAAAGTGGACACCGAAATAAATGCAAGATATAATAAAAATGGCGTAATTACCCTGTGGGTCTGCCAGAAAGGACATTCACGTAGTCTACATTAGACTGCCGATTTTCATATCATAGATGACTAGCAAATCCTGTCCATTCGAGATAAAACCACCTTCATCCAGACGTTAAATACACGCTCGGACTGACGAACAACTGAGATACTGAACTTGATAAAGAAAGAATATACGCGTATTTCTAATAATCAGTCCATCTAGAAGTCGCGAACATGGATAATAAAGACTTGTCTTTTATTTTCTGCATTAGTTTCCACCATTAAATTTAGTAACGACATTTTTTTTTTGTCTAGCTGAGTGTCCTGCATACTTGAAATAAGAGTTTCTTTTTTTTTTTTTTTTTTTTTTTTTAAATATAACAAATTCCTTGTGAAGGAATTCTATTATATACTAGATAATTTCTTATATTAAACTGGTTTTTCTCAGAGAAACGAAATTTTTTTAATTTGAAATACCAGTTGGGCCATGTAATTGAAATAAGAAATTTTCATCCTCATCGTTTATTACATATCAATTCAGAAGGTAAAACTTTCATTTAAAACGAAACCCAACACTTTAGTCATTGATAGCTGGTATCAATATTTCTCAGCCATTCCCGCTATTGTTTCATTTTTATTTTTCACAATTTTCACTGCGAGGAGACAACAAAACTGATAATTCTAATGGCCTTTTTAAATCACGACAAAAAAATTCTTCTTGTTTTTTAAACTGCGCTGATGAATCCAGATAATATTTCAGTTTTGAGCTTCTTTTTCTTTTCTTTCTTAATTTTTTTTAGAAAGAAAATTATTGGACATTAAGAGTGATAATTTAAATGATGGATGATTTATTTGTGTGCAAGTTTCAGAATATTTTTGATAATTTCTTTTGACGTGATATTGTCTCGTGTTAATGATAACAATGTCTGCTTCATTACGTTCTAAAATTGGTTTAAATCGATCAGAATTTGCAGCAGATAATACCATCCCAGTTTTTATCGCACACTCGTTCTGATAGAACGATATCTAGCTCATCAGAATTGTTCTTCAGTTTTATGCAAGCTGTATTCAATTATTTCATAGCTGCTCGGACTAATATCTTCATCTTTGCTAACATTATCACCAACCTTATGCCAAGTAATTTCAATCAAACTCATAATTCACCCCAAAAAAAAACAAAACCGGTGACTATCTTCAATAGTTCTAGATGCGTGTGTCAGTGATTTTTACAACACTGACAACTTTTTCCGAGTTAAAAAAAATGAATCAGGCTACTTGTAAGCATTAAGTCAATAAGCCTGTTTCTCTTCTCGCTATATTTAAAAGGGACGATCTATAAGATTAAACCCTTTTAAAGGATGAATAATGGGGCTAAGGTCGGCTAAAGCATTAATATATAATATATGAAATTAACGTCAAAGAAATAAAGAAAGATGGTTATTTGAAACAATCATAAAATAAAGATAATGAAGCATCAGAAAATGTAAAATATTTTTATTTGAAATCTAAAACTACACGATTTATAAATGTCAAAAAAACTTTATATTATCTCTAATCAATGAAGTAAATAAGACACAAATCACATGTACAGAAATTTAGTTAATAATGGAGCGACAAGTCGTGACCTAAATTAATAGAATACCACCTTGACATAATATGAGTTCATGGTCTAATCAAAACGCACAAAACAGGTATTCCATTACAGTCCATCATATCTGAATTTTTTATTTCTCCGTATAAACATATATATATATATATATATATATATATAATTTCAATCTGTTTCTATTCATGTTAATGCTTTTAATCGGCCAAATCTTTAGCAAACCACTAAATAATAGAAAACCATAAACAAAGGTTTTAGAGTCACTATAGTGAAAACATTTTGAGTTTTAATTCAAATAATATTGGAAAAATGAACGAAGAAACCTGAGGAGCCAATATATATATATATATATATATATATATATATATATATATATATATATATATATATATATATATATGTATATATATATCGAGAAGTGTGGATGGCTCTGCACAATACCTTCACCACTATAATCAAATTTCATGTGCTGGTGTCTGGCCGTCGGTTCCTAGAAACTGAGCTGCTTGACCCTCATACGTTTAATAAGACAGGAGAATATATATATATATATATATATATATATATATATATATATATATATATATATATATATATATATATATATAGATAGATAGATAGATAGATAGAGAGAGAGAGAGAGAGTATTCTGGACACAAAGTGTGTAAGGACTGTCCAAAGTTTCGGCCTATCCGACCATTTTCGGCTATTATTTTAACCATTATAAATCATTATCTTTATTTTTACAATCCCTAAAGTTATAGGCGAACGCGCTAGAATATGCGGAAATATTGGACAGGTTCTACGCAATTTTTGGCCAGAAAAGTTAACTCCTGTACAAAAAGACCAACATTGAAAAGCTTACATGGTGACGTAGTTGATAGCGACTCGCCTTGAGGAATCGGAGAGCCGAGTTCGAATTCTAGTCGTGTATCACGCATTGCAAACTATATATATATATATTCCAAATGAGCGAAAGAATCGATGGAGTAAAATTCCAGTTTTCGTAGCATTTACGTTTTAAAAAATGGACAAACACAAAGTAGAGCAATATATTATTTTTATTATTTATTATAAAACATGTTGAAATCGCTACACAAAAGCTTTCATATTTCAATACCTTGATTGTCCTTCTTCAGGCGATGGTAACTAACTGGCGATTAAATGATTTAAAAACTATGTGTTACCTTTTCCAAAAGTTAATGTGGTGGAGGGGAGAAAATATCACGATATATTTCTTGGTAACATGCTTTCCGCAATCGTCAGTGATGGCCTGTCTATGTTCCGGTTTATCATGACATAAAAAAATAACTCAGCGACCTCCACCCTCTGAGCTTACTTTACGTAGCGCCGGCATTTAATCGGCTAATCAAGACATACCCACAAGTTATTTTTTGACCTTATCTGACCTTATATTCCCTCCGCTTTAACTTTATGAATATATATATATATATATGTAAGCAAATATATGGATATAGAATCCGACAATCTGAAGGATTTCTTATCTAACTATTTATATGTGAAAATCGTCTCCATCGCGCTTATCTCATATTCTGAAATCATCTTCATATATTTCAAACTCTACTTGGATTTAATAGCACCAGCAAACAACATATTACATCCGATGCTTGCATCTACCAAGTATCATGCAAAAACTGTGACTTAAAATGTGGGCACGACAAGCGTACATATACATTTTAGATCAAATAGAATTTTATTTCCCTGACTACATCAAACTCTACTTGGATTTAATAGCACCAGCAAACAACATATTACATCCGATGCTTGCATCTACCAAATCTCATACACAAACTGTGACTTAAAATATGTGGGCTCGACAAGCGTACATATAAATTTTAGATCAAATAGAATTTCTTTCATTTTTCTTTCATAATATTCAAATTTAGGAATACGTTTTCACAGCGTCGCAAACGTGGTGACAACGTGACCATGTTTAAAACTAAACGCTGATCGCATAAACTTTTAGTTATCTGTTTGGATATGTCTTGTTCTTGTGTCCATCGTTTTTGTCATGTTAAGTTTGATAATGTTATTTATATTTTATATTTTATATTGAATATGTCCTGAAGATGGTTTATTGACCGAAACGTCCGACGTCGACATATTAACATTAAAACAGCATTATTGCATATAAGGATTTTTGTTTGTTTTTTCCCGTATATTTTTCTTCATATATATATATATATATATATATATATATATATATATATATATATGCATATATATATATATATATATGAATATATATATATATATATATAAATATATGTATGTATGCATATATATATATATATATATATATATATATATATATATATATATATATATATATATAATCAGGTTTTGTTAAAGACAGCTCTGAAGTTATATTTAATTATAAGTTTCCTTGTTAGCTGATAACATTCCGTATCATGTTGATGTCAGCGTAAAATTTATGACCTCATTTCAGATAGGTTCGTATGAAATTTCAGAGGTTTCACCTTTATTCAGTTATTATCGTTAAGTAAATTAAATTTAATTCAATATCAGTGAGTTCGTATGCATTTTAGGCTTTTTTTTATTTGTCTTGATACACAGACATACACACACAAATACACACATATTTATTTATCTATGTACGACGTTCGATCAAAATGTATCCGGACTGCTGCTATGGAAACAAAGCTAAAGTCAGTAGGTTGAAGCTGATTGGCCCAGACTGACTTTGAACTCTGTACATATTAAGTTATAATGTTCTCGCTCACTTCTGTGGTTTATAGCAGGACTTGGGGAAAACGTATGTAGAGAGACGTTGTCTCACCCCGGCAAGAGGTACAATCAATGTCCATGGATTAAACAGTTGTTTTTATTAAGGAAGATAGTTCGAAGTTCCGATAATCGCCATATTATCATAGTTCTCAGTTCACTTCCCGACGTTTAAATCTTCAAAAATCAAATCTCTCTTGAAAGGAACATGATTCCAAGACGCCGAGGAAATCCAAGAGAATGAGATTAGGCCGCTGCACGCTATTCCAAAAAAGGAATTACAGGTATGCTTCCATCAATGGAAGTAACGCTCGATAAAATTTGTTGTAACTTCAGAATGCCTAATTGTAGTTTTCTTTTTAAATCAGAAGTCCCGATACTTTTTGATAAATTCACGTGTGTTTCATTAAATAATACATACAATGAATGTGGTGTTAATTTTTTCTTTTAATTCCTCATATCTACATAAAGAATTGCCTTTTTGCGGACTGGGAGCGTGTGTGTAGAAAGTATGTATAGTGTTGCTTTTACAGTGTGCATTCTGCCGTAGTTTTTAACAATTTTTGAAGATGCACGACAATGTTCGTGGTAATGACGAATATTACCGTAATTCCCTATGTATAATAATGATTTTCTTCTAAAAATAATAAGCAAATCAGGGGTGAGTATTATGCACAGCTACAGAATGTCTTTAAAAAATTGCCGTTAAATAAAAAGAATTATCATAAAACTAAATTATAACAATATTATTCCACGTTTAAAACTATTTTTTTAGTAGTAGTAGAAAACGCTCGCTATTTAGCGATCCACTCACAAGGATTGAATATGGCACAAGGCCGGTTTAATGTTGGTATCTCCGATCCCGTAGGTTCGGCCAAAATTATAGCGTTTGAACCCACCTAGACGGGTTCAGGCCCTGTCTACCTCCCCGGACGTAGTAGAAAACGCTCACCGTAACAAAAATTGGAGAGGTACACTTTGTAGCTTTTGATTACCAAACAAGTGGTGCGTATTATGCGTGTGTAGAAGCATTTTCCCACACCTTCAGCACAGTTTTAGGTGTGCCTATTATCGATGAAGGTGTATTATACATGGGGAATTACGGTAATTTATTTTTATCTTGTTTTCTAAACCGTGTTGCTTGATAGACACTTTAGAGCGCGAATTTCTTTTTTTAATGAAGTTTTGCTTAATTTCCAAATACATTTGGCACATGATTGTATTCTCAGCAGGTGTCTAACATCTCACTGGCCAGTTCTATGTCACAAGATAAAAAAAAGAAAAATGCAGGAACCAAAATCATCTTTACCCTTAACAAAAAATTCCCACAGTCGATGCCGGGATAATAAATGTGAAGATAAAGGAAACAGACCATCTTTTAGGAATATCACGTGAGAAAGTTGCGACAATGTCTTGCGCACTACCAACCATAATTCATCGCTCTTTTATTAAAAGAAGACGATTAAAAGAAGTGGGAAAGTGAAGAAACTAGCGTTGCAGTTCTTTTGTTGAGGTATAACGCTTGGGAAATATTTATGGTCATCACCTTTAGGTAGCTTATTGTATTTATCCCTTTATATATATATATATATATATAAAGGAAAAAGACAATAGGAAAACTGTAGTTATAACCTATGCGTTTCGTCTAATGTTGACTTTTCCAGGGCAAAAAACGAAATTAAACTATTGAAACAAAGTATCTATAAAAAACAAACAAAATATCGTTAGCAATTAGAAGAATTTAGAAGCACTATTGTATATTCATACGATAACTGAAAAATTACGTGAATTACTTTGTTTGAATAGAATATTTTCACGCGTTGAAATATTGTTTGTGCTGTTGTGTTGACAGATTCAACTACTTCCTTTTGATTTCTCGAAAAATTTGTTGTCTACGTTGGTTTTGGGAGAGTAGTGATTCTGTTACGAAAGGTGATATTGGGAAAAAACGTAAGCTTGGATTAACATTCGCATAATATTAAATGGCGGCACTCTCGAGTCTTTTCCTTCTGAGTGAATTATTTTCTATTTTTATGAATGTAACATTTATAAAATAGAAATTGTGGCTGAATGTATTTCTATTTATAACTAGTGCAAATGTGATATTTTTATTTATAAGATTTTTCATTGCACCTTCAGATTTCAGTGTCCCATTTTCCCATCCTCTCCTAAAACATTTCTCACCTTTTGCTTGTTTGCCTTTCTTATATCCATTTTGTAATTCACATATTAGGCTGTTCCGTTTGTTAACAATCTGTTGTGGATTCCGTGAATGGAATCCTGCACAAATAAATAAACAACGCCAGTAATTGAGATAGAAAAATAAGTGTATTAAACGTAAGAATACAGACTTGAATTGAAGATTAGTAGTCCAGGAATGCGGGTTAGTAGAAAGTATATGTACAAGTCTCTGGAAATAAAGCCATAATCATCTCTTTCTCTGGACTCTTGTATAACTCTCTGAGAAAACCCTGTGTCTGTCTCCGTATCTCTCAACCTATCTCAACGTATCTCAACGTATCTCGATATTTGACATTCCGCCCACAAGGAATATATGTGGCACAAGGCCCAGTTTAAAGTAGGTTTCTCCGAGCCCGTAAGCCCAGCCAAAAAATATTCCCTTTGAACCCGCATAAGCGGGTTCGGGAACTGTCTAGCTCCCCGGACGAAACTTTGCCCTTCGGCAAAGCTTCGTCCGGGCTCCTCCCTGCCAAAGCATAGAGTTCGACAGACGTCGCACACAATCAGAGACCGTACCTCAACGTTTCTCAACAGCAGGTATGCTCTCTGTCATTATAAGTATATTTTGGACGAGTCCATCTCATGTAAAAAGGGGAGAGCCTCACAACACAATCATACACTCTGACGTCTTGCGACTGATGTCAAACATTTTTCTCGATTTCCTTTTCCTAGCTTCTGTCGAAGTTCTTATAGTTTCGTTTTCGTGAAGATAAGACTTATAAGATAAGACTTATTTAACCCTAGAATATTAACCATGTGTATACCCAGCGGAAATTTTCCTATTTTTAATTACAATTTTCAGTAGCTGATTTTCTTACATAATTAATATGTTTTTTTTTCAGTTCCTATTAATGTTAACTCAAAGTACAATCTTTGAAAGGCCTACATGTAAAATATTTCAAATAAAGATTTGTATTTAATATGTTCTTGATATTTTCAAAATCGGGTATGATATACCCATGGTTAGTAGTGGTGTAACTTTAATTGATAGTTAGTGTTCTAGGGTTAAGCCATTAATTTCTACTGTCTCGTTTTTACGACACAACATATTTAATGCCTGTATATAAAAAATTGTCTCTATGGCTAGTTACTTCGGGTCGAATATTCAGTGTTTTTTACATGTGGTTTCGGTTGTTCCTTTTCCCAAGTGTAATTATTTTGAAAAGAATATTAGTACAAGCAATTCCAATACAGAGAAAACCAGATTAATAATATAATGGTAAGCATTAACGGATTAATATAAGTAAAAGATAACCAAAATTTCTTGCTGTTATTGATTCATTAAAAAAAATATACAGAAATTTTGACATAAGGTTAGTCCACAAAGTAGCCCCCATCCGCATCCAGAAACCTTTGCCAACGTGCCTCCAGCTGCGCAACACTCTGTCCATAAAAATCAGGTATCTTTGACATAAAGAATTCTGTGAGTGATATTCTCAAGTTAGCCGAATTTTCGAAGCATTTCTAAAGGTGCTTGTTCTGGAAATGAAACAGGTGGTAATCTGTTGGCGTAAGTTCCGGGGAGTAAGGCGGATCGCACAGTGTCTCCCAGAAAGGTCGGCGTGTGGTATCCCTGGCCACCAGCGTTTCTTGAGAACTGAGGTGGTCATGGAGGAAAAGTAGACCCTTGCAATTAAGCAATGCTAGCTGCTTTTGCTTCAAATCCGGTTGCAAACGTTCCAACTGCTGCGAATACAGATCCGCAGTGATTGTTTGGTTCGTTTTGAGCCGCATACAGTGCACCACTTTTCTACTAGTCCACCATGTCTTGAATGGTTATAGATGTAAATTTGTGGTGTGAGGCACACAGTCCACTGATAACAACCAATGTTTGGCACACTTGCAACTCTCATACAAAACCCTTTTAGTCACTGGTAAGCTCTCAATCGGATATTGATTTTTCAAGCGTAGCTTAGATGTGGTACAAAGCCGAAAGTATGAGGCACCCAGTGAGGATCTAACTCACTATTCTGTCTTAATTGTTCTAGCGAGACAAGCTTGCTAGCCATTACACCGGCTTGGGGTGCTCAACTCTCAATCGGATTTTGGTACGTTCCAGGGCCGAAAAAGCAACGAGAAACAAACTATCGCTCGTTGTAATTTGTTGGCTTACGGCAGTGAATGAGATACCAAGTTGCTCAATTTATACCCTTTCTCTCTGCGGTGTAGGTGAAGTCTGACTGTTTCATTAGAATCCAGGGAGTGATCTTCAAGATTTGCTGCTGTTCTCATTTATGGCCGCCTCCAAGGCCTCATCATCCAGGATCTGTGGCCAGCCACTGCGGAGTTCATCACAAAATGACAGATCTTCCGGCCAGAACTTCTTGAACTAATACCTGCCAGTGTGTTCACTTACAGCATTACTTAAATAGGTTTGATATATTCGGCGAATAGTAGCTGCCTCGGACAAGCCCATCTTAAAGCCATATTGCAGCAGCTTCGACACTTGTCATATTTCCTCTCTGTTGCTCTAATTTACGAGTAATATGATGCGCAACGCACCTGCATTGTTCAAGAGTAATGTTTTGCATAAACATTTTTGGGAAATAAACATTTTTTTTACGATTTTTCAACCTATGGTGGGTTATTTAAAGTCGAAGCATATTTCGGATCGTAAGTTGTCTGTTGCAATATCCAGTGTTCCCAAGCAGTCCATCATCTAATTCCTGATCCTACTCTACACTGGTTAACATCTGTAATCGATCCGGGACTTCTTTTCAGCATGACTGGACGCCACCTCTCAGATAATGGGTTAAACGAAATGACTTATTTATCCTTCGTTTTTTGGGGTTTTTTTGGATTTTTTTTTGCTTCATATCACTTTTTATTGTGGTGGAAGATCATTCGGCAAAACATCTCTAATCCACTTTTATCTTTATTTATTTATTTATTTATGGTGGGCAGACATTCATAAAATAAAGACAAAGAGAAATATCAAGACGCAAAATAACATAGTGAAGGAAACTGTGAAGAGCCATGATCGCCTAAATGAAAGCAGTAAAGGAAAGAACGGGAAATCCTTAATCTTTTGCTAGAATGAAAAAAAAAGATATATCAAACTCCGCATAGAAATATAGTACAAATTGCGATCACACGTACGCGCATAAAGTTGCCATCTTCTTTGTAAAGAGGTTAAAACTATTTTTTGTTAACTTTTGCACTAGTGACTACATATAGTGTGGTAAAAAAAATGGAAGAAATAAAAGGAGATTATATAGAAATGTCAATGCTTTCTGTCTGAGATAAATCTCATTTAATCAGAGTAATAATCCCAGGTTTATTTTTAAGAACAAAAAAAAAAGAAAGAAAAGAGAAAATTCACTTAAAACATAATCTCCTCAACGGTTTTAAATATTTATTTACTTATTATCTGATTCTGAAAGTCGGTATTGGGAGGACAAGAGAGAAACACAATACAAATGAAAAACAGCTTCAAATAGCTTAAGTAATTAGAGACACTTTCTACAAATACGAGCCATGATCGATCGGTAAAAGACAAATCTTACGTTTTGGCTTAGTGAACATTGACATTCTACCGGAAGATTAAGAGCATATTTGAATAGAAATCGTCTAATTCCATTATAGTTGAAATTTTCAATAAATGCATTTTTGCATCGTTCGGTGCCGATGTACGCAGCGCCATATTTGCTTAATTTGAAAATCTGTGTGACGTACATTAGAAAGAGAAATCATTGTTACTAGAACGGAAGAGAAATCTAATAATATTTAAAACTGACATACCGACACGTAAATGTGTATTAAGGAAAGTTTCCATGTTTATTCAAGTTTGGTTAAAGAGCAATAAATGTACCATGTGAAGAATTTCTTATATTAATGTTACGCTATTTCGGATCATTTTCAAGATTTCTGGTACAAAGTTAAATATGAATTATCTAATCAGTAATGTCGACTCTAATAAACCATTTTTTCTTTGGTTTTTTTTGTCATTTTTTGGGGGGATTTTCAAACGACTTTGGTTTTTCATTTGTTAGTTCACGTTTCCGTTTTCTCTCACACTTCTTTTCTTCTTCTACTTGCTTTTATTATATTATTACTATTATTATTATTATTATTATTAGTAGTAGTAGTAGTAGTAGTAGTAGTAGTAATATTAATAAATTTTAATATTTTTATTCCTAAATTTGACAAAATATTGTAAAACGCATATAATTAGACAGCAAACAATTTAAATATAGCAAAAATTAAATTTAAAATATCCTTAACAAATTAATTTCTTAGGTATTTTACCAAAATTCTATAATGAAAAACATGTTGACCACGTGCGCCCGCGCACACACACAGGCATACACATACATAAATGTTTATATATCTGGCAAATATATACATCAAGTATTGAATACATTAAAAGATTCCCTTTTTCTGCCGTGCGCCGATAGCTTAGGGTTAGAGTCTTTAACAGATGCCAAATGGGTCGAGTTATGATCCGGCTTGAAGCAATCGTTTTTCTAACACACCGATAAGCTGTGATACGGTGAAACAAACTTATATATATATATATATATATATATATATATATATATTGACATTATCCTCAATTCTGTGTATACTAATAATTCTATCCCTCCACCATCCATCAAAACATTTATACTCAAAAAATTACTAAACACATGCACAACCGAAGTTCCATTCTATGACCATAACGACAACATTTACACCCAAACTAATGGTGTTGGTATGGGAAATCCACTCGGCCCATGCTTTTCCAAATATTACGTCTCACGTAGAAAATACGATATTTACACAGGTCCGTAAACCGAAAATATATGTTTGCTACGTAGATGATATTTTTATTTTAGCAAATAACATTAAAGAAATAGAGACACTTAAGACCACATCTGAGAAAAACTCCGTCCTTAACTTTACATATGAACTTAGTCAAAAAAAAAAAACAAACACTCATTCTTAGATGTTCTCGTAGAATATAGCAATCACACTTCCATCACATCATTATATAAAAAAAAACACTAGCAAAAACTCGTGGTATCTTTACTTTAAAAACGAATGTCCACTTAGGTAGAAAATAGCAGTAATAAAAAAACTTCCTAAAAAGAGCACACCAGAATTCATCCTCTCGACTACTCTTCCTCAAAGTACTTAATAATGTTAAACAAACACTAAACAATAACGGCTTCCCTCACCACCTTATAGACCACCAAATTAGATTATTTCTCCCTAAAGTAAGTAATAACGATAGTGAATACACAGTCAAAAATTACATACACATATATTACAAAAACTAAAAGAACAATAACTTATTATAAATAAATACACTACCCCAATTGACCCGAATAACATAATCAAATTTATTATCTACGATAAAAAATTTAAGACAGCTAACCATATCCTCAAAAATAACAACACACCAGCTAAGTCAAAATTACAAGGAACGAACATTATCTATGAGTTCAAATGTCCCATAAGGAACAGTGTTCCTGATCAAACCGGACTCATAAATAATTACATCGGTTACACAACTACATGCTTATCCAGAGGTCTTACGTTACACCTATCTGATAACAGCTCCATTAGAATCCATTTAAACACACACACAAACTTATCAGACTCCATTAGAAACATACTAGTAGAAAACACCAATATATTAACTGCATCCACCTGTAAAAAATATTAAAAATAATGAAAGCTTTAATATAAAAAAGAAAAAGCCAACTTTTAACAATATTAACAACGAACAATGCCACAATGTGTAAACTGTATTTGGAAATTAAAAACATCACTACAGCACACTAAAAGATACACATAATAAACGCAGTCAATTAAACTGAAAAATCGAACCATCCTTGATAATGGCTAAAGGTTTAACGGAAAGTGCTCAGAACTATAAAACATTTGGAGAGATTTTACACACTCTTTGTCCAGAAATGAAAGCTGTTGTTCGAACAAAAGAAAAATTAAATAAAAAAAACTTAACCGTAGTATATTGTCTGGTCGTTTTTAATGAAATATGCAGAAACGAATGATTGCTGCCTAAATATACAAGTATATATATATATATATATATATATATATATATATATATATATATATATATAATTAATACTTTCGTTTTAAAACTTCTTATTTTTTGACATTCTTTGAAATTCGCTTCATTTTTCTTATAACCGCAAAATGGGGTGTTAATGTTAATATCTGGGTTGAATTTTCGTATATTTTTTCCATTTATGTCAGACACCATTCGCTTTCCCTTTACAAACATTCAGGCTGTTTTGTGCTGTCGATTTAGTTACCTCCCTATCAATTTATAAACTGCTGTCTCATCTTTTAAATATTTAATTTTTTATTTCCAGTTCCGACACTGAATACAAACCACAATTTGAGTAGAATAAATATAGCGCATTGAGGTTAGTTACAAAATCTAAACTCAGGAGGTCATTTTGGATTTCCTTATTATGGAATGTATATCTTCTGTAATAATAAATACATTGAACGCTTTTTGTGGATGTGTTTTGATATTTTATATTACGATCCATTTTTATTATATACAAACGGATTTATTGCCTGTACTATATATATATATATATATATATATATATATATATATATATATATATATATAGTATAAAATGACAATTGGAAAAAAATCTTAGATTTCTCGGACGCATTTCGTCTTCCAACTTTTTCAAGGCAAAAATTGAATCGAAAAGTTTTTGTCTTGTCCACAGAATTGATCTGTGAATTTAATTATATATATATATATATATATATATATATATATATATATATTGTCATCCACAGACAGACAGTTTCGCTGTATTACAGCTCATCAGTGTGGGTAGACTTCCGGTTGCATCTAGCTAGGATCGAAACCCCACTGAATTTGCATCAGTCGGGTATTCTACCACTAGAACGGGAGAGATGAATTTGAATTTAAGAGTAATTATTTTTAGATAAACACACAGTGACTGAGAGAACTCGATTCGTGTTACCGAAGAGACATGCTTTACTCTAAATACTTTCAAAATAATTTTATTACAAATAAAAATAATATTTTTTGCATTAGTTACTTATTAACAGCCTGTTTCACGTAGTGTGGCTTTCAAAATGGGCGTTTCTTTCTCTTGCACGCTCTCGAACACAATAGTTCTTTTTCGCAATTTTTAAAAGTAATGCGTCAGCGTACCGACATTTCGAAATAATCATAGTCTTTTGGTTTATGAATCTGATCACATTCTTGAATTCTTTTATTCTCAGCTTCCGCTCCATACGTAGATTGCAATGTCATGATATGGTTTCCTTTTTCTTTTTCTTTTTTTAATTTCCTCCCATTATACAAAAGATATCGTTAAGAAAGACTGGCATTGCGAGGGTGGATTTAAAAAGTTAATAGTCGTATGCAGGAGTAATGCTAGAGCCGTGAAAACTTATATCCATTAATTTTATCTGACTTTTTTAATTAATAACTGCATTGCTTCTTTCCAAGTAAAGTGGCATCGAACTGTTGAAAGAAAACTGCTCATCCTGTTGATAAAAAAAGTAATCAACCGCAGATATGATGTCATCATCAACGCGATATTGGTTCTCTGCCATCTTTTTTGTTTTTGCTTTTTTTTCTCATGTTAAGGTACAGACGGTAATCAGATCAGGTGAATAGGGAAGGTGATCAACCAGTTCAAACCACAGTCCCACACAGCAACCATTGAAACCAAGGGCTTGTGTTCTTGAACATTTCCCTGATGAAACAAGACCTGTTTTTCATTTTTTTTCCAGAGCTTTTGGTCTTGATAGTATTTTGTAACTGCTACAGCCATTAGACATAGTTCCTTCCGCGGCTCTATCTTGATGCTTTGATGTAAGACTAATATGGTATATGTTAAGTGGAGGACTACTTCATTCTGAGATCACAGAGATGAACTCCTTTCGGAACTGTTGTTACCTAGAAAGGGTTACTGAATGAGAAATAACCAAAACGGAGATGGGAAATGAAATGTTTATCTTTATAACATCAACATCATAAAATACTCGCTAGAAGTAAGTAAACCATTGCTAGTGGTGAACTATTTAGACAACATAGCTCCATTTACAATAGTGTCCAATGTATCTATAAGGATGGGGACATACCCATTAGTCGTCATAGGTAACATATAAAAAAAAACAGAGATCCATGACTGACATTAAATTCGAACTTTGCTTGGCAATTATTACATACATTTCTGTGTCCATTTGATCTTTCACCAATAAGCTTAAAGAAATATGACATCCCTTTCTAAATATTTTTGAACTTTAAAAAAATTAATAAAAATAAAACTTGTCAGATAAAATGGAAAATACTAAAAAAGCTAGAACTTGTAAGTAATTTAAATGAACGTTGTTTACTATCCTTAAATGTGAATCTAGAAATATTCCGATTGCACACAAAAAAATCTCTATTGAACTAAAGAAGTGAATTTCCTGTAAATTGCCGACACAGTTTATCTTTACCTTACAATATAGTTAAATTTTAAAAATTAGGTAGTACCATTTCTTATGGCCATAATTTATAAGTAAATAACGGTCCACCCTTTATAAGTAATATAATATTATTACTATATTATATAGATGTTCCACATTTTTAAATTTATCTACAGGTTACTTTAAGAAGTTTGCTGAATTTGAATTATTTTAAAGAAAATTTTTCTGTTGAAATTAAGTTTATATCGGATTATCCTCCTTCCCTTCCCCTCAACCTTCTTTGAAAAATTGAACATGTCATAGTTGTCTACAATCACGGTACATTTGTTACTTACATGTTTTCCATAATTGTCAATGATAACCTGTCTAACTTCCGATTTACTATGTCATAAAAAATTAACCCACACCTCCACTCTCTGAGCTTACTTTTTATTTAGCGTAATTCTGACACCTAATTGCTTGATCAAGATAAACTCACAAGTTTATTTTTAATTCTGACCTTGTGTTTTCTCGAAAAAAGTGGAAAACTTTGCTTTTTCAAATTTTCTTTTATAATCATTTAGTTACCAGTTAGTTACCATCCCCTGAAACACGAAAGCTATTTTATAGCGAATACAATATTTTTTTCGTTCTAATCTTTTATAATAAACATTATAGTAATGCATTACTGTACTTTGTATTGAGCACTTTTTTAAAATTAAATGCTACGAACAGTGGAACATTACTTCATCTGTTCTTCATATATATATATATATATATATATATATATATATATATATATATATATATAGAGAGAGAGAGAGAGAGAGAGAAATATTAAAGTGAACATTGAAGTCAAAACTGAGAGGCGACAGGCCGTTTCATGCTAGACTCTATCGTCAGGCGGCCTCTGAGTGTTGAATTCAGTGTTCACTTTTACATTCATATTTACATAAGCTCTGTCTCTTTACATACCTCTATCTCTTATATTAGAAATTTTATCCGATAAATATAGCACACCTTAAAATTATATTACTTCATATATATATATATATATATATATATATATATATATATATATATATATATATATATATATATGTATGTATATTGTGTGTGTTAAGCTTTAGTTTAGTTTATAAATGTAGCCTTGTGAAAAGGCAAATTGAAATAGACAAAGAAAAACTGAACAACCTTAACAGCAACAAACAGGACATTTATGATAAACTACAGGATATAACTACCCCGGACCAACTGGAGGAAATTACACATAGACTCACGGAAATTAAGTTCAACAGCAGTTCTTCTTCCCCGGTTAGCGATTTGCAAAAAAACAACATAGTTTACAAATTTAAGAGCCCTTTGGGAGATTGTATCTCCAATGAATTAAATAATATTTATGTTGATCACACCACAAACTCGCTTTCACGACGCTTGACACTACATTTGAATGATAACTCTAATATTTTTGTTCATCTGTGACGTCATGGGCTGTGGTGTGATTTTCGCTTCCAGCGTCTTTATATGCCCGAATTTGTCGCTGCTTGGAAATCTTCCATGTAAGCAGAAACATACTATCATCCATGCATTGTCCGTCTAGTGTTTAATATATTGTAATGTAATTGTCATTTTTTATAATGGTTTATGTAAGCCGAAAGCTTAGAAAGGATTAAAAAGTATGTATCAATATTGTGATTTTCTTTCTTCGTTTAATGATAATGTTATTAAGCTCACCAGATGAAATGAAAAGAATTTACATAAATAAATAGACAACACTTGTTTATATTATTTTATGAAACATGTATCAATGAATATATATATATATATATATATATATATATATATATATATATATATATATATATATATATATATATACACATACTTTCTTTTTCCCGTTTTTTTTATCGACGTATCAGGGTCAAGCTACGAACCGACAGCCAGACAACTTCATTTGATTATAGTGGTGAAGGCTTTGTGCAGAGCCAACCACACTTTTTGTACCACAAGGTCCCCAAGCTTTTGAATTTAGGGCTGTCTTTCTCCTAGAAGTCATTCAAGGCTATAGAACCCAGTCTGTCCTGCTATTTACGCTTATATTTATATATATATAAACTTACCACAATATAGGAATAGTCTATTTCAAGTCGTTCTGTACGTGCCTATCATCAGCCCCTAAGTGTCTGTCTCGGAGTTTTGTTTTAAATTTATTTTCAATATCAGTCCTCCTCTTGTAGACGCTTTGTTAATGAGAAGAGCTTGTGTTAGCGACTGGTGGGTAGCGTAAGTTATCTTATTTCGGGGAAGCTGTCTGGGTCTGCAGTGTATTTATGGATAGTATTTCGTCGTTTGTAGCTAAATTTCAGTTCCTACTATGTGGTGGTATTTATACGTCCTCCAAGTATGTTTTCCCGGGATTCACAGTAGTTTTTGTGCTACAAGTGTCCAATATTATTAATAACATTATGATTAATATTACTAGGATCCATACAGATTATATAAAAAACTGACCCATTACCTGAATTATATATATATATATATATATATATATATATATATATATATATATATATATATATATATGTATGTATGTATGTATGTTACATAGTTTTGATTTGAGCCAGTATTGCCTGTCTATTAACGATAAACACAGACAAGGTATGCACCTTCCATTTTGAAAATAAAGAAATCAGTTTTATTGATCCCTTATTTGTGGCTGTTTTAGATAAACGCATCACATGACAGGGAATTAAATAGTTCCTTGTACCACGGTGATAGTCGAAGGTAGAATCAATAAAGAAGAACTCGAACACAGGTATGGAATAACATAGATATATTACAAACAGGAATATATGCAGAGAAGTAGAAAGTGTTAGTACGAACGATCAGGTTTAATAGAGAGATCAATGTAGTCTCGACCAGTATCACTATTCCAATGTCTTGCAGTGATCGTCTGAACGCAACTCTATTTCCGACTGCCTCTGACTCGACTCTTGGCTCGATTTGAACTACTGACTCGACTTGAACTACTGACGATATTCAGTCACCACCCCCCACGAGGGTGTCATGTGGCACAAGGCCTTTTTAACGTGGGCATTCCGAGCCCGTGTGCTCGGCCAAAAAATAGCCCATTGAACCCGCATAAACGGGTTCAGGGCCAGTCTACCTCCCCGAAGGACGCTACGCCGAAGAGCGGAGCCTCTTTCGGGTTCCTCCCGTCCGTAGGATGAGAGTATAACCGAACAGTCGGTCAAAACTTGAACGACTAACCCTTGCCTACTCCTGAGGCGCAGTATTTATTAAGTATGGAATAGTCCATTATTATTATTATGGGTAAGATCCCATACCAATAATGTACTACTCAATACTTTCTGTTGTGTTGTCGAGCGTCTTGTACACGTTAGATCATTAAATAAATCTTCAGTACAACAAACAGTTGCTAACATTTGAGCTGCTATACCTTTTCACGTTAGTGTTCTGCCACCTCGCATTACCTTTATATACTTCTAATTCTATAACTTCCGTCACGTCAAACACACACACACACACACACACACACACACATATATATATATATATATATATATATATATATATATATATATATATAATTTAACGTTATGTTAAATTACCTCCGTATCTGTTTCGCTTTTACTTCTTATGAAAGTTGAACTCCAGACTTCTACACATCTTATGAAATTATGCAACCATTTATGTCTTTCCATAATGAATAGGATTTATATAGAGAGAATTTCATGTTATGAATTATATAATAAAAACAATGGCGAGTTTCTATTTAGAGAATGTCACATTAGATTGGTTAATCACAGCAAAGACCACAAGCCTATTTTTAATTGTTTTACTTTTCGAAAAAAGGAAGTATTCTGCTTTTGAAATTCAAATGATTGTTCACTCCCCAGTAATATACCATCGTCCGAGGAGACACATTTTTAACGTTGTGTAGCGATTTTTCACATGTTCCTAAAATATATAATATTTAGGCCTACTCTGTATTAATCCCTCATTTAAATTAGCGGTTACAGACAGTGGAATTATACTCCATTTGTTCTCATTTTACCTGCATATATATATATATATATATATATATATATATATATATATATATATATATATATATATATATATATGCACGTACAGTGTTCGTTAATAATTAGGTGTAACTCAAAACTTCAGTGTTAAATAAAACTGCATTTAGTTACAAGCGCAAATAAATACTTCACAAGAACATTTCAATGAATACGGTGTTCGTAGCGCGGCTCTACTTAACGTCTGGTACATCCTAAATCACAACCAAATCCTCGACTCACAATAATTCACACCAATTTGACTGGATAGTTCTACTCAATAGCCACTCAATAGTCATTCCAGTCAGTAGCCTGACACCGCGATTTAGACACCTGGCGGAAAAATATATTTATAAGTCCATGGTGTCACGTTCGAACCTCAGAGTCGGTAGTTATTCATTTTATACCTATATATATATATATATATATATATATATATATATATATATATATATATATATATATATATATATATATATATATATATATATATATATATATATATATGGGCTTGGATATTGCGTCTTATCAGCTGTAGAATACGTTAATTAAATATCGAGCTAAAGAAGTCTCTGTTGATTTTGTTCCTCTTCCTTGGATATTACATGTCTCGCTATTTTACATACGAATTTTGATTTTAGCTTGATTTACACATATCGTAAAATTATTTCTTCGTAAAAGAATTTTGACTAGAAAATGGAACTTTCATTGCTCGCCTTGTATGTTCTGGAAGCAAGCAATGAAATAGCGAAAGAAACCATTCAACATTTAGCCCATCAACCTCTTCCATATCAGCGTTACATTTATGTTAGATCAACTGACACCGAAGAGGCATGAGCCTTGGGAGCAGTGATCTCCAGCTCTAAGTAATTTAATGAATGTAAGTACGAAGCCTCTCAGTTGCCGGTAATGACTCCTGAAGCCGTTAAATGTAACAGCTTAATAGAAGCATTTATTTTAAAAGTTCTTCATACGAAGTCGATGCCAGTCGGTTAGAAGTAGTATATTCTCACTTTGGCGTCTGTATCCAGATTCAGTGTTGACTTACAGTATCTAAGAATGTTAGTGTAAGTTGCTAAATTTGTATAATTACTAATAATATTTTAAAAGAGAGTAAACATGCTAGTTTCATATCTTTTCCGTCTGATCTAGGTTACCCATTAATATAGTTGTGATTTTTGTTTAGTTAAATAGATTATGAGTAGACCTAGGCGATACGTAATCAAGACACCTTGGAGGATATAACACTCAGTGAACATATTTAACGTAAGAGAAGAAGGGGAAACAAAGGCTAATCTACCTTATAAGTTTGCGGAGTTAAGGGGTGTAAGGGGATGAAGAGTAAAAGGTACAAATGTTACTTCGACTCTCGAAAAGACGGAAAGTTACTGACAGCAACCATCGTTCTCTTTCCAGCGTCGAAGATCTAACGTTGTAGACGATTAAGAGGTAAGGCTAAACTTTTGACATAAACATACAAGGAAGATTGTGCTGCTCTCATCACATTGTGAGTGTGGTAGATAAGTTGAGTAGTTTGGTAATTTTAGACGATCTTATCATTGTCTTTACTGTCATTTTTGTCTGAATTGCTATGATAAGGATTTAACATTATTTATAATATTTTGATCTATTATCCTCATCTTTGTTGCTATTATCACACTATTTCGACAGTTAATCTCCTTCCCTTTTCAGGTATCTGTCGATTCTTGAAACAATAGAATAATGAATTTAATCGTTGTTTCGTGAATTTGGTAGCAAAGTAATTGTGAGCCAGATGCTACGAACTCAAAATCTGCGAGCAATAACTGAGGAATACTAAAATAAACACATGGCAGGATATTCTTAGATTTCGACAACGGCACATGATCAATAAAACGCAGGAAATTAAATAAAAAAATATCCAGTTGTATCATTTCACCTCAAGCAAGCCACGAAGACGAAAGGGGTTACTGTGTTTTAGAGAATGTGAGAAAAAATTAAAAATACTATTGAGGAGAGAGAATAATGAAAAAAGAAATAAGACAGAAAGCAAAGATTGATATTACATTTAAATTTTTACTGCTAAGCTAGAAGCAGGAAGAGAGTTCCACAAACTAGAAGTGTGAAAGAAGAAAATGTTAACATAGAACTTACAGTTAAATCTTGCCCAATAACATTGCAGATTCTTCTTTAGATTTCATCAAGAATCTCTAAATATATAAGAGGGGCACCAGATCAGATGTGGCAGAAATATTCAATGAATAGACGAAAGGCAGACTTAAAATTTCTTGAGATAAATTCTGGAGATAAAAATTGTCTACCATGACACAATGAAGCAAATATCCTAGAAACACACCTAGCAATTAATTAAATATAATATTTCTACTTCATGTCAGAGAAAAATATTAACTCAAGAATCCACAATGAGTCACAGCCATGCTGGAGAAAGGCAGAAAGCGGTCCTCAGATGATTGATACAGAAGAGTTTCATTTAATGGAAACTATTTTTTCCGGCGTTAGAATGTAGCCCGTAGTAGAAGTTAAGGTAAATCAAACATGGTCACCTGTTTAGGCTAGTAAGTCAAATTTTTTTTGTCCTATTTCCACCTGTCTGATCATTATTAGTTGCAAAATATAAGGTATAAAATTTGTAAGCAAAAGTATCAATAATTATAGGTCAGGCTGTATTATTTTATATAATTAGTAAATCATTCTTTTGCATGTCCATTATTTGACATAAGAATAATAGTGGTATTCTTCCTTTTTGTCCTCCCTACCGAAACTTTTTTGAGAAAGAACGTCTCGTTACTTTTTACAGTATTTACATCGTTCGGACAGTTGTCCTCACCTTTTCACGACATTTTAGTTCCAAAGTTCAGGTGCTATACGTTTGAATCTCGAACGGAACGCTTTATTTAGTCTCGGTGCCATTTTTGGATATCTCAGAGTCAGTTAATTCCCTTCAGTAGCATAACTCTTCAATTTCTTCTGTTCCATATGCTGTCTGGGTCAAGAAACATTTTGGATTACTCAAAGAATGCCTTGACCCAATGGCGTCTGTGTTCACGGGGTCTTCTAGTTAGCTTGCTTTTAACTCGTTCGTGTCCTTTCGATTTTAAAAGTCTTATTTTCCTACGGGATTGCTAAACCCACTCCTCGCACCCAACGACGAGAAGTAGAAGAAGCGAGTCTATAACTGCCACGTAA
>OZ010586.1:110109922-110162422 GCA_963932145.1 Acanthosepion lycidas
GAAAGTTTTCCACATCCTTAACCGGGTATTGAACTCACACTCTTTGGGTCTTGTCACTGGATCTAACAAACGCCTTTATCCGCTGTGCCATCTGTCCTTGATTAGCAGGAGATATCTGATAACTGACATCCTTTAGACATGGCACGCGGAACTAGGACAGTCTACCTCAGTGAGCGAAATAAAGGGTTCAGTTCGAAATTCCAACCACCTGAAGAAGGCCGGAGCGTACAACAGCCGAAACATTGTGATAAATATGGCGATAAAGATGAGGACAATAGTCCGAATAATGTAAATAATGTAAATAATACCTCAGAAATATAGAAAAACTCTGATAGAATTTTGAATATTAGGGAATCGTCTTTTTTCCACACTAGACTCTTTCCCTCTCGCCATTTTATTTAACTCTTTCTTTCCTTGTTTTTCTTTCTCTAACAATTTTCCTATTTCTTGTTCTTGTTTTTCATTTCTCTTATTTTTCGAGTCTATTAATATTTTCCTTCACTTTTCTGCTGATTTTTATTATTATTATTTTTCTTTTTACAATAATATTCTGCGCGTCATTTACTCTCTCACACTTATTTCCATATTCTCCTCCCCATTTTTCATTCATCTTTCACAGTAGACTGCTATTCTCCTTAAAAAAAAATGTTATAAACATGGTTTTCCTTTTATTCTTTCTTTTCGTTTATCTTTCTACGAAATTATATTTATTTTTCTCTTTTCGGTCGTTCGTTTATTTGTATTTCTTAGTTTGTCTTGCCTTCATTTTTTTATTTTTTTAAATTTGTTCTCCAGTTTCTTTGTCTTTTTAGTTGCAATCAGCTCTGAACGTTCTGACTTTACGTTTAAAATGCACGTCATTTCACAGGATTCGCCAATCAAACATATTTTATGTTTAAAAATATTTCCTTTTAAGGCCGAAGTAAGTGGGTCAAAAAAATCAAATAGAGTAAGATTTAATGCAGCCGTCAAAAACGGGTAAAAATAATTCTAAACGGCTATCCAGGCGTGACACGCTGTCAGGGTGCAACGCTTCCTGCCATATTAAACGTCACTTCCGCTGCAGCATCATTAGGCTTTAACTTCTTTTGTTATTTCCATTCAAATAATGTTTGTTTTTTTCACAATATCTTCTTTGTATATTATTCTTTCATATTTGTCATTTCTTTTTCTTTTGAGAACACGCACAGACACACAGACTCACTGACACACGCACACACTTATATATATATATATATATATATATATATATATATATTAAAGACATTTTTTTAATGTTTAACGTTCTTTTTATAGATACAAGTATTTAAGTAAATGCTCTGTTTATAATAAACAGTATTAAATAACATTTACCGGCCTGAATGTCCGAGAAATTTTCATAGAAAATATTCGTCCTTGGACAGGATTCGAACCTGCATCCTATACGGAACCGTCATTTACGCTGATGTGCCTAATCGATCGGCCACCAAGGATCGTTCGGTAGACAAGGTCGAATTTACTGCTTATAAACTTCAATCTTCCATGAATCTCGTACATTCATAACTGCTCATTGGTGCAATAATGTAAACAAATGACGTCATATATTACGAAATGGACAGAGTCCGACAATTTATTTATTAAAGACATTTTTTATGTTTAACGTTCTTTTTATAGATACAAGTATTTAAGTAAATGCTTTGTTTAAAAAATGTCTGATCTAGGGCAGAAGTTGTACCCATTGAATGTGGGTCATCAGAAGACAATGGAAATGTTTGTAATAATTTATACCGGTTAAAAATTGAAATAGAGCTGAGTAAGCTAGAAGGAACTTTACAATTCACATGATTTTGGTTGAAGCATCCAGAACCCAGTGATAATCACGTGCGAAGTAGTAGGGACGAGGGTCAGTTATATCCAGCCGGGTTTATTTAAATAAACGTGTAGTTATGCTGAAAAAGACAAACGGGAGAACATTCTTGAAGAGAGAAGACAGAATTGGCCCGGGTGAGCGTTGTGAGGAGGAACACTACTATAACTTTAAGCCCCGCACATAAATCTTTATCCCTCCATAGCAAGAGTCATATATCGTTCTGAGACCATTTAACAAGATAATCACATAAATCTCTCTTTGTCGAGAATACAGTGTCTGAGATTTTTTTTTTTTTTTTACTTTTCTGTAACCCGTTTCTCTTCTCTACTATTCTTTTCTGCTATATAAAAGACATTACCAATTCAGCCATTGAATCGATGTTTGTCCGGCTTTCTGCAGATATTATTATTACTTTTTTTTTTTTTTTTTTGCTGCATTCTAAATTTCTAAGCGCAGACTCCCCAGCCGTGTCTACATCTTTAGTCGACCGTGAACGGATGGAAATCACTTCTGCTTTCTGGATCAAACAAAACACAACGTGGACAGGAAGCAGGATTAAACCAGCGGAACAGTCGAATAATCTACGGATGTTCAGTGGACCTATGGCCACTCCCTTAAGTTCGGTTAGGACCGAGTAGACACCTTAACCACGGGAGTAAGACGCCGGAGTTTGAGGGGCCGGGGCGAAAGTGTTAGAAAATGAAAAGTGGGAGAGTAACCCATGCTCATTTTGGACGTTTTGTTTAGATGCTGAGTGTTTTATGGATGATCTCTGCCGTTCCGCAGAAAGTAATCATTTGTCTCTCTGTGATGCTGATGTGTCCAGGAATTTCACTCGATACCATTCTTCATCATACCTAATGTTCCTATCACAATAGCGTCAATTGTAATTTTAAGTTTTCATATTCTGTTAATTTGACTTGCAGGTCCTGATCATTTGACAGCCATTGAAATTATATTTTGGAAAAACTGGAGTCCCGTGGGCAAGTCACATCAATTAGTTAATACGTTCCATTAAAAAAAAAAAAAACAAAAAAAAAAAAAACTATTATGACTATGCTTGGTCAATTTGCATCGATTTTCCTGTCTGTGAGGATTGCAAAATTCCACAGTAAACTTTTGGTGAATACGAATAAAAATAATTCACTTTTCTCTGCTGATTTCAAATTCGAGAGCCTATGCGAAAATTTATTTTGAGCCTTAGAATATAGGGAATTGGCTCAGGGCTGAAGAAAAGATAAAAGCAAAGTTTAACGAGCCTATGTGTAAATTTATTTTGACCAATGGAAAAGGGAGAGGCATACAAAATATGTAACGAGCCTAATGTGACATCGCTTTTTGATATACATGGGCAGAGAAAGTTGAACCAAGATAGAAAGAGAGGTGAAAAAGCAGAAAAAAGTAGTAGGCAGAAAGCCAGAGTTTCACGCGGCTGAATAACGCCGATGTCAAATTAAACGCTGATGCATTATTAGCCTCTAATGAGAGCAAGTCTATTTCAAAGAGTTCTATTCAAATTCAGAGCTATGTTAAAATATATATTTTTATTCATGTTGAATAAAACCGTATAAATGTTATGTGAAAAACGAGCTCTCTCACTTTGTTTTAAACATTTTCGAATATTACTTTGTGTTCGATGAATCAGTATGAATATTTTCTCTTCTTGACAATACCTCGAAACTATGAACGTTTAATATTTGATTCCTTTTCCTTAAACAAGCTGCTGCCAAGTTCAAATGTGTAAATTTGTAAATAAATTCCTTAACTTGTTTTGTTAAATATAACACGTGTGCTTCTTCGTCATTTTCCCTCAGTAATCATAATCCCGCCATCACCATTTCTCACATCATTGAATGGGTATTGGTACCATGTATCTGGAACTTCAATACTATAGGTAGAACAGAGATTCCAATAAATATATTTTCTTAGTCTGTTATTTTCGCCCTGATCTGGCATCTCGTCTGTAGTCGCTCTCTCACAGACGTGCGGTTGCCTCCCCTGTCTTTTTTACAAATACTTTCACGGTAACTGCTCTGATGAGACCTTCCCAGACTTCGTGAATTTAAGCGTTCTACTAGGCTGGCATCTCGCTCACACCCTTTCACTGTCGAAACTGTTAAATGTAGCCGTATCTTCTACTACAATAGCTTCATGTCTCACACTTCTCGCCTGTGTTACTGCCTCCTCTTTTCCTGTTTCCCTGATAGCAATATCTTCCAACTATCCTTCTCTTCATCCTTTCCTCTATCACTCCTATTTGCTTCCGCTCCAACTCTCTGAAACCCCTTGCGTGATAGTGGCTTAAAAACAATCTAATAATGCATTATTTTCCACAAAGTTTTTGGCATACTGATAAAATGTGACCAACAGCTTCATCAAATTTATAGCGCAAAGATGAGAAGTGATCCAACTTTGTTCATTTCATGTGTGTAGGCATTAGTTGGAATATACTAGTCTTGTGCTGCTATAATAAAACCTACCGTCTCCCTATCAAGACTACTGCTTCTAGGCCATTGATATGTTTGGGGTACATCGATGTCTGTTTCGTCCAGTCGTTTTGGGTACTTTCTATTCAAGGGTTTATATCACAATTTCGGTTCTAGTGTCTTCATATCATCAACTGTCGCCAGTAACTTAATTTTCTTTGTTACAGCAATGAGGGGTTCAGGATATTTGTCGTCCTGATTATCTAGTCCATCTCAGGAGTTTCCTATTTCTTGGCTTTTTTTTATTAATGATGGAAGTATATTTAGCATTCTTTTGCTGCAGTGAATCCTTAGCATATTTATCTCGTGTCGTTTCTAATTATTTTACAAGGCCTGCGATTGATGATTTAAAATATATTTCAAACTGAATTAAGAAATACATTATATCAACATCAACATTATGGTGGCGAATGCGATGTTTAGTTTAGTGACTTAGGTATTTTTAAATCAATGCGTTTTATATCACAGAAGCTCGATTTTATAAAGCCAAATCTGTAGGTAGCAACGGTTATTGCCAGTGTATTCATTGCGTCCACTTTATTCAATGAATTCTGTTTCGACTGAAGTACCAGCCGCTCTCTACAATAGCATTATTTTCTTTACCTTCATTTTTGTGTGTTGTTTGCCATTTCTTTCTTGAATACAAAATTATTCGTAAAATTTATTTCATAGGTCCTTAATAGTAGCATTGATATCTGGCAATATATTACTAGATTTGATAAATTTCCCTGCTTTAAAAGTTGCCTTGGAAAACTTGTCCAGACCGAACTCCATCCAGTCATCATCGCTGAAATTCCGTTACTGTATCCAGCATGGATTTGAGACTTTATTTCTCGCATAAAGCTTCATGTCATCTATGTAGAATAGTTCCTTAATGGTACGTGTGCAGATTTTGGTTTAGTTTGGTTTGGTTTACGGCATATAAGCCTGAATATGTTAATTAATTCCGACAAGATGTTTATTACCGGTAACATTTTTTTCAAAAATATATTGCTGGCAATATTTTTTACCAAAAATGTATTGGTGGTAATGATTTTTTCTTAAAAACTTCATTGCTGGTAATAATTTTCCCCAAAAATGTATCGATGGTATTAAAACATATTTTTACATTTTCGTAGGGTTTTGACCCCAGTTTAAGGGTTAACTAATTTCCCATAGCTGAGACCATAACAGGTGATAGCACCCCGCGTCAGGGTGGACCTGGGAACACCTGTAATTAAGAGGTGGTTCCACGCTCTTCAAAACCTCCTGAACAGAGGCCTTACTGCTTGATACAGTTTATCGTCTTACTCAGGACGCGGATGTAGTTTATCGTCTTACCCAGGACGGTGTAGATTCTGTAACTCCTGTAACCTCTATTTGAATTGTTGAGAACATTAGACAGACACAAACCAGCAAGACAGTAGCGGAATGGTGAAAGTGAATTCCCTTTGTATATCCCGCTTTTGATGCTTATATTATTTATTCTAATATCAACAGTTGTGTGGTTAAGTATGAGAAATGTGTTCTATGCATGCATACTGAACTTAATATATTCAATGAATTTGAGTGACAATTTATAGATCCGTAGAGCTGTCATGAAACCATCATAGGGTCACTGTTAAAAGCTTTTTTGTTTCTAATCTGTCTAATAGTGCTTATGTTTCTGCACGAATTCCTACAATTCTTCAGTTTCATCTTCATAATGAATGGTTGATCTTTGAATCCATATGGGCTTTTCTTTTCTCTTTTGCATTCCATTAGTTCTTCCCGAAAAAGCTGATTTTCTTCCAGGATGAAGTTGGTTTTCTTGGTGATCATTCATGGCAGAATTTTGTAGGCAGTGATTAAATGTGATAAGCCTGTAATTTGTGGGAAATGTCTCTAATTTCGGCAAGCAGCTAAGTTAACTAGCAGGGTGATCTTGCACAATTCTTCAAGAGCTCCAAGTAGATATCGGCCATTGAATCATAACTACTCAGTAGACAGTGTAGATACAGACTGTGAACTTTGTCTCTCCCAGGTGATTTTCGGTCATGAGCCTTTGCTAGAACTCATCTGACTTCGTCTGAAGTGATGTCTAACCAATCTTGTTTGTTTGTTTGTGCGTTTGTTTCTTTTTAGAGGCATATCGATATCTATAGGTCAGCTAATGCCGAAATAAAAAGATTTTTTACGTAGTTTTATTTTGTCGTGATAATGATGGCTTAGTGGTAAAAGCCTTCTAATTAACGCATAACTGAGGGGAGAATATGTGGATTCATACAATTCCCAATGATATATGCGGGTAAATAAATATAATGAAACAAATGTAATTGGAATTCGTCTCTCTCATTAAAAATTCCGAGACATTATCCATTACACCAATCTCAAATCCAAGCGCACACACATCTTAGTACTGATCAGGATCGATGTTGCTTATCTTCGGTGATCGTACGAGAACCGGTGTTTCAACGTGATGTGTTCGTAAGCCACCAATTTTGTTTTTCCTTATTATTTATCATAGATTCATGGTCACCTTTCCCGTGTGCTACTGCGTTGAAGTTTCCAGGTTCACCCCAGATGTTCTTTTCAAAACTTTCCTATATAACCCCATGTTGGTGGCTTGTCAACTTTAATGTTACATTTACCAAGTTATCTGTAGAATTTCGTGGTATCTCCTTTTAAAATTTTGTTATCTCTATATAAGGTAGAGTCGATTTCTTATATCTTATCAGACTTTTGGCCTTTAGCTGAAGATTTTGGTTAAGATTTCAATTTGATTGTCAATGTTATCTCTGGGCAGATTATATTTCCTCGCGATTTTTAGCTGTTTATTTCGTTTTGATGTTTTCTTCTATTCATGTTCCTTTAAAGAGGAGATAAAATTTCTTCTTCTTCTTCTTTTCATAATCATTATTTTATTTCCTTTGATTTCTGCTGTGTACTCATTTCTTTTCTCGTCCCATCAAGAGATATAAGGTCAGAAATGGCATAATGACATTTTCCACTGAGCAATTAAAAAAAACATTAAAAAACACACATATTTTAAATAGATAAAGCCCTTCGTAATGTATTAGGTGTATTCGGGAAAACAATTTATAGTATTTCTTTAAGGAATGGGCTATCAAGAATCCCTTCAGTGAGTCTACTGGAATATTTTCCAATGAATCCAAGTGCTCCAACTACAACAGGGGTTGTTGATGTTCCCATGTGCCACTTCTTTGAGATTTAGATTTCAAGGCCCTTGTATTTTGATAGCTTTTTTAAGATCTTCAAAAATACATTGCAGTCTGCAGGAACTGCCATATCAATAAGGAGGCAATTTTTTTTGTTATTTTGCGGTCTCTAATAACGATGTCTGGGTGATTAGCTTCGATTTTTCCGTGTTTATTGTGTTGTCACATAAAATCGTTGTAGGTTCTATCTCCGTAACCAAGTGTTACAGTTCCTATCTCCGGAACCGGATTATTATTATTATTATTATTATTATTATTATTATTATTATTATTATTATTATTATTTATTTTCTTTAATTTCTGGCGTTTACACATTTCTTTCCGGGTCCCGCCGAGAGACCTAAGGTTAGAAATGGCATCATGACACTTTCCACTGACAAAAAAAAAAAAAATTACATAGATAAAGCCCTTCGTAGAGTGTAGGCTGTACTTGTCAGAACACTTTTTTTGTATCTCTTTGAGGCATGGACTTCCAAGAATCCCTTCAATTAGTCAACTGCAATCTTTTCTAACCAGTCCTAGGGCTCCAACTACAACAGGGATTGTTGATGTTCGAGATTTCTATTTCAAGGTCCTTGTATTTTGACTGCTTTTTGAATATCTTCAATGATACATTGCAGTCAGCAGGGACTGTCATATCAATAAGGAGGCACCGTTTTTGTTTGTGGTCTTTAATAACAATATCTGGGCGGTTGGACTTGATTATTCTGTCAGTGTGTATTGTGTAATCCCATAGAATTGTAACAGGTCCTATCTCCGTAACCGGCTCTGGGTGGTGTTCATACCAGTTTCTTTCAGTTTCCTTCCCGTAAAAGTTGCAGATTTTCCAGTGCAGATATTGGTCCACTCTGTTATGTCGGGTTTTATATTCAGTGGGTGCCAACATCGTGCAACCTGATACAAGAGGATCAATCGTTTCTGGATATTTATCACAGAATCTGCATTTTGGATTAACACAATATTTTAGTATATGTGCTTGATAATTCCTAGTTAGCAAGCATTGGTCCTGCGCAGCAAGGATAAAACCTTCAGTTTCCGCTTTCAACCCTGCACTGCGTAGCCACTGATGGGTACGGGTTTTATATACATCAGCTTGTTTGATACGGGCAGAGTATTGGCCATGATGTGGTTTATCTTGCCATCGCTTCTGTATCTGGTCGGTTGCATTCGTCTTTGCTGTCTTTTTTAAGTATTTTGCAGTTTCAATTATTATTATTATTATTATTATTATTATTATTATTATTATTATTAATAATAGTAATTCTTTTGGTATCATTACCTACATATGCATTCCACCGTTTCGAAAGCAGAAACATGAGTTGTGAGAAGTCTCGTCATACGAGAGTTTACTCAGCAAAGCCGCTGGTACTAGCATTTATTCCATTTTAAAACAAGCGTATTGTTATATTGTTAATATGCTATCCAACTCTTAGACTTTTCGGCTGGATGGCGATGATCATATCTCAGCTCCTATCCGAAGCTTAGAATAAAAAGACTTTCCTCAGAATATGATTTGTTCCTGTTATTCGCAAGGCGTCCTGCGAGTCAGTCAAACTCATAAGAGTCGAGTTTGCCAAACACAAAGTGACAACTTGAGCCAGTCTTTGGTATTTTCTTTCTGATTTTCCCTGCCATTTCTCGGTGCCGCTGTATTTTTCTTCCTCGGCGTTTATGATGTTCTTGTCCCAAGATATCAAAAAGTCTATCCGGTTCAATTCATGGCTGCTCTTGTGTGCAGATGTGAAATGTAGGCAATTTATTATTATTATTATTATTATTATTATTATTATTATTATTATTATTATTAAAATATCTGGTTTAATATGGTAGCTTAGATCTGGCATCGATTCATTAACATAGAGAATGTACACTACAGGCAAAATGTTTGGGGCATCATGCATTTCTTTAAAGAAACATCCTGATAATGAGACATTTTTGTATTTGGTTAAAACAAAAGATAAATTGTCAGTAATAACACTGCTTTTATTTTTCAGTCTTTCCTCAGGTTCCTCTTTCTACCAAAATGTTCAAATTTGCTATTCGTCTGTCCACAATAGATTTTGAAAAATAATGGATATTTCGTATTAGAAACATTTTTTCACCATCAACCTCTCAGTAGCGTTTATTGCTATAACCGAAAGTGCTGGAGATTCGATTCAGGTCACTGGAATCATGAAAAAGAACAATAACATTCGAGTTTAAAAAGACCTGCTATAACACCCGGTTTACACACAAACGAACAAAATTCACTCTTCAACGAGACAACAACCCAAAACATTCTGCAGAATTATGTCCAAATTAACACGAGTAAAAATAGGAACACAATTTTGGAAGTTATGACATAGACAGCTGGAACTCCTGATTACTTTCCCATTGTATTAATATGGGATAAATTGAATAGCAGATTTCAAAGAAAATATTTAATGCGTGAGTGTAGCATTCCCAGTCTGTCCCGAATGTTTGGGAAGGTCAGTGATCTACGTTTAATAAAAAAAAACTATTGGAATGAATGCCATGAAATTGTAAAGCAGTGATTAAGACAGATGGTGGTTTTATTGACGAAATCAAAATATGATTCTGTTGCATGATATATTTTTAAAGTTAAATGCTTATTGTTTGTCAAAATAAAAATAAATACATATTTTTATCTTTTACTTTAAAAAAATACGAAAAATATCTCATCTTAAGGTGTTTTTAAACAAATGCAAGTTTACCCAAAATATTTTGTCCTTAGTGTATACAAAATGTTCATCATAAACAATTTATAGCTAGATTATAATTGATATCCTCTTCAGTGGAAATATTTAATAATAGACACAATAACATAAACTAAATATTACGAATAATACTTAATTGATTTGTTTTTTTTACGGCTTTGTGAGTGGTTTAAATATCAAAGTTATCTTGGATTTTAAGAACATTTATATTTTGCGTATGAATATTGAATCAATAATATTGTGTAGAATAATAACGATATTTCCCTAAAATTCCCACTTTTAACACATAGGAGAAGGAGATGGACTGATATCTTTCCAAGGGTGTTTACGGTAATAGTTTCATTGTAAAATTATAGATAAATCAATGAAACATATAGAGTTCTTAAGACGAATGAAAAAATGAAGGAAAGAATGAAAAAGGTAAACTGAGTAAAAGATGAATAAAAAGGGATGAACAAAAGAAGGGAGAAAGGGACAGACAAAAAGATATGATGAACTAAAAAAAGAAAATAAACAGAAAGGAGAGAGATGATATTTTTTTCATATTTAAGTGCTTATGTTTTGTCAAAATCAAAGTAAAAACAATGAACATACTGACATATTACGTTTTACTTTAAAAAAAAAAATAATCTCGTTTTAAGGTTCTTTTAAAGAAATGCAGGAGGGTCCGAATCTTTTTGTCTGTAGTTGATACGGATGAAGGCAACATGATGGCAGTATATCGTTATGCAAATATGGCGTCAGGGATTTTTGGAAAATGACAAATGTGTACCATTTTTATTTTACATTTTATTGAAGCTTTTATTCCGGTTTGTTTTCAGTTCCATAAACAATTATTAAATCATTTATAAATTTCATTTATGTTTAATGAGAGATCTAGCCATTGAATAAAGGGGTGTATTTTTTCCTTTCTATATATTTGCAGAGAATATAAAAACTTGTATACCTAAACCTTATTATGCCAAAAAAGGTCTTAAAGTATAAAAATATTCATTGACTTTAAATAACCTTGCAAATGGTTTATAAACCTTAAATAACGAATCGATCAAACAATGAAACGTTCATATCGATCTATCAACTTGCTTTATTCTTATCTTTCTCTCTCATTTTCAACATATCTATCCGCCTTTCTGTTTCAAATCTTTTTCCCTGTCTCCTTTAGTCATAGCTTCTTGTCTCATATTTTCTGTTTTTTAATAACCTACAAAGGGGTGATAAACTGTAAAAAAAAACGAATAAATCAAACTTCCTTATGCGCCCGTAATTTTTGTATTTTTCATTTTTTTTTTTCTAATAATTTACATTTTGATTAATTTTTTTTTTTTTTCTTATTTTGGTATTTTTTTTTATCATTTCCTTTTTTTCATTCAAATTTACTCACTTGCTTCGTTGCTTATGCCTCATCTTTCGTTCATTTTGGTCCGTGTTATCTCCCATACCTTCATATTATCAATTCTTCCATATTTTGCAGATTTCAATCCATTTATAATAAATTTACTGTCTCTTCTCTAGGATTCCTTCTTTTTTTACTTTCTTCTAAATAATTCTTTCTATTTTTATATATTTTATATTTTCTCTTCTTTCCTAAATTTCTTTCTTTTTTAAAATATATTCACATCTTATACTTTCTTTCTCTCTACTTTCTATTCATTTTCTTTTTTTAATTTATCATATCCTTTTGTCTGTCCTTTTCTCTCTTCTTTTGTTCGTCACTTTTTATTCATCTTTTACTCCATTTAACTTTTTAATTCTTTCCGTCATTTCTTTTTTCATTCGTCTTAAGAACTCCTATATGTTCATTGACTTATCTCAAATTTTATTCACCGTTACCTATCAATATCTATCTTCCCTGATAGTCTATCGTTTTTTTTCTTTTCTAGTCATATTTACCTTGGTTTACCTCATATCTTTTCTGGCGCATCTTATACAGCCCAATTGTTTTAAAAACTGCCTTGTAAATTTAAATACTTCCAAAACCAAACTAGTAACTTTCCATCATCCCCAAACTAATCTTTAATTCACACAAGTTACATTCCTGGGTATGACGATAAACTACATCCTGCATGGCCTCTAATTGGAAGACTTTTAGGAGGGTGGGCAAATATCTTAATTGTTGTTCTTCTCAGAGCCTTCGGCATTCCGTCTAGTAACACCTGTTAGGGTTCCATCTATGGACAAATAGTGAACCCATAAACTGAGGTCAAAAATGAAAGTGATGTGGGTGCCAAAGTTGGGCCCACAGAAGTAAAACATGGAACACGGATTAGATGTAAGAAAGATATATTAACAACAGGTTACAGAGATAGTGTAAGCAGAGCTTACTATAAGTTAGTGTCCAACACTGGTAGTCGAACTAGACTCTCTGTCACTCTCCTGTCACTCTCTATCACTCTCCGTCACTCTCTTTTAGAGTGCTATATCGCCTACTTAATATAGGCCTGGAAGAGTCAATTGTGTAGGTAGTTTCCGGTCTAACAATACCCACCTTCCAAAGAGTTTTCTTTTTGAATAGGAGAGAAAAAATAAAACTTTTAATACTTTTTCCTTTTGGGATTTAGATCGAGCGGTTGAGTAAATTTCCTTTTCCTTCCTGAGCGTCACACTTCAGGAGAGACTTGGGGCATGTCGAGATCGAAATGATCGAAAATTACGTCGATCGGCTCTTCACATGTATTTTGTAGTGATTCCTTCAAACGGCATTTTCTGAGCTGGTTCCAATGGCGTTTGTGAATGTTTCTCGGTCCTTGGACCATATATACCAGTTCGCCAATTCTCTGCTTTATGGTGCCCACTTCCCAGAATGTCATTGAATGCCTTGAAAAAGACCCTATCGCCACGATTGAAAAATTCCCTTGGGGCGATACGGTTTTTTTGAACTTTGCTTGCCGTGGAATAAGTTTGTCGAAGACAGACTTGATTTTTCTTGCGAACATTGTTTCTGCAGGCGAGCTTCCCGAACGCGTGTTTGGATTAGGGGGTTATCCGATACACTTGTAAAAACTGTTGCAATGCTCTATCTGTCGGTGTGCCTAGTGCCTTTCTTAAAGCCCTTTTAAAAGTGTCCACGAAGCTTTCGGCCTGGCCATTTGACCTATGGTGGGACTGAGGCGTTGTAACGTGGTCCACCTGATATGACATGCAGAAGTCTCTAAATTCACTTGATGTGAATTGAGTGCCATTATCAGTAACTATACAATCTACGACGCCAAAATGCGCGAATAGCTCGTGTAGATATCCGATCGTGTGGTTGGTCTTTTACATTGTAGGACCTCGGGCCATTTTGAGTGGCTATCCACAACAATGAGATAGTACATGTTATCCATAGGCCCTGCAAAATCCACATGGATTCTTTGCCAAGGATGATCTGTTTTGGGCCATGGTTTGCACGTCGTGTTTGGAGCTTTTGCTGCAAGCGCGCATCCTTTGCATGATTCTATCATGTCTGCTATGTCCTTGTCCATGTTTGACCAATAAACGTAGCAGCGCATGAGGCTTTTCGTACGGTTCTTCCCCGGATGTCACATGTGAAAATTTTTCTTTGTAGGCTGTTTGGAATCACTACGCGGTCATTGTATAGTAGGACATCATCGCAGAGGGAAAAAACTTCAGGCACATTGGGGTCTTTGTTTCGAATTTTGCTTTTTATGGATTGAATGAATTCATCCTCTCGAGACTCCCTTTTTATGCCGGCCAAAGTAACTGGGAGTTCTCTTATGGTACTCGCGATCATGTTTTTGATTTCACAATTTGTCCTTAGAGTAGCAATGACGGAGTCTTCAAA
This sequence comes from Acanthosepion lycidas, assembly GCA_963932145.1. Lineage (NCBI taxonomy): Eukaryota > Metazoa > Mollusca > Cephalopoda > Sepiida > Sepiidae > Acanthosepion > Acanthosepion lycidas. The sequence continues at coordinate 110,123,953 of OZ010586.1, forward strand.
AACTTCTGTATTTTTTTGGAATGAGACGTGATAAACTGTCTGCATGGCAAATATTTTTGGTTGTTAGGAACGCTATCTTGAAATTATAGTTTAAGAGAATCGTTCCCCAACGAAGTTGTCTATTTGCAGCATAGACTGTCAGACTTTTTTTTAGAACCAAAAATTGTAATCAGAGGCTTATGATCTGTCTGCAGTATGAACCGTCTACCATGTAGATATCTGTGAAACTTTGTCACAGAGAATATTAAACCTAGAGCCTTCTTTCTCTATTTGGGAATATTGTTTCTCAGCTGGAAGTAGAGATTTTGATGCGTGAGCCACAGCTTTTAGCGAACCGTCTGACAGTTTATGTAATATGCAAGCGCCTATGCCGTACGAGCTTGCATCACTTGTGACTATGATGTCGAGACTAGGGTCGAAATGGGTGAGGGAGAGGTCTGAAGTAAGAGTTTTCTTGATATTCTCGAATGCGTCTTGGCATTCCGGGGTCCATGACCATGGTTTCTCCTTTTTTTTTAATTTGGTTTAGAGGCCCTCTCAAATTTTGCATGTACTTAATGAGCACTTGGTAAAAGTTAGCTAGGCCGAGGAAGCTTTGTAACGCTTGAACGTTATCTGGGGTCGGCATGTTTCTGATCGAGTTGGCTCTTTCTGGATCCGGCCGACGACCATCTTTATTTATGATGTGTCCTAAGTATTTAATCTCTTGTAAGAAAAAGTCACACTTTGCCTGCTTAACCTTAAATCTGTATTCTTGTATTTTTCGAATACGTTTACTATATGGTTCCGGTGCTCTTCCGCAGTTTTACTAGTAACTAGTATATCATCCAAATAGACGGTTGCGTAGTCAAGATCGCCCAGCATGGCGTCCATGACCTGCTGGAAGATTGCAGGCGCAACTTTTACTCCAAAAACCAGCCTGTTGTATTTGTACAACCCTCTATGGGTGTTTATGCAGAGCAATTTGGAACTTTCTTCTTCCACCTCTATCTGAAGGTATGCGTCCGAGAGGTCAAATTTAGAAAAAAAAATTTCCACCATTGAGTTTATTGAAAATTTCTTCAGGGCTTGGGAGAGGATAGTGGTGATCTTGCAAGGCATCGTTTAACCCTGTGGAAAAATCTGCGCATACTCGTATTTGATTGGACTTCTTTTGTACGTAGACCGTAGGTGCTGCCCACTCGCTGAAATCTGTTTTTGACAGAATACCTGCTTGTTCAAGTCTATCTAACTCTTTATTAATTTGCTCTAGAGCAGCGAAAGGAACATTCCGTTTCTTTTAGAATACCGGTTGTGCACCGTCCTTCACCTTGAACTTAGCTTTCATTTTAGTACATTTCCCAAGGCCGACAGAAAAAACCTGGGGAAATTGTTGTTTGAGTTCCTTTTTTAGATTTACCAAATTGGACGTTGTACTTTGTATCTTGCGACAAAATGTACTCATTGGGCAAACCCAAAGATTGAATTTTTCTATCCAATCAGTTCAAAATAAGTTGTCTGAAGTTTTTAATACGTAGCTTTTTGGTAACTCCATTTAGTGTTACTGTAAGTATTACCTCGCCTAAAATGTTAATATTTTCGCCAGTTACGGATTTTTCTGTTTTATCCGTTTTTAATAGGGTCGACCTGTTCAATTTTCGCCAAGTACGCCAGTTAATGGTTGCAATATCAGAACCCGAGTCAAGCTGGAATTTAATGGAATTATTGAAAATATCCACTGTTACATATTTTCTTAAATTCCTATCAACGATATTGTCAGATAGATCTTGCCTAATTTTATTTTTGGGTTTTCTCGTTCTGTTGGCGTACCAGCACAATGTTAAAGTATGACAACTTTTATTGCAATTTTTGCAATATTTTTTGTTCTTAACTGGACAGAATTTCATCCAATGCCATTTACCACAATGGTAACATGGCCCGGGCGGTTTCTTTAACTTATTTGGGTTTTGGTTACTGCGTAATTTAGGACATGAGATTTGCCTTTTGTCTTTTTGAGGGGAATAGGAGGTAGACTTACTTCTGATTTTCTTAATCTGAGTCACAACTGATTCCTCGATAGTGTTTGAGTCACGCTTTACAGATATTTCTCTTTGACAGTCCTCTGCCAGTTTTTGGAGAGTCAATCCTTGTTTCTTCCCAAGCTTAGTCAGTAGCCGTCTTCTGACTTCGGCGTCTTCTGCAGATACTAGACCTTGTGAGAAAATTAAGCACTTAAAATCATCGGCAATCAGTTCGGCTAGTTTAAAATCATTACATAGCTTGTTCACCGATGCTGCAAACGTTAGAAAATCTTCCTGGTTGTCTTTGACTGTGTTCAGACATTTCCACCGTTTGTGGAACAAGGTTGTGTTAGACCCGAATAATTCGGATAGGAGCTTAATCGAAAAATGCAAGTCAGTGGTAGTATGAAGTCTACGAACCTACTATGTTCTGTAGTTCCCAGTTTTCTCAATAGAAGACGTACCTTTTTTTTACTGGGCCATTGTTCACAGTCTACGTTGAAAATATCTTCGTAGCGCCTGTAAAAAGCCTGGAACGTTTTGTCTTCCTCTGGTACATATTCAAATGTTTCCATTGAATTGTAGATTATACTCTGGGAGAATATTGTATCTTTTTCAGAGTTTGAGCCTTTTGATGCATTTACGAGTAATTCTTTAAGTTTTTTTCTGTTGTAGTTTAACATTCCGAATGTGAAGCGTAATTTTTTGGAATTCCCTTTGTTGCTGATCCAAATTGAGTTTTAACATTTGGGCAACTACGTTTTGCAAATCTTCCATATTTAAAAAATGACAGCTCTTTTTTGTTGTTTTGAAACACGTGTACTAAGAGGAGGTACACAAAAAAAATCTTGATAGATTTTTGTTCCTTTTTTTTATTTTACCAAAAAAAAATGTGGACAGACAATAGTTAAATTAAACTAATTGTGTGTTTAGCTTTTCTTTTCCCGTGGTTCCACACTTATGTATTTTTTTTTATAGAGGTACAAAAAGAAGAAAACTCACCTAAGTGAATTTGAGGGGAGAATAATTTTATGCCCGAGTTCAACTCAGTTCCTTAAAAAACAATTTTCGATAATTTTTTCCAAACACTTGAGTATTATGGCAGTACTTGATCTTGTGTTGTCAGTTATTTTTACAAACGACTGTTTTTCTGTGGGTGTGGCTGTGTATAAATCGTTCTCGTATTGGACAGACTTTAATATTCAGTAGATGTCGAATCGCTAGTTTGTCAAGACGTTTAGTATTGGAATATATGTAGATCGCTAATGTATTAATACCAGCTTTATTTCACGTTCAACACTGCTGTGGGAACGCGTGGAGTTTGTGTATTTTTCGAGTACTGTCGCTATTGATACGGTGAGAACGAAATTCTCGAATCTTCTCTGTTGCCACTGTTGTGGGACTGGCAAGGTATTGCGGTTTTTCGACGTGAATGCGTTTCTAGAATTCTTCGTCGACCCAGATGTGGGATTGGTAAGGTATTTAGGTTTCGCCGTGAGTGCGTTTCTAGAATCCTCGTCGCCACTGATGTGGGTGCCAAAATTGGGCCCACAGAAGTAAAACACGGAACACGGATTAGATGTAAGAAAGATATATTAACAACAGGTTACAGAGATAGTGTAAGCAGAGCTTACTATAAGTTACTCTTCAACACTGCTAGTCGTACGAGGCTCTCACTGTCTCTCTCTATCACTCCCTGTCACTCTCCTTTAGAGTGCTATGTCGCCTACTTAATATAGGCCTGGAAGAGTCTATTGTGTAGGTAGTTTCCGGTCTCACAATAGGAAGTTAGATTTTAAAAAATGAAATAATACATTACCAGGAATAGATTTTTGTAAAAATAAAAAAAATGACTCAAGCTTCAAAGAAAATTAGAATTTGGCATTAAATGACCCATAAGGAGTTGATATGCTGTTACACAAACAAAAGAATTGGGAAAGCGGATTAACATATATTTTTTATTAATTTAAAGCTCCCAAGAAAAGTAAATTTCGGCATTAAATTACCCATAACTTCGCAAGCAAATGTATGATGAACTTTGTTTGGCCTTCAAATATATTGCGTCATCCGTAATTGCTTCTGATATTTATCACGCCTAGACACAATTGTCTCGACTGTTGATTAATTATACTACGGACATTGACTGCGATGGATGTTACTTCAAGAAAGCGTACGAAAATTGTAACGCTGCATGAACACACTGGCAAGCCTTACCAGTGAGCAAATCAAAGTAATATAGGATGACCCGGAAACTTTCCTGATTTAAATCCAATCGAAAATCTGTGGCCAGTCTGCAAGGAACGACTTTGTGTAATGGACATACGAATTAGTAACACGTGCGCTGCGTCATTTTTCATTGCACAAATATGAAAAAAAGTAAATAATTAATTTTCCCAAGGGTGTATTACATATTCTTATAATCTACAATTCTTACCTCTGCTTACAAAGATAAAACAAACTCTTTCTTTAAAACTCTACCTTGAGTGGCTCTTGAAATCTATTATCTTTCTATAACTTTCTCTCCTTCATAATTTATATTTCTTTCTCTCATTTTTCATTCGTCTGCACCATTTGTTTATCTCCTTAACTTTTTATTTTATTTTTATGGTTTGGTAATTTTAATCTTTTTTGTTTACTTTGTTCAGACTGTTGTCATCATCTTTATTGCCATAATCACGACATTCAGATATTTGAAATTTCGAACGTTATTTTGTCCACCGTGGTAGACTGTTCTACTTCCACGTACTATGCCTCTTCCGGGTGCCATAGTCATTTCTCTTTATCTCAACTCTCCAAAATTTTGTTCTAAATTTTGAACTCACAACACTTTGGGTCAAGTCACTGAATGTAACTAACGCTTTTATCCACTGGGCAGTGTGTCCTTAAGGACATCAATGTATGAATTTTGAGGAATTATAAACTTAATGCCTCTGTAATATTTTTTTTTTATCATAGCTCATATTGTATTTTTTTGTTCCAATTGCTTTTCTCTAGCTCTTCGCATTACTGGTTCCCATGTTGTATTCATTTCTATGCTTGGCCGGATTAAGAGATTTTATGGCCTAGCATATGTGCTAATTTCGTATTTTTAACTGATTTACTCTGTCTAATATTTCAACCTCATCCCACAGGACGCAGTGATCTCACTTTTGCGTTCATATGTGGTCATCTGCAGCAGATTTTTCTATTTCACCTCGTGTTAGGGCTTGACGATATTCTTACAGTCTTATCGTATCGTCTTTCTCCTATTTGTTACCGCAGCTGCACGGGATGCCGTACACACAGTCCTTAGTCATGTTCTCCGATATGGAAGGCCTTAGTCGGAAGAGGTGTCTGCGAAGTGTTGAACTACTTTTGAAGATTGTCTTGATATTATGTGGACCACAGATATTCTGAATTTTCTCCTATAATCCCTTTAGATTGGGTAGACTAGCGAAGATGTTTTCTGGGTTTTGTTATCTTCACGTGCCTTTCTATCCAAACTTGTCGGAGCTGCTGTCATGCACCCAAGGTCGTTATTACGCTGTAGGGTTCTGATTATACTGAACATTTCTTGTTCATATATTTCTGGATCGCCACTTATAACAATTATTTGATGATGTAAGCAGCGAAGGTTCCCTTTACACTGTATGGGAGGTGGGATTTGAAATTGAGGTATCATCCGGTGAATTTTGTCTTGCAATATACGGATGTCTTAAACTCATGTTTTGTTCGGGAATTTTGTACATCCAGAAATGCAAGTTTGTTGTTTTCTCTCTGCATTGTCAACTGTATAGATCATCTTCAACCATGGTAGTGTTGAAATAAGAGTTTGATACTACTAGAGATTGACTTGATGTGACACTGTTGATATCGTTGCCTGCTTTCCTTTCGCTACAGTAGTAAGATAAACGGTTGCAATAAACACGTATACAAAAACATATTCACACTAATATTTCACAAATTTATTACTAAACTAAAAGTTTGAATTTGATTCAAACGATATGATCTTCTAAACGATTTCTCAATTATATTACGTTCAGAAAAAACTACTGTCGCCAATTTTCTACGAACTCTTTCAGGATACTTTCTCAATAAATGCTGTAAATAAACATTAATATTTTCCATCTAATGATTTTTCTTTGCAGAAAGCTCAGAATATTTAAAGTATATATCCATTTTACTCATTTAGGAATTAGTTTAGGCCAGGCCCATGTCAGATGATGTAGTAATTCAAAAACGGCTCTTTAAGTAAGAAAAAGCATTAAGAACTATTCTTTCTGTCAATGTTAAGAAAAAAACATTTTGTCCGGATAATCTAAAAATGTTTTGGCCAATTTCAAGCAAGGATTTTTTTCTCTCGAACATATTCTCTCGAATATTTTCAATGATATTGACTTCATCCAAACTGTTATTAAACAAAAGCCAAAGAAGATTGCATAGGCATTATGAAAACCGTTCAATACAAGCTACACTTCAAACATAAAACAGCTTCATGAACTCGGAAATTTGTCAACTCACCTCATTGAACAGTGGCGCTACGCCCGTCATTGAAGAATAAACTGATTACAGAAACATTGGTTGGTTGGAATCAACGACAATAATTAAGTGTCTATACCCTATCCGATAAAAGTAACAATGGTTAACACATACTAAAAAAGAGAATCACTCACCCCCACCCCCAAAAAAATTAAAAAATAGGACCACTTCATTAGATACTGCACCCTGAATTAAATACGAGTCCGGAATATCTTAATATTAAAAAAAAAAGTAAAATCAAATATGGAATCATCATACGTTTCTTTATATCAAATAGAAACAAAAAACTGTCTGAGTAACAAAATTAGGAATGAGTAAAAACAATAAATAAAAGCACACGTTCCTCAATGCATATCTCTATCTCTCTTTTTCTTTCTTTCTCTCTCTTTCTCTCTCTTTCTTTCTTTCATTCTCTCTCTCTCCCCTCTCTCTCTTTCTCTCTCTCTCTCTTTCTCTTTCTCTCTATCACTTTACACAAGCGTAAATTTGAACAAAAAATAATAAAGAAATAGAAGTAAAATATTGTCCGGGCAAACGGTAACAATTCGTTTTTTTGTTTTCGTTTTTTGGCCAATCACCAAGAACGGGCGCAATTGTAAATGACAGTCGGTTTTTCGTCTCGATTCGTGCTGGACGAGTTTTTGGCCGTCTCAGAAGAATTACATTCGCTTGCTGCTTAATGTAAGTGCTGTCCCCAGACACGGATGCAACAATGGACATCTTTGCAACATTAATCGAAGGTGAATGAACACAAAGATTATTATCGGAAAATAAATAAGTCTGAGATTGATACAAGAAACCTGTTCTCATACCGGCCACACACACACACACACATATATATATATATATATATATATATATATATATATATATATATATGTGTGTGTGTGTGTGTGTGTGTGTGTGTGTGTGTGTGTGTGTGTGTGTGTAACTGACAACTTATATTTGCTTACCTGTTTATATATAAATACCATTAATTTTGATGGTCAGATTTTGCCAATATGTGCTATCATATGCACATTCATGCATTTATACACACACGCACACAGACACACACACACACACATATATATATATATATATATATATATATATATATATATGTAGAGAGAGAGAGAGACGTATATATATATATATATATATATATATATATATATATATATATATATATATATATATATATATATATATCATGTCCGGTAGTGGTCAAATATTTCACATATACGCTACAGTCTGTGTCTTAAATAACTGGACTATGGGACTATGTAAATCCTACCAGAGCGCATTCGTAAACCATATATAAATTGGCCATTGTCTCTTTACAATTAAACCATGGATATTACCATCCGCTTATACTTTCTGATAGATGTAACGCATCGCTTAAAGCAGAGAGGAGTTTTGATGTGGCCTAAATATTATTTCTTCAGTCATCAACAAAAATATCCATTTTAAATTTCAATGTTCAAGGAAATATATGACAAACGAAAGGAAATTCTTTTTGTCTGACAAATAAAAGTCATAAGAGAAACTTAATATCCTGTTGACTTGAATTCGGGTGGCAAATTCTTTACAAAAAATCGGAACATTTTATATATATATATATATATATATATATATATATATATATATATATATATATATATATATATATATATATATATATATGTAGTATGATATTAACTGTATATACATATGAATGATAATTGTAGGCTTATATTATATTTCTAGGGTTTGCGACTGTTTCTATCTCGTAACTGATGTTCGTCGGGCTTGGTAAATTCCTTTCTACAGCTTTATATTTCAGTGCTAAGAGATTTTCTGGGGTATTTATCAGGAAATAAATGCGTCTTAGAATACGGGAAATACGGTATATGGAAGGAAATTCGAGCATGGACTTTTTTACACCTTCACGGATCAAATCCAATTGTTTAAAACATGTAACAAACGACAAAGGTTTAAAGAAAATATGAACAAATAGTATGCTCGGAATTAGAAAGAAAAAAAAATTGCAAATGTCTGGGACACATAATGTGGGAAGGGAACATGGAGAAATTGAGTCATTCTTAGACATACTTAATTCCGTAGAGGCACAAGGAAATATATTCGACCTTGCCTACCGAACGCTCCTTTGTGGCCGTGTCGGTTAAGGCACGTCAGCGTAAATGTCGGTTCCGTATAGGATGCAGGTTCGAATCCTGTCAAAGAACGAATATTTTCTATGAAAATTTCTCTGACATTCAGGCCGGTAAATGTTATTTAATACTGTTTATTATAAACAGAGAATTTACATAAATACTTGTATCTATAACGTTAAAACATAAAAATGCCTTTAATAAATAAATTGTCGGACTTTGTCCATTTCTTAATATATAACGTCATTTGTTTACATTTGATACGCCATGAGCAGTTATGAATATTCGAGATTCATGGAAGATTGAGTCTATAAGCAATAAATTCGACCTTGTCTACCGAACGCTTCTTTGTAGCCTAACGGTAAGGCACGTCAGCGTAAATGACGGTTCCGTATAGGATGCAGGTTCGAATCCTGTCAAAGAACGAATACTTTCTATGAAAATTTCTCGGACATTCAGGCCGGTAAATGTTATTTAATACTGTTTATTATAAACAGAGCATTTACTTGAATCTATAACGTTAAACATAAAAATGTCTTTAATAAACAAATTGTCGGACTTTGTCCATTTCGTAATACAAGGAAATATGTTTTAATCTAAATAACGAGCTCGTGGAAATAGATGGCAGAATAGATAGTCGGAGAAACAACAAGAAACGAATCTCCCTTCAGGAACAAACTTTAGGAAATGCTATAAAAGAACAAGACTACACTTTTCTCTCCACATGATCCGCCATACCAGATTAAGTTGTTGTTCTTTTTCGTTCCTTGAATTTATTCGTGTATGGGACCAATTTTACGTCGGACCAGCGAAATTAAGCAACGTCGAATCTGGTCAGTACGCAGGCCGCTGGTCGCTTGGCAATACTAGGTGTTTAAGGATGTGGAGCTGATACAATGGATAATGGCTTGTTAATCGCTGAGCTGAGTTCCCGTTCCAGTTGTGTTCGTTATAATCACTTAAGTGGAAATTATATACATCTAATCCTATGGGTTAATTAGTAAATCTTTCATCTCAAAAACAAAATTCTTACAATTTAAAATAGTTTATACCTTTCAATGTGCTGCAAGTGTTGATAAGCCAGAGAAAACGAATCGGCAAACCAACTTTAAGATAATGAATTGTGGACTTACATTTAAATCCCAATCATCGTGATAACACTGTTTGCAAATCATTTAGATGTAATCCAACGACCCTCTTGAAACATTCAGTGTAGTTATATCGTTAGTAATACTAGATGTACTTCTTTTGTTTCTAGAATCAACTAAATATAATTGTAGAGTGCCATGTTCATCATAAGTTAGAAAAGAGGAAAATTCGCCCTCCACAACTGAACGCCAGAATTCCACGAAACATCTTTTTTATTCATGAGAATTTTATCAAATTTCTTCAAATATTTCTTCATGACAATTCCTTCAGTATTCACCTAGCAAAGTAAAATATTCGAGGCCGGTTTACCCAGATTCTTTCCACTTTGAAATAAGAGTTTCTTAACGAGATAAAAGCTGTCATTATTTTTCACGTGTCATTTGTCATAATTATTGCACTTATATGCATGTATTATTATATATATATATATATATTTTTTTGTATATTCTTTAAGGTATTTTAGGCGTAATTCGATATACATGGCGATGAGTTTCCGTCCTTGACCGGAAGGACGATATTCATTTGCATTTTCAAGACAATCGGAAGCTACAAATAAATCATTTTTTAAACATAACTCGACACGTGAAACAACAAACGCAAATAAATTATAGCAAGAACCTTACTAGCGCTTTTTTTTTTAAATTCAATCACTCCCTTCAAGTATTTTCATCTTTTCCTCCATCTTCGCTCTCCTCTCTTCAAGTCAATTGTTTCTCTGTCTTTTCACAATCTACATTTCAACGTGTCTCCAATTCTATTTCTTATCTTCTTCATTATCTCTGTATGCGGCTCACTTCATCTCTCCCTAGATTTATCTTTTGTTTTGTGTCGATTTATCACAACGATTTGAGGTATACAGCCACATCACGTCGAAACACCGGTTCCCATACGATGGTCAATACCTAGGACGGTAACCGCTTTGGAATACCAAGTGTAGTAAATTTAGACGGGTGGCTTCTTTAAAGGATAATGGCTCGGAATTGTTAATAGGAAAGCTGAGCTCCAATTCCAACTGGATTAATTATATTCACTTACGTGCAAATACACTTGGGAAAGATATGAATCCATGCCTTTGGGTTAATTAGTGAAACTAGCATCTGTAAATCATTATTATCTCCAAAATAAACTCTTACAATATGAACATATTTCTAGGTTTAATTAAACTGCAGTAAGATTGTGACCTATTTATTTATAAATAATCTATTAAAAGACAAGAGCACAAACACAGACTCAACCACACATATGCATATATATATATATATATATGTGTGTGTGTGTGTGCGCGCGTGTGTGTGCGTCTGTAGTGTATTAGGGCAGCAGATCATTATTTAAACATATATTGTTAGATATAACAGACAATGAATGTCTGTTAAGTCTGATCATGAGTCGTTCTATAGTTAGTATGTTTGCTTTAATTAAAGGGTGAAAATAAAAACAAAAATTGTTCAACATTTGCATTAAATTGGTCCTTGATATAAGTTTTAATAGGTAGAAATGTTAAACCCATTAATAATAATAAACAAGTTAAGCTCATCATATATTATAAAAAATTTAAACCAATTGACTTCATATTCCCTAATCACCCTACAACTACACAACTCTGCAAGTCCTCTGCAAAAACAAAACCAAAACCACAAAAAAAACAATGTAGGACATCAATGTCTACGCCCGTTCAGAGATTATATGTCTGATACTAATAATAAAAACACTTCTTAAAAGGGGCTGGGGCTGAAGATAATTATAAATGATATGTCCTCCGGAGCCCAAGCAGTCGACGCAGGCGTCTTTCAGGGGTTACTACATGGACCAACTCACTTTTTAATATACATAATAAATTCGGATAATTTGTAAAGATCTATGCCGATGATACGTCTATATACGGGCTCACATATTAAACTCTGCGTGTTCAGAGATTGAAGACTGATCTCTCCCGAAGACCAAATGAATTTAATTCCATCATCGCCGGTCTGTCCACGAACTACTACGAATCAGGATGAACGGATGTCTTCGCGGGGAGGCACCGTGTCTTGAAAGACAGTTTGGCCTCAAAGTCACAACGACCTCAAGCGGAACTCGTACATATGATTCATTGCTAAGGATGCAGGTAAAACGGTCGGCACTCTGTACGAACCCAGTAAGTACCTGACACCTCCTATGTTCTACATTTGCAAGATCCAGATCAACGAAAAAAGGCGTAATTTTGTCCTATTTAGAAGGGAGCTGCCCAGACCAGACTCTCTAAGACTTTGCGGGTGACGAATTATTCTCCATCCTCCAAAGTTTTTTCCCACAGGTGTTATGTGGAACTAGCAACAGAGCCGCTACTTTAACGGAAAGTACTCGGACGAACTACATTCACTGGTCCCGCCAAGTTAAACATTCACAGCAAGAACACGCCATGCCACTTACAAAGTAGCAAACCACAGACATTCCCTCCATATTTCATCGGTGAGAAGTAAGTTCTACTCGATCATCTTCTTCCCACAAGCCACTGCCCTGAGGAACCAACACTCAACAGGATGATCCCCGATCACTACAATCGTAACCTATAAAAGTTTAGAGTTAACCGTTATCTTCCTATACGCAGAAATAGCCTTCTAGCGTAACCTTCTACCTTGAGTGGCCCTCGAGCTTTGTAAAGGCTGAACATTATTGTAAAAAAAAAAATGCTGCTTCATATCTATTGTCTTCCTAAGATCCATAAGATTAATATTCGTGTGAGAAATTGTTATGGGAACTTACCCATACTAATAATGGACTATTCCTGACATTATAAATACTGCGCCTCTCAAGAGGTATGAGGGTATTGTAAGACAAGGAGAGATAATTGAGAGCATATTGTAAGGACATTGGAATAGTGATACTTGTCGAGACAACATAGTTCACTCTAACCAAATCTGATAGTCATTACTAATACTTCTACTTCTTTGTATTATATTTCTGTTGTAATATATATTTGTATTCCATATCTGTGTTCGTGTTATTCTTTCATTGGTTCTAACCTTGGACCATCACCGTGGTACAAGGAAATTGGACCATAACAGAAATATAGTTAGTTGCACGAGCTATCCATGTAAAATTCTGACAGATTCCTGGTACGTATAATAAACCCACTTCGAGTGAAAATGTCTCGTAAGCTGTTAAATTATAGCTTTTATCTCCCTTAACGACCTTTGGCCTTTAACGGACATTCTGATTGTTCCATTTCTCGCACCGCCGGTGTCTTTTCGGAAAGAGAACTCTCGCCCTCATGTATGATACTTTTCTTACGTCCTATGTTTCAAACCCTTTTTTATCCTGTCCATCTTTGGTAAGAATCACTTATCTTCTCCTTTGACAAAAGTAGATAATTATTTTAGTTAGTGAAATTGTCATCTGCTGGTTTTTTTCTTTTATTTAATCTATTTTTATTTTTATTTTACTAAAGATCATATCTTTCGTAACACACGGACATTTAAAGTTGCCTCATTCAATGATTCTTAATGGAGTCCCTGCCGTTTTCCTTCTTAGTGTTATATCTACCAATGAACTACGCCTTTTCTTTGATGTTCTGTGTTTTTATCTAGACCCCCCAATTTTTTGTCATACTTAGGCCCATTCTCTCTCGTATTTCTTCCTGTTATTTGTTCATATTGTTTGTGAAACTGTATTTTTATTCCTTTTTCAGTTTTATCATTTTTGGTAAAATGGATGAAACGCAAAATTGCGTCAGAGTCTTATTTGCGTAAAAGTGTTTATATGACCGTCTGAGGATGGGAACACGTTTAACGAAAACGACCGCGCGTTCAGAAAGTTACAGAAGTCTTTAGCACCTATTAGGTACCTATAAAACTTAGTGTAACCGATGTTCGCAGTTTCCATCTTGATAAACTTGGATATAATGAACCTGTTTTCATTTGGAATGTATACTTCCGTTAAAGAACGTATTTCTAAATGATGGAAATGTTGACATTCTGTGTTCAGAAAACAAGGGTTTGATATATACAATCAGGGGGATTTTTAGCAATAGTTTTGCCGTTGTCAACAATGATTGTAATATTACGTGGAAGGCATCGAGGGTATGCCTTAAAGAATTGCACCGTTAAAACCAAAAGTATGGTTGAGATTCGAATATAACACCTTTAAAACTATGGTGCAACCATGCATCTGTACAAATAATGATGGACCATATGAACTTAGATATTCGATCCAGTTCACAATAGAACATGCAAACAATAATCAAGTAGTTTTTTTTGGATGTACTAGCAAGATATTCGGCTATCAATGAATTCATTGGGTATTAGCTTAGTTTCTTTTCCAACCATCCAAACTGCCTAAAGAAAGTGACTATCTGAAGGTTAATACATCGTTCCAAAATGTGATCAAGACACATACCAACAGAAAATGATCAGCATCGAACGTACCCTTCGGAATAATAATTACATTAAAAACTTCTACAGGCAGAAACAGAAGGCTAACGGAGTAGAGATGTAAAACTGCAACGACGACTTGTCTTCTTTAAGTCAAGGACTTATTAGAAAGAACTGAGATCGGCGGTTCATGCAATAACAGGAAAATATTCAAAGGCATTAGATTTGTTTAGAAATTTCTACTAAATTAAGCCTAACACAGTGGAGGGTATGGCGAGCGGAATATGAGAGAATAGGATATTAAAAAAAAGGGACACTGTCTATTCCATTCATTGCAGTTGTGGCAAAGAATAAATGAATGAAACCATCCGCTCTCTGAAACTAAGGTTAGAACAACACCTAAAATCATCATAGGCGATAAAATGAAGCTAGGCATGGCTGATCATGTATATAGGAAGAATTGTTGTCTCTCACAATAAAATAAAAATAGACAGAAAAAACTGAAAGATGTTTGAATGAATCGGATTAAGTTAAAAGAGTCTCCTTTGTAGGTTGAGGATACAAAAATATAACCTTTAATAGACAAAGAAATAAAAATGACAACAAGGCCCTTCCAGCAGCAGCAGTGAAAAACGAAAAACTTTGGTGAATGCAGTGAAGTGCGATAAGCAGCAGCAGCAGACACGCCTGCAAACGAGAGAGTCACTGTCAACAGCAGGCATATTCGTTTTAATGTTCGAAGCTCTATATTCAGTATTAACACGTGGGACAATAATCGAGTGCATTAAATTATTTCTTCGTGAATGTGCACCGGGTAGTGTAAGCTTACTGGAATAACTGAGTAATTGAGCGCTAATAGATAAGAAGAATACAAGATATCATTTGATGTGGATAGCGGAACGAGAACAGTTGACGCCTGTAGATTAAAAGTTCCGGTTCGGAATTTCCTGTAGGCTGTTCGGGTTGAAGAAAAACTGACGAAGCCCAGAGGGTACATGCATACAACATTGAGATAGTAATAACAAAGATGAAAACAATAATTCAGTTTGACATAAGCCAACTACTTTTCATCAATTCTGACAGAAAGAATTTCTGTAGTACCACGTTCTAAATAGACATGTTATTTAAATATGTATATATATATTTATCTTCCATATAAATAACTGCGAATGTTAGTGTTTTAGCGTTTCAGGCGTTTTCATCTTTACTCCCACAGGCTGTAGACCACCATAACTTACCGTGAGCAGATTAAAAACATTTCTGGGTCGGATCCAGACCCGCAATCCTAAGTTTGTTTTCGGCAATTTTTTAGATTTTCTTTTTTTTTTTTTGAGGGGGGGGTTGAGGGGTATGCGGGACAAATTCTTTTGCATGATAACAATTTTTATTTCTTGTAAAAGCATTTGGGAAAAATTGAAAATAATTACGACAGTCACTCATGAAATAATAATAATTGTTTGTTAGGGAAATTAAGGGCCTACGTACTTCAAACTGCGTGTCAATTAAATGGCGCTAAAATAATTATCAATGAATTTTTAAAATTTAAGCTTAAATATTAATGCAGTCCTTAAATTTAGCTTTTAATTTTGAGTTTATTGTTGCCTATCGCATACGGCAGCAGTATGCCTCGCAAAAAGAAATCACCGCAGAGTACCAGATTCCAATAAAAAGAGCCAAAGCTGCAGCGAGAAAGTTCAGTTCAAATAAAACCCATATCTAACGGCATCCGAAAGAGTTTCCATTGCTAAGAATATGCAAAACATTAGGGAGTCTCAAACTACTAAACAAGGTGAAGGTCAATGAAGAGCCCCCCGCAGGAGCTAGATTAATTACCGCCCAATTGGGCGGCTTTTAAGCTAGTTTAGTTATGTACTTATAAAAGACAAACGTCCACTTGTATCAGATCTTACATCAAATACCTTATTGTACATTTTTATTTTGTTAGAGGCTGAAATTCACCTTTTATTTTATAAATTTTTAATTATAATTTTAGTTTACTACTTCAAACGTTATTTTTAATAGATAACCGTATTTGAGTAGATCCTCGTTTTTTTTTTTTAGCAATATTTATTTCCTCTACAGGTATTCGAGAGACCTTAATAAAGGAAGTGTGCCAACGGAGCGTTTACTCAAATAAGGGTATACACTAATAATAATGTTTGATGCAATAAAAACATTTTTGGATTAAAAAATTGAAATCCATTAATATTTATAAATAAAAAAGTACATTTTGATAATGTTACCAACACTAATACTAATTTTATCGTGATAATGATGTCTTGCATAACATAAGATAATGTTTTGCTAAGTACAGACAAACTGAAGAAAGCCATATAAAAATAAAACTTAAGGTGTTAAATAATAACGCCACTACGATTATTATTTTTTTTTCTACTGCTATTTGCCAAGTGAGGACACAAAATTAGGATTTTTTTCGTACACCAAATATTTTTCACCTTTCTAAAGTCTCTTTCAATATTGTTTTTTTCTGTCCAGAAAAAATATCACCTGCGCGCATATTAAATCACGTATAAAATTGCAATAAAATATATGCAAATAAAAATACACAAAAATGTCACTATTATTATTATAATTATTATTATTATTATTATTATTATTATTATTATTATTATTATTATTATTATTGCTGTTCTTGTTGTTTTTGTTGTTGTTATTGGACAAAGACAATGGATTTTCAATTGCTTTTCTTCTTTGCAATTTTTCTTTCTTACGATAGAATGTAGGTTGCAGATTAAGCTATAGAAAATTCGTCCATAAATTTATGACCTAACGCTTTTGGCTATTTGTCTGGCCATTTTCAGCAGCCATGATTTTTTAATGAAGGCAAAGACCTAAATAATTGGGAACACGAAACATAATCTTTATCTTTGTGGAAAAAGTCAAGGTCATAATTCATCTTCGTTCAGTTTTTGTGTTAATATAACATCACGTACAAGACAGTGTTGAATGAACAGATAATTTTTGTTAGAAAGATTTTAATAGTTCCTTATCTAATAAAAAAATAAGGCGATCACCAATTTTATTACTACAGATTTTAACATTTCAACAAAGAATAGATATATTGCAAATGACGTTTAGATTTCAGTGATTGAGTTCTCAGGATAGTTGGCACATATGCAACTGTTAGTTGCAGTAATCTTGTATGTCTATAAAAATAAGAGCGTTCCCATGAAGAAAATGTCTTACTGTTTTATATGCGAGAAAGAATGATTACAGATTTTTTGTCACTACCCAGATTTTTAAATAGATTTTTAAGAAAATATGTTTTTGTCTAAATATACCATTTCTAGTGGTATCCAAAACAATGTCCTCATTTAGGACTGAAGCGATAATCATTGGTTAAAAATTAATAAATGTAAATTTAAATTTTAAGTATATTCCAAACTGAGGTTCTGCGTGTCATTCCATACAGAATAACATTTATTTTTCAAATTGTTATCAGCTGACAGTGTTCACCTGCGGCCTAGTCTCAAAACCAGGTTTCATGATGAATATATAATTTTAATGTATACTATAATTATAGGAAAAAGTGGTCGATATGAAGAATAGAAGGAAGTATAAATATAAAAGTGAGCACAATGGTCAACACTGAGTGACGACAGCCTTTTCTCCTGTGAACTGAATAATGAAAGTATGAAATAGACTATCGCCACTCGCATTTCACATCACTCTACACGCGTCCTGGGTATGACGATAAACTACACCCGCGTCCTGGGTAAGAGGATAAAATAGGTTCAACAGCAATGCCTCTCATAATACGTTTTTGAAAAAATAATGTTACCAGCTGTACGTTTTTGAAAAAAAAAATATTACCAGCTAGACGTTTTTGAAAAAAAATAATATTAAGAGCTATACCATTTTGAAGAAAAAAATACCAGCTATAAGTTTTTGAAAAAAATATTACCAGCTATACATTTTTGAAAAAAATATTAACAGGAAAAAAAATGTCGTCAGCATTAAATGACCGATTGAGGTTGATATCCCGTAAAACAAACCAAACAAAAATCACTCTACACTTTAATATATCTATATCTATATATATATATATCTATATATATATATATATATATATATATATATATATATATATATATATATATATATATATATATATATATATATATATATATATAATTATTTATTTATTAAAAAATTATAACATAAATATGATATAAAATCTACACCTCTGGTGTCTTATCAAGTGATGATGTTGAATGTAGATTGTAGAATAAATGTTTTAAAAGATTCAAAATAATTAACTGCCCCTCGTAAGGGAAAATGGTGTCACATGAACTGAAATGACCAATCAAAATACAAGTATACGAGAATTCAAAAAACTTGACAACGAAGTAAGGTTCTAATAACTATTAAATGCATTAAAGTTAGATTTATACTAAAACAGAATTTATTCTAACGAATAAGTATTAAATTGTACGATAAAATTTGAAATTAAAATTAAAAACTACCAATTTCAAATTATGTATTGAGCACTCTTTTAAGAATAGTAATTGTTGGTTATTGGAATTTATTCCGTATACACCAATCATATACTTGGGTATATATATATATATATATATATATATATATATATATATATATATATATATATATATAGATATACATATATATATATATATATATATATATATAGAGAGAGAGAGAGAGAAACGCCAGAAATCTGAAAAAAAAACGTGCAGCAAAATAAGATTAGTAATTTATGCATCTGTAGAAATAATTATAGGTGGCCATTAAATGTGGCTTCTAAAACAGAAGCTATCATTTTTTAAAGCAGAAGTAACACATATTAATGGCCAAAATGAAACGTACAAAGGATGGACGCAGATACTTTAAATGTAAATGGTGCAACCATAGGTCTCCATTTAAGTTGGAAAATCTTAGATACTCTACCAAACTAACTAATCATCGATGAATCTGAAAGACAAAAAAATAAACAAAAACAACAAAAAAAACAAGAGGAACCGTTTGTAATATAGAAAATTTAAAAAAATGCAGAACCATACAACAATCACAAGGTCTGCCAACAGGAAAACTTAGCGATTATTCCATTTCCGGGTCCCCCAAGCCTTTTAAACTAGAAATCCGAAGTCTTAAGTCCTTGCTTACATAGAAAAATTTCCTTAAGTTCAGATCAGGTTGAATAATCTAACTGCCCACCTTCTTCTTCTTCCTCCTCCTCTTCCCACTCCTCCTCATCCTCTTCTTCTTCTTCTTCTTCTTCTTCTTCTTCTTCTTCTTCTTCTTCTTCTTCTTCTTCTTCTTCTATTATACCTTAAACATCTCCTAATGACTTGATTTTTTTTACCGATTTTTACCACTAATTTTACTGCAGAATTTTTATTGGTTAATTCAGTAGAAACAAGCCAGTTCTATTTCTATGTGCAGTCTTCTTTCCGGTCGTCGTTGATCATCACTCTCCACAATCTCCTATCCCTTTATTCTCTCAGCAAAGGTTGTCTCTTTCCAATCCCTCCCATTTACAATCCACTATCCATTCAAATAAGCATTGATGGGTAGTTGATCTGATGCTTTCACCTATCCCTTTTCCTTAGATGTGTTTTATGAGTGACGAATTTTCCAAGCCTTCTTTCCTCATTTAATCCCTAGGAAACATTAGCTCTCTCTTTCTTCATGATGTAATGAATATGCATACACCTGGGTCCCCCCCTAACAGTAATATGATTGGCTGGTGTCAGCCATACATACAAACTAATGTGAAGGTACAGGAGGACGCCTATTGGCTACGCATATTGCCTAGTTCTATTGCCTACCATTACGACGAGGACCAGTCCATTACGGTTACCTGCTAGATTGTCCTACTCGGTTACAGTAGTCAACAACCACTTTGCTATTTCAAACAAATATATCCATTTCCGAGACATATAACTTGACCTGAGTGTAAATGTTACTTCTTGTTTTCTTTGAAACTAATTCGTTCATTAGGCGATCCATCCAAGGAATTCACGGCTTTAATCTGTAGAACCAAATTTATGTTACTGCCAGTTCCTCAATTCATTCTATATCCGAGCTTTCACTGTCATATATGTCGATTGATGTCAAATACAATTTGTTTTTAGCAAAATGTTCTTGATTTTCAGTACTTTTCTACATTACTGGTTACAATGTATCACCCCATCTAAGGCAGTAAATTCACTAAAACATGAAAGGTTACAGCGTGTGGAAGAATTAGGAACAGAAACATTAATAATGATTGGGAAAAGAAAAGTTTAATCAGGAGGAGAGTAGATAACGATTGACATTGCATTTAATTTTTTGCAAATTAAAGTAGGTTAGAAAGGATAGTGTCTTTACATGCGAGAAGTGCGAGAAAATAAACTGTTAGAATCGAATTTACGGTTATATCTCGCCAGCTCAACTGTAAATTGGTGAGATATCGACGCCATTTTATTACTTAGCCTAAATTGAAAAAGTAACTATTTTTTTTTTTTACATATGCAGGCTAGCTACTTATTTCATTCATTCAAACCTTATATGATGATTTGAAGAATTTAGTCTGATTTCATGTGTGAGAGGGCTTACAAAAATATCACGTTGAAATACCAATTGCCGTCCGTTAAAAAAGGTTGATCTTTATCAGTAAACTAAATAGATGATCGCTCGGGAATACCAAGAGTTGTAATACCGGATGTGTGGATGGGATAAGAATAAAAATTCGAAAGGAGAAATCGAAGAACTGAGATTGAATTCCAGTCGGTTTCTGTATATTCACTTACTTGGGAACTGTATGAATCCAAACCCTATATATCCCCAGTTATAGATTAAATAGTATGACTTGTATCATAAAATCACTATTATTACGAAAAATTTCGCACAATCAAAAAATATGTTTCAGTTTTAAATAAACTCAAAATGTTGATAATCCATAAAAACAAATCAGTCTTACACGTAATTGAAACCGCGTATTATTTTCATTGCTCAACAGAAATATCTGTTAATGTTTCTGAGATATTAAGATTATCCTCATCGCCATTGCTATATTCACAAAGTTTCGGCCTTTGTTTGCCCCGGCTTTCTTCAGGTGATTGGAATTTTGAAACGAACCCTTTATTTCGTCCAGTGGGGTATTTTTTTTTTTTTTTTTTTAGTTCCACGTGCTATACCTTTTAGAATGCCTCAGTTATGGCCGTTTAACTCAACTCTCCAATTTTTTTTTGGTTCACCACTGCTGTGGTCTGGTATTGAACGCACAAATCTTTGATTCTAGTCACTGGATCTAACCAACCCCTTTTTTCACTGGGCCATGTGTTCTTGAGAACATCTGCGTATGAATTTCTGGGACTTATAAACCTAATGGCCCAGCAATCATTTTTGATGGTGAGACATTAGGTTATCTTTACAACGGCCGAAACGTTGCGAATATAGCAATAAAGATGAGGATAACAGTCCGAATAATGTGAATAATGCAAGTAATCATAATATCTCATCTCAGACATCCAATCACCTAAAGAAGGACGGATCGTACAACGGCCGAAACCTTGTGAATATGGTAATGAAGATTGCGATGACATTCCGAATAATGTGAATAATGCAAGTAATCATAATACCTCATCTCAGACATCGAATCACCTAAAGAAGGACGGATCGTACAACGGCCGAAACCTTGTGAATATGGTAATGAAGATTGCGATGACATTCCGAATAATGTGAATAATGCAAGTTAACAGAAATAATAACAGAAAATAAAATCTGTCATTAAACTTCTGGCACAATGCATATGCTGCTATGTTTTACTGAAGAGAGATTATCATATTTAATTATTTTTA
This sequence comes from Acanthosepion lycidas, assembly GCA_963932145.1. NCBI lineage: Eukaryota > Metazoa > Mollusca > Cephalopoda > Sepiida > Sepiidae > Acanthosepion > Acanthosepion lycidas. The sequence continues at coordinate 110,145,924 of OZ010586.1, forward strand.
TATATTTGTTGTTTATTATTTGCTTCTATTTTGAGTACACGAAGAAAATTAACCATCTTTTGATATGGAGAGTGCACATAAATAATCCTGTGGAATCAATTGGCCGATATTTTGTTGGTTCACTGAGTCCTACTAGACAATCTTTCTCCCTAAAATCTATCTTACATGTTTATAAGTCTACCATCTGTTCATGCTTAGAATTTTGCTGCCACATATGGCCCGGATATTTTGCTATATATTTAGAGATTCATGGTAATGTCCAAAGAAGTATTTGCTATCTTATCATCCCGGCTTCAGTCACTTTTCCATTATAAAAATGTAGCTTCCCAGTGACCTTTCTATAAATACTTTCATGGTTATTCCGCCGACAGACGTTTACCTAGATTTTATAAATTTAAACGCTGTACTGGATAAGCAAAAAAGGGTGTCATTCATTTAAAAATGAATTGGCTAGATGTAACTGTAATTTCTTTGCTAGCAGTTTGTTTTCCCGTAATTCCTCCAGTGGAACTTCTGACTTGCTGCATTCGAGTCAAATTTGATTTTTTAAAATGTAAATACCCTTTCATTCGTTAACTACTGTCTTCTTAATACCTCGTATTAACTTTGTCTCGTTCCTTAAATTTGTTCTCCTTTTTTTTTTAAGGCAATTCATCACAATCAAGGCGGGAGTGCCACTACCACGCAAGGAGTTACGGAGGATTGAGAACAAGAGTAAAGAGGCGTGTTTGAGGAAAGGATACGGAAAAGAGCAGCGAACAAGCTCAGGGTGTCAGATGTCGATTGACATTACAATTGAATATTTGAAGAGTATAATCATCGGTAAAGAAAGTAAGGGGAAGGGAATTTCACAGACGGGAAGTGCGGGACAAGAAGCTGCTTGAGTAGAAGCGACGGTTATATGTAACCGTTTTGACCGTGAAAGGGTAGGAGCGAGCTGCCGGACTGGTAGCTCGCTTATATTCATGTAGTCCGGGAACCAGCGAAAGTTGCTCGTCGGAACAGTTGCCGTGGAAATACTTGTAGAAGAGACAGAGGGAAGTCACGGCACGTCTTTGGGATAGCGATTGTACACTAGATGACCTATCATCTTGCATATTCGTCTCTGGATTTTTGTCGAGGACCTCAAGACGTACAGTGGGAGCACCAGATCATATATGACAGCAATATTCATTTACACTCTGTAAACACTTGAGTATTCGTGGCATTTTATCTTGCTTGGAGTGAAATGATTAAAAAAATAATAAAAAGGATTATTAGTTTCCGTTTTCAGTTTAGACATAAATTTCTGCACATAATGTAAAATAATGTTAAAACTTAACCCACAGAAAATAATTTCCTGAGGTGTAGGGTTGTTTATATTTACATCTGTTCGCTGTTGCAATTACAGGGTTAGCAGTGTTAATATTTTGTGAAATTGATATATTTTCATACAATGTGCATCTTAAGTATGCAGTATAAGTAAAATATACGTATATGAGATGGAAATTGTAAAAGTAAAAAAATAAAAAATAAGCAACAGATATTTTTTCATATCAGCCGCGAAAATGACTTTCGAGGAATAAGTGTTTTCTCTCGCAAGCGATGTCAGAAAAAAAGTTTTTGCTGCATAAAAACGAATTATTCTATCGTTCATGATTTGTCGCTATGTTGTAGCAAACATTAAGTTTGATTTATGTCTTTGCTGTTTGCGACAAAATTTAAAAGAATTTACTCAGATGCAAAATTGTCCACACACACACACACACACACACACACACATATATATATATATATATATATATATATATATATATATATATATTAGGTTGCCACACATGAAATGACGCATAATTGACGCATATTTTGGTTGGTTGTAGATTCCATTGTCTAAGAAAGTAACCTCCTTAGTATATAAAATAACGTTGATATATTCCTGAATCTTTTTCTTTCCAGCTAATTTTTCGTTCAGTTATGAAAATTGATTACAATAAAACAATGTCTAGTAATGTATGAGTAAAAACCGTGCAAAAGAAGCATTTTTACATCGAATCATTTCATGCGATGAGAAATGGACACTCTTTGACAACATTAAGAGATTAGGTCAGTGGTGAGATGCAAGTGACTCACCAAAACAATACCCAAAATCTCCACTGTACCCTAAACAGATAATGGTTACTGTATGGTGGTCTTTCAAAGGAGTTTTTCATTATTCATTCTTGCCTCAAGAGAAAAACTAACAGCAACCTCGTATTATGGAGAAATTTAGTGCATTCACGTTATATTGAAATAGAAACATTATAGACTTGTGAATAGGGATGGCCTAATTTTACTACAAGACAACACACGGCCGCGCGCTTCTCAATCAACTATCCACAAGATGCATATTCTCAATTATAAAATGTTACCTCATCCTCCATATTCACCTTGTATTTCTACTACTCATAATCACATTTTTAAGCATTTTAAGCTTTTCATACGCTATAAAATATACTCCCCAATAAGGAAGAGTCAATCGAAGCATTTGAAACAGTTATCACGGATGAGAATTTTTTTTAAAGATGGGATCGCATTTCAGAAGCTTTTGATTCATTATCTATAAAGTGCGTCATTTCATGTGACAACATAATGCGTGTGTGTGCGTGTGCATGTGTGTGCAAGTATGTGTCTGTCTGTAATTATGGGGAAGAAATCCGATTGTACGACACCTTCAGAAAGTGCCTGAAAAACATAACAAGTGTTGACCCAAGTTTTGAGAATGAAATTAGGTAGACCAAACTATTTGTGTGCCATAGATGGTTGAGCAAGACGAAGTCAGAAGTCATCGTGACTGAGGGTTTGAGAGTACTGTTATTATTCACACTCCTGATCACGCACTCTCTAGGAAATGTAACTAAGATCTATCTGCATAACTGCAAGATGAACCATTTATGGGCGTTGAATATACACAGATATGTAGGACCAGTCAACTGCGAAAAGATTTGATGTGCCGCTGTAGTAGATTGGCACAGTCGAAAACATAGACGGACATATACGCCAATGCGCGTGTGTCCGTGTGCTATTACTTAAAGTATTAGGTTGGTGCAAAAATAATTTCGTTTTCTAACATATGTTACTATGTGAGAAAACGAAATTATTTTTGCACCAACCTGATATATACACTGTCGACTTTCTAAGACCTGCCATTGTTAATATTTTGTATTTCAATTTTTTTTTCGTGAGAACGTACATTAAATCTTTACAAATATCAGTGGTATGTGGTGATTTTCGAAGCGTACCCTAGATGTCACACATGGCTGAAATATGGGGCAAAGTCGAATTACTGCTTTTAAACTAACCAGTTGTTTCCACTGTAACTAAACAGTATAATACGTCATGACGTTTCCCTGTAAGATACAGGTTCGATTCCTGTCGGACGACACATATTTTCTATGAAATTTTTGGGAGATTCAAGCCGGTAAATATAATTATGTATATTATAAACAGATCGTTTACTTAAATAATTGTATCTATAAGAATAACGTATAAACAATAAATATATTAAAATAATAATAATAATAACAATATATATATATATATATATATATATATATATATATATATATATATATATATATATATATAGTGTATTGGGGCAGCAGAGCATTAGTCAAACATATTGTTAAATAGATCAGACAATCAAAGATGATATTCTGTTATACTGACATAGAAGATTGCTATGTGATGATAACGGTCGCGGAATATCAGACGCAGGTTGAAAAGTCATGATGCGAGAGGCCGAAATATTAACAACGGAACCTTATATAGATGCATGGTAATGTGTTGTGGCTAGTTTTAAATGTAATTTTGTTGAGTGTGGGTATATATGATGGTAAAGCAATACATTTTCTCTTTCTCAGTAATATTTACCGACCTCTCCACGAGGTAGCATGTTGCACAAGGCCGTATTTAATGTGGGGCAATCCGAGCCCGTAGGCTCGGTCAAAAATTCCCGTTAGACTGCGCATAAACAGGGTCGGACCTGTCTGCTTCCCCGGACGAGACTATGTCGAAGGGCAGAGTCTCGTCCGGGTCCCTCTCTGCCCGAAGGCTGAGAGATCGACAACAGCTACGAGCTGAGCACCCAACCAGATCGTCATGTAGCCATTTATTTCTCAACGGCCCCATGCAGTCAGGTGTGGCACAAGGCCGAATTTAATGTGGAGTTCCCGAGCCCGTATTCTTTCTTAGTATACTCATTATGAATCTATCTTTTTCAGTTTGTCATTAACGACCTATTTCAGTATGTCCTCATCTATATTTCTGTGTGTTCCTTATCTATCTATCTATCCTTACTTATTTACAGTCATCTCTCTATTACTCTTCTCTCTATCATTCGCTCTGTCTGAGAAGGAAAGGAACTGTTTTATCTTTAGATTTCAGCTTCCATTTTTTTAATCAGCCTGACATCAACATAACATGTTTTATCAGAGTGCATGGGAGGGTCCTTTAATCGAATTTTAGGATACGCTCAACAAAAGTTTCCTTTATTTTTTTTAACTTTATTCTTGACAATGATGGACTCAATAAATATCTAAAATGAATATATAGACCCCAAAAGATAGTAAGATCTAATTTTGTACGCCATTTTGAGTACATTAATGTTCACCTGTAACATCAGTATCCCAGAGAAAGTTAAAATAGTTTACTTTAAAATCAACATTAAATAGGACCTATGGATGAGGATATAAAATTATAGTCAAAAAACTAAGACTTTTCTAACGTTACTGTGAAAATTTTAAACAGAATTAACCTACTTATTGTGAGTTTCTTGTGAAAATGGAGTACGCTTTGTGACTTTTGATTTATGTTACAATAATTAGATTTAGTGCAAATTTGTCTGTTTTTTGTTGTTGTGGTTGTTATTTTTTGTTTTTCTTGCGAAGGCCGACATTTGCAAGACTTGCAGAACTTGTTAAGCATAAAAATTTAGTAAATCAATTTGAAGACATTTTGTGAGTAATCATATATAAAGCATTCTATGAAATTGCTTACAAATTTAAAATAATAATGACTGATAAACAAATGAAACATAGCTTCTTTCTAGCGAGAAGACAACGCTGAAACTCGAGATTTGTTGATCAGACACTTAAAAATCGACATTCAGTACTGAAAGACAAGGAAACAAAGTGAGGGCTCATGCGATGACCACGTCTGTTTTAAATTCTGTTATTGAATGATAAATATAAGGTTGCTCACTTTGAAGAGCGATTTCTTCTGAAGTAAGAGTTTAATAAGAACACACGCAGAAGGAAGTAACCTATTATTTCGACTTGAATGCCCATCAGTGTGTTTTCTCAACTTTATCGTACCTGCACGTTTTCAGCGCATGCCCATTTGCTCAGGCTCATTTTTGTTTCTTTAACACCCTCCTCCAGCAAAGGGTTTTAAATTCAGAGTTGTCATTCTCTCATACCGATGGCCAGTTACGATTACAGAGTTTAGACTACGCTGTTATTTAAGCCGTAGATGGGAGTCGGGAAAGAAGATATAGTTTCATACCTTTCACAAGAGTCTTCGTGCGCGAGAGAATGTAGCAATCGTAACCGTGGTTTGATCTCGGCTAAACGGATCTCGAACCATTTCCCCACCTGCACACCCAAGGCACGCATGCGTAAATAAGAATACAAGCACACGGTATCATATTTTAAGATAGTTAAAACCTATACATGAAGATTTAAATAAAGTGCGCTATACACACACACACACACACACACACACACACACACACACACACATACATATATATATATATATATATATATATATATATATATATATATAAATGTAATGAAAAACAAACCAGTTTAAGGCTCAATTAGTTGTTGGAAGTTTTACCTGATGATCCTGAATCATTAAAAATGATTTAGGTGAAATAAATTATCGTAATGGTACCTTAAAGTGGTTTGTTTTTCATTAAAATATTAGCTCTGTCCTCACATTGAGCTCTCAGAATTTCATCCTCTTTGGATTTACCAATTCGGTTTACCAAGTTCCTTATAACTTAATATATATATATATATATATATATATATATATATATATATATATATATATATATATCCTTGTACAAATCAATTGAAACAACCGCTTTCCTTTCTTTCAACATACTGTCAGTTTTAGACCCACTGGAGTTACAGGGTGTAATCAATTTCAATTTTTTCCTCAGATGAGGTCATTTCCAGTAGTGTTCAGTAATATGAATCTATGTTTGTGGTATATGTTGAAATTTGTTTGACCTAAAAAATATTGTGTCATCCGTGATTGAATCAGATTTTCATGACGCCCAGACACTATTTTCTCGATTAGATGTCCTACGGCCATTGTCTCTGATGGACATTACTCCAAGGAAATGTACGAAAATTGTAACGCTGCACGAACTGGCAAGCCTTACCAATGAGCAAAACAAGGTACTATCGACTGGCTCGGAAACTCTTCTGATTTAAATCAAATCGAGAATCTGTGGTCAGTCTGTCAGGAACGACTTCGTGGAATAGATATACAAAGTACTGACATGCGCACTGGGTCATTTTTCATTGTAAAAATACGAAAACATAGTAAATAATAACGGAATTATTCATTTTGTTTCAATTAATTTGCACAAGGGTGTATGTGTGTGTGCTTGTGTGTGTGTGTGTGTGTGTGCTTGTGTGTGTGTGTGTGTGTTTGTCGGTGTGTCTGTGTGTTTGTCGGTGTGTCTGTGTGTGTGATAGAATATAGTTTATAAGGTTTGCTACATGTATGGGAAAATATACTAATTATTAAAGATTATACAAATATAAGCGTTGTATACATAGGTTACGCGTTCAGGATCACGACTCCAGTAACTCATCAGTCGTCGGGGCATCACATGTATTGCAGCCGCACTAGACGTGGTTTGTCTTGGGCAAGATAACCTGACGAAACCTAACCTTATTGCTGGTTTGAATCCAGGGTGTTCATTCTCTTAGACCAGTTGTCACCCAAGGCTATGAAATCCTGTCTCTCCGGCTTTTACCCAAAATTGAGGTGGGTAGAAATGTATTGACACCTTTTCCAAATCTTTTAGGACGTCAGTTAATGTAACGAATTGGAACTCGGCTCTGCGATTCCTCAATCAGAGCCGCAATCCATTACTCCAGTGCTCCTCCAACATAGCTGTCAACACTGAATCAATTTACTGTCATGATTAAAAGCAATCATTGGGCTTTGTTGGTGGAAATGTAGCACGATTTTTAATATATGTTTCGTGCTGGAGGATTATGTGTTAGAAGGACTTTGTGTGTTTATTTTATTATAAAGGCTTGAATAAGAATAATTATTGGCAGTAAAATTTAAGTCATTTTTATTAGTTATTAATTAATTTAGTATTTTAAAACATTCATTGATTAGTTATTTATATTTCTTATATTTATATTTATTTAGTTATTAAATATTTGGAAGTTTTCATTCATTCGTATTACTTGAATTTATATGTTTATTTATGTGTTTCTTTTTTAATCTTCCACAGTCGTCATCACAGAAATACATGCAGGAAGTAATCATTTTACTTTCAAGAATTAGTTCCAGCCAATAGCCTGAGGAATACCACAATAAACCGAAAATAACAGGATTCGGGCCAAGTCTTTATGATTATGCGTTGGATCGTTTCCTCCTGAAGTTAAAGGCGAATCAAGTTCGACGTGGAATTGTCCTACCTTTCGCCAGAATTTCGATGAAATATTTACCAGATTGTAACTAACAATTAAGAAATCGAAGAAGATGGCAATTAAATTAGAGAGACAAGCTAGCAGGGTACAAGGTGAACAACTATGTAGGCTTCATGTTGAATTCGTAGTAGGGAGATTTTTTTTCCGGGCGCTTCTGTTGGGCAGGCATTGCATGCAGGATACTCGATGTCTAGGTTGTTCCCCGTGGTTACATACTGCTGTTACCACTTCCACTCTGACCCGTGATGGTAGCACCTGTTAGAGCCCCAGTTATGGTTAAATAGTGAACACTAACTAAAATTAATATAAAGTATAAACATACATTTTTATATTAAAAATACCAGCAATAATTTTCTTATTAAAAAATTACGAACAATACATTTTTGCAGCGAAATTCCTTACGATAAATTTTTATAATAAAAAAAAATAAATAACACTGCATTTTTATGATAAAATGACCAACAATACATTTTATAATAAAACGACTAACAATTCATTTCATAGTAAAATGACCAGAAATATATTTTATTGTATACGTGCCAACAATACATTTGATAATAAATTGACCAACAATAACATTTCATAGCAAAATGATAATCAATACATATATCGTTAACAAAAATTTAAAAGAAAAACAATATGTTATGACTAACCTTATTCCTTGTTAGGAGAAAAAAATTTTCAATCCGTTTGATTTTGTAAGATTATTTGATAAATAAACGCATTTAATTACTTATAATTCAATCATGAACTAATGACATTCTCTTGAATTAATTATAAAATCTGCATTTTCAAATTTATATTTCGGCATTAAATAACCCAGAGATGTGTTGATATGCCACTAATCAAAATCAACTAACCAACTTAGTTTGTCCCGAACCTCCACCTGCAGGAAAATGGATGTGAATTTTAGAAAGCCCGACGTCTTAAGTAGTCGGTGATCATGCAGGAGATAACCGGAAGTGTATCTAACCTACCCAACATTAATTTCCCAATGCTTTCACTGTCTTCTAGATCGAGGCTTCTTCGATCTCTGATGGGGCAGCAAGGCTCTTGGGATTTGTCAGATGTTATCTCTAACCCTCTAAAAGCGTCCTGATAATGATGACTGTCGAGATTCGTCTCCATATGCTCTGCATTAGAGTTCTACACACAGAAATGAGAGTTAAGTCAAATTCTTTAAAACCGGCGCTATTAAAGCTTCTTTGACTTTGAGATGCGTGATGTCCAGGTGGTTTAATGAAACATTACTCGGGAACAGAAATCGGAGAGCCGAGTTCGAATTCCAGTCAGAAACGTTTCATTTAATTAAGCGTAAAGGTATGAATCCATATCTATGGGGAAAGAATGAATCTATAACTTACCCCTACAATTTGAACAGTAGAATTTGTCTCTGGAAAAAATCATTCTTCTCCAGACATTGTTTATGCAGTATTTAGTCGAAAAATATTCTGAAAACCCAAAACACTTGCGAGTGTCCATTTACCATTCCTTCTTTCACGTAAGCCTCCTACATCTGATATGAAAATTCGTTGAAGATTTCATATTTCGCATATCGAGTGATATGTTTTTTTTTTGTTTTTTTTGTCTTCGAAGCTATTTTTCTTTTAGTCTTGTGGTGCTACCCTTGAGAAAAGTGTACACTAGATGTTCCTTTGCTTAACCAACCTTTTGAGAATCATGATTTGGATGATGAGGCAGAAGTTACTCCATGAATTTAAGACGTTCCTCCCTTCACAAATAATTTTCAACTTTAAGTATCAGTTACATAATAATAATGAAATTCGGAAACATATCGGCGAAAGGTGAATATTTGTTTTGCGATTTTCCAGAGAAAAGGAACTGATTTTAAGTGACATTATAATGTCTGCTTCCTAAGAGAATTCCGGGCCACTGAAATTGTGACATCTGTCTGGGCCAGGTTATTGTAAGTTCATTGCTCGCTCTATTTTTCCTCCTTTTTTCTTTATTTTATTCCTTTCCACCATTAGCTGAGAGATATTCTATTATATACTACGTGTGGTTTGTCTTTCCTAATGAAATATTCTTTGAATGTGTGAGTATTGTATGTATGTTTTATTAATTTAATCACGAATTTCCTTCCGTTGGTTATATTATTTTATGCCATGATAACATTGTGCCTTGGTTCTAAATTAAAAAATTTTTTGCCCTATTTATTAAAATGATTATTGCATTGTAAATGAATATTGGGGAAATATATAATTGTATATATTTACTAAATTTTGTGCCTGCTTTTAAAAACCTATGCGATTATTAGAACGACATTGAGAAATTTTCGTATGGTGATGTCTGCATTAAGGTTGTTAGCTTCAATGTGAACTTATGGTGAAATTAATAATTATTCATGCAAATTGGACAATGGTTGAAAGATAGGATAATAATTAGCAGTGAAGACAACTGTTAGACATTTTATGACGGTCATCTTCGAGTATAGAATCCAGCGGTTAGCAGTGAATATTTCGGATACAGTAGGAAAGCGTAGTTCAGGTTAGCAGTGGATATCGAAGAAAAGTAGCAGAGCGTAGTACTTCCTTCTGTCATCGTCGCCTGAGAAGTTGGCACTGGTCATTCAGGTAGGGTAAACAAAAATGGCCTCCTTTATACACGATGGATAGAATGTTCTGCGGCTTCTGATTGGTTAACCTTCCATTGGTAGACTATAAAGCGAGTCGTGTCATTCGAACTGACTCACTAGTTACATAATATATATATTAGTGAAGAGAGGGGTAGGGAAAAAACAGATGTACATCCGTCCCCTCTTCACCAGCTAAAAAGGAAAAAAACTCTCCAGCAGATAGGAGTCTCCCTCCTTCCCTGTCTCGATTTCTACTCCCTCCTACCACCCCACACCCCCGCACACACCTACTCCTACTGCATCAGACCCTCCAATTCCCCAACCATCCCTCCCTACTCCAACCCCTTCATCCACACCCACTCCACCCCACCAGATAGGGGAAAAAAGAAAAAAAGAATCTTCGGCAAAGTCGAAGAAATTTGTAAAATAGATAAGGGGGGAGATGGATAAAAAACCTCTTCTTCCGCAAGAGAGCACTATTAGGTCCTCTAATCAAGCTGTCATCCGTTGACGGCAAATCAGTTGAGGATCCTAGAAATTTCCCTGATGCTCCGGGAGTGGTTGGACTTATCCGGGACACAGGCAAACACATGAAAGTGTGGGCCCATCTCTTTGAGGCCAGAGAGGCCTTCCCAGAGATAAGAATGATTGAGATGGGTGCACAAGATTTGAAAAAAATGCAGATGTTTTGTGCAGGGAGGGCCCCCGTACGTCTCCATCCATCACTATATAGGGCCCTAAAACTAAAATACCCCACGAACGTCGGCGGGATTGTCCCAGAAGGACGGATGACGTCGGAGTTAGGCGTGGGGACCCTGGGACAATCCGTCGGGGTCCTGTCACCCGCAGATTTCCGCCCCGTATGTGAGTAGGTTTTTTGCTCTTACTCTTTTTCTCTTTGAAGGCCTAGAAGATGGAAATAAAGATAGCGACGTTGAATGTGAGGGGCTTAAGGGATCGGGGTAAGGCCGCCCGCCTTCTCCGGGACCTTCTGTCCCTGGATGTGGATGTGGATGTCGCCGCGATAGAAGAGACCCACTTTGTTTGCAGTTCCGATGCGTGTGTGCTGGAGGATGACTTTGTCGTCTATTTAGCACATGGGGACCGTTCTGCCAGAGGAGTTTCTTTGCTTGTCAGGCGTACTGTTTATGCGAAGGTGGACCTTGTGCATACCGATGCCGAGGGCCGGTTGATCGTGGCCAATATTGCCGTGAAAAGTGGTTCGTTCCGAGTCGTTGCGGTTTATGCGCCCAACGACCGGGAGGAGCGGGTCTCGATTTTTCGGCGGTTGGGGCCGTTCCTAGACGATTCAACGCGCCTAGTTTTAATGGGGGGCTGGAATGCCATCCTGGACCCCAAGTTAGACAGGGGGCGGGGAGCTAGCTGGTTGATCTGATCGACGATTGTGGTCTCGTCGATAGATACCGGGTCGATCATCCCGGGGGGAAAATGTGGACGTGGGCTCTTAATTGGCCTTTTGACAAGGTAGTTAGCTACCTTGACAGAATGTTAGTTAGAAGAGCCGAGATAGATCTACTAGATTGCCCTACGTTCCACTGTGTAGGCTATTCGGACCACATACTCATTTGTGCCCGTGTGGCGTTAGACAATAGGCCTAGAATGGCTGGGTACTGGAAGTTCAATCTGTCCTTACTGGACAGGGAGGACTTCCAGGAACAGCTTATTAGTCTAGTGCAGCGGGGGTTAGTGGGGGCGGTTATCTGGAATAAGTGGTGGAAACGCCTTAAGTGTAGGATTAGGTCTTTCACCACTGATTTCAGCAAACGGCTCTCTCTAGATAGAGCTGATAAGGTGAAGACACTTAAATCTAGTTATTCCCGGGCGGTGGCTGGAGGGATCCCCTAGAAATAGCCTAAGCTAAGGAGGCCTTGGATCGTTCGAATAGCGAGCGGTACATGGGCCAGGTAATTAGACATAAGTTAAGCAAGATGTCTTCCGAAGCTGTGAATTTGGGCGCAGATCTGCGCAGGGAAGAGGTCCGTCGAGGTGGCGATCGTTACATTCGTGAGGTCATATCCCCGGGGAGCGTACTCTTTGGGAGACTGATGACATGTGGGAGGCGTTTTGGCGCCATTTTGAGAACCGGTTTACCAAGGAGCCTGGTCTCCGTGAGGAGGAGTTTCGCAGCTATTTGACTGACTTTCCTCGGCTTTCGCCGACTGAAGCGGCTAGCTGCGAGGGAGAAATCACGGAGGGCGAAGTCTACGCGGTATTGAAGAAGGTCGGCATAGGCAATTCGACCGGTCTGGATGGTTTGCCCTATGAATTGTACTTGAGTCTGTCGCACATCTTTGGTCCGATTTTGACTGCAGTGTTCAACAAATGGTTTCGGTCGGGGTCCATCCCCAACCGGATCACCAGGGGCGTGATCACTCTGCTGAAAAAGGGCAAAGGTGGTGGGGGGAAGCTAGATGATTACAGGCCCATAACTCTGCTAAACACTGAGTTAAAGATTATGGCCAAGATCCTGCAGGAGCCTTTGCATTCAGTTGCCGAGTCTCTGTTGGGACCTGAGCAGACTTGTTCTGTGAGGGGCCGAACAATTCAGAGCAACCTGCATCTGATCCGCACGATCATAGAGGGTGTAAAAGACGACGAAGAAGCCGCGCTGATTAATTTGGATCAGTCCAAGGCATTTGATAGGTTCGACCAACGCTACCTTGCTACTGTCCTGCAGGTCGCTGGATTCGCACCCAACTTCTGCCGCTGGATTAGCCTCCTGTATCGCTCCCTCAGTGCTGTGGTACAGGTGAACGGAAGGTTGTCGGACGCGTTCGTGCTGACTAGGTCGGTTCGTCAGGGTTGTCCGCTATCGCCTCTCCTTTATGCTTTGGCGTTGGAGCCTCTCCTTCGCCGGCTGAAGGACGAGACCGAGAGTCCGGCCCTACGTGGAATCGCCATTCCTGGAGGGTCTCGAGCCAGGGTTTCCGCGTACGCCGATGACGTATCTGCTTTCGTGTCGTCCCGCAGTGACATTGAGGCGGTACAGAAGGCGCCTTATCGGTACGAGAAGGTGACAGGGACCAAGATAAACCGCGACGAGTCGTCCGGCTTACGGTTAGATGCCTGGAAGGGGGTCGCTCTTCCGGGCCGCTTCGGTTGGACGGACGGTCCTGTCCGCATTCTTGGAGTGTGGTTTGGGCCCGACCTCGAGCTGGAGAAGAATTGGTCTGAGGTACGAGCAAAGGTCGATTATGCCGGTCAGACTTGGAATTGACGGCGGTTGTCCGTGAAAGGCAGGGCGGAGGTGTGTGCTACATACATTTTCCCCCTGATGCTTTATCGATTGTCCGTACTTCCTCTCTGTGAGACCCATTGGAAGGCGCTCGAGCAATCGCTATCCTCCATTTTATGGAGGGGACGCGTGAATAGGGTCGACAGACGAGTCTGCACTAAACGTTCGTGTCATGGGGGGCTGGGAATGCCGCACCTGTTGAGTCACATCCGTGCCTCAAGGTTGGCCTTTCCTACGCCGCGCATTGACTGGAAGAGATCCGATTCTGGAGGGGATTGTTAGTGACGCCTTCCCTAGCCTTACCATCAGCCCCCCTCGAGTCAGTTTTTCTTCGCGAGTGTCGGTCGGCCTTGAAGGCCATTCCCCGGTCCAGTGACCTTTCACAGCCTAGGAAGGTCTTCTATCGTGGTTTAGTGGAGGGGCCCGCGAAGGATTCCCTACGAGATACGCTCGGCTTGTCGGAGGAGGAGTATCGCTCCAACTGGACTTGGGCGCCAGCGGCGGATTACCTCAGTAACCCTGAGTTTTCTCTTACCTGGCGATTGTCTCGGAATCGGCTGCCTCTCAACGACAAGGCTTTCATATGGGGTTTGGCGGATTTGCCAGACTGTGAACTGTGTGGTCTTGGTTTAGAAAAAACGGCTTTGCACACCTTCTACCATTGCCCCCAGGTCCGCCCCTTATGGGACAATGTCAGCGAGCTGACGGCTCGTCTGGCTCCCGAACAGCTTATGTCCATTGATTGTGCATACGCGTGTGACAATGTATCGCCCCCGTATTCCGGGGTGAAACGAATGGTGTTTCTGACGCTGATGGCCACGGCTCGAATGGTGATTTGGACGACGCGAAAAGAGGAAGTCTTGCAGGCAACCGTCTTTCTCATCAGCATCTAATACAATTCTTTGAGCATCAGCTCAAGATGAAGATTAGATCGAATGAAAACGATTGCATTCGACAGTCTAACGAAAGGTGAGTAAAAGAGGCGAGCTTGGTTCGTTTGACCGGGGTTAGCCTTGATTTTCTCTTCTAGGTCAACCTATTGCACATCGGGGTGGCTTCTTGTGGAACCTTCCCCTTGGTTAGGTTAGACAAGCTTCAGTGTACCTAGTTAATGTGAATAAGTGTTGTTCCTGGCCCGTTACCCGGCTACTCTTTGGTTATGATCCAAGTTGAGATTCCCAACCTCCCCAGTTTGTTTTGGCCTCATTTTATCTCGACTGGGTCAGCTTTATATTTTCCCATTCCCGCATATTATTTTATCCTTTCCCACTCCCCTAGTGAGAGAGCTTCTCTGTTTTGTGGGTTGGACGGTTCCTACTAACATCTGTTATGTTTAGTTTGTATTTTGTGTTACTTTTTAGTTATTATTGGGTTCATCTCCCTCCCCTCTCATTCTATCATTATTAGAATTTTAATGTATAGCATGTATATCATCATCAAATTTTTATGGTGTGGGGCGCGTTTTGGTAGGTTCCCCTTGAGAGGATGTGGCATTATGGTGGTTGGAGGATTGTTTGGTGATGGACGAGTTCTTGTGGTGAATGGGTTAATTGCAATGTATGAATGGATCGTGAATCTGATTAGCTAGGTATAGGATAGTTAATTTGGACCAGCCCCTCCCCCTCCCCTTTTCGGCCTTGTGCCACAATTTTGTAATTACGCAAAATAAATATTCTAGTTACATAATATATACAAAAAACTGTAACAACAACTCCATTCTCATTTTAAGACTCTATACTTCATCTTGTATGATTTACAAAAGCACAATAGCTATCCATTTTGCAATGATCAGATGAGGCATGATACTCAATATCACATACATTTTTATTGGTATGCAACACATGTATAGAAAAAGAAACCGGACACTATATAAATATACACAGGATAGTGGCCTGAACTTCGTTGAGTGTTTGTGAAGAGTTTTTGATAGTCTAAGCGTTGTGCATTTTAATTAACCACGTAAGTAGTTATCTCCCTTTTGGGATTTCTTTATTTTTAGATATTAGTTCTGCTGGTAAGTTTATATATATATATATATATATATATATATATATATATATATATATATATATACAAGAATAAATAAAAATAAAAATGAGTAAATAAATACAAAAAACTAACAAAAAATTAATCCAAATAAATAAATAAATGAACAAATTACCAAACCGCCCTCGGTAAAATAACCGTTAAAACTAATAGAAATAAGCATAAATAAGCAAAAAAAAGTAAAAATAATCAGTACAAATAAATAAATTAACAACTGTCCACCCGCCAAAATAAAAGAATAGAACTAAGGCAAGTCATCTAAAAATTGAACGAATAAATAGCTGTTATTATCTTCCCAGCCCCCAAAATATTAAATGTGACCTAAGCAATTTGCTGTCCCCATTTTTTTACTATGTTAATAAAACATCATAAAACGAAAATAATAAATAATACAAAATAAAAATGAAAAACAAGTAAAATAAATTAACTCAAACAAATAAATAAACAAGCCACTTCCACAAATTAACCGCCAGAATAGATTACCCACAGTGCACCACTGACCCATATATATAAATAGCCGAGGAAATATCCAACATTTGTGGCCTGACGATTGCGTCCAACATGAAACAGCCTGTCGCCTTTTAGTGTTGACTTCAATGTTCACTTTTGTATTTATATTTACTTACGCTCTATCTCTGATATTGGGCACTTTATCTCATAAGTATAACACACCTGAAAACTATATATATATATATATATATATATATATATATATATATATATAGGAAATTCAGTTGAAAACCCAACCGATTAAGTTCTCAATGCCAATTCAAATAAGGAAACTGGTGACAAAATAACGAGATTGGTCAAACGTAACAACGATTTTCCGAAGAAACGTATAACGTAAACTATTCTTAACTTATGGAATAGAAAATTCTTATCATTGGGTAATATA
>OZ010586.1:110167422-110177422 GCA_963932145.1 Acanthosepion lycidas
AAACCTGTTTACTAAGAACAGCATAAAATTGAACGACGTAAAACATTGAAAATTAAACCACTAAGTTTAAAGCAAAAATTATAAGAGAAAAGAATGAACTTAAAGCAAAGCGGGGATTCAAAATTAAAATGAAAATCGGAAAATTCTATATAATTTACACGGAAAAACAAATCAAATGTCTAGTAAAAAATAGTCGTTAAAAAACAAAATTAGAAAATAGTTTGAAAAAAAAATAAACGAGATTAAACTAACATTTCTTCAAAAACAAAAATGGAAACTTCCAAACTGTAGAGCGACAAAATATCGTCTGGACGTGTCCGATATTAGAAGAAATGCAAATACGAAAGTAACATAAAAAAGCGCATTATTTACTGTACAGAAAAGTACAAATGTGGCACAAAACCAAAAAAAGGCGATGGGAGAAGACAGGTTTTCATAACTCCTAAATTAAATCTTGTTAGTCTCACTGAGTGATCCATCTATACGTATAATATTCCATTCACCAAAACATCACATTTATTCTTATCAACCGTTCCAGTCACCAAAAATTCTCATTTACTCATTGAAATTACTTATCTAAAATTAATATTTACAATTTCTTTGTACAGTATTTTAATGTACAATTGTCGGGTGCGTGGCAAATACTAATTCACAATGATTTTACACAAATAAATGAAAATATCTACAAAAATAGACAAAATTATATCAGCATTAGACCAGCAAAACACAAATCCTGCTCTCCGGATCCGCGAACACAAGAGCATACGACGCCGTCATGGGTCTGTTGAATTGCCAAAAAACACCAATGGAGCGACTATTAAAATAAGCTGAATAGAGGTGAAATAGCTTAGACAGAATATTATCATGGACTCTGGCAATAAGATGAATCGTCTGTAAACAACAAACATTTGCTCCGAGATGCCGAAGATTGCAAAGGGGTCTTGTTTTGCGAGACTCCGATCTCAAGCCGCGGACTAGCGAACCAAAAAGGCATTGAAAAACGCTTTGCTTAGAATTTAGCTTCCTCCCTGAACATTGTCGTGTAATGACGCCGATGGCCTTTCCACTTGATCCTATGCCCATGACAGTTTTTGATGATGATGTCATAGAATATGCCAGACGATCACGAAGATTGTTAACTGAAGGGCCACTTCGTCTTCCCGAGTATGAGGTCTTTAGTGATAAGCTCTCTGTCCACCATTACCATACGCTTTTCAGGTGAGATTAACAATATATACGACATGAAAAATCCAAAGCTCTTGATAATCTGCTCAGAGCACCCCAAACGAGTCTAGATACTTCTTACTGTATCTTTCGTGGAACGAAAAATTTTGAACAGGCGCTTGTAAACAGCGAAGACGAACACTGTTCGCTTTTTAAACTTCTGTACTTCCTGGTCATTCACCAAGATGCCCCAATCCTTGATAAGAGGATCAAGCCCCCGGGATCTTTCCAGAAACTTCACCACGTTTATTTTGAACTCTGGGGGAGGGACTTCCAACTACAGGGTGATTCCTCGGCCACAGCATTGTCGTTATTCTGGTTTTGCTGGCCAGCATTTTTGACCTTCAGCTTCAGTTCTTTTTCTTATTTTGGCTGTTTTAATCTGCATTAGATTTATTCTTGTTTTGGCTCTTATCTGCCACCATATCATTGTTCTTGTTTTGTCACTTAATAGCCACTATATTTTTCTTTGCTGATTTGGTATTTATATCAATTTTGGCTTCCATACCGTCAACATTGGTTCTCGTTTGTAAATCCTCGGATTTCTTGCCAAGTGGATCGGCCTTTGAGATCGACCCATAAAGATTTTTATATGACAACTTTTGTCGGCCATGATTAGTCGTTGATTCTTTTTTTAAAGTTTTTTTTTTCTCCCAACGAACAAAAATTACTATTTTTTATCATTTCTTAAATAAAAGGTATAAAGAAAAAGAAACCAACAAAAATATTATAAAAGAAGACGAAAACTATTTACATGTCTTTTAAAATAAAAACGAAACTTAACAAAAACTAAGTACTGAACTAACAAATTAACTCTAGACAAAAAATATAGAATAAGTGTTAAGTCTATAGAGGAAAATTTTTAGAAAAAAAAATGAAAAAAACGTAATCAAGTTTAAGTAAAAACGAAGAAGTCTATAAAAAGGTTAAAAAATAAGAAACGGAACGCTGAAAGTAAAACGAAACGAAACAGATATAAAAAGGACGTCGAGAAAATAAACAATAAAAATTCGCCCTAATTTGAAATGAAGAAAGCAAAACCTTAGAACTAAAAATAAAACTGAACGGTAAATGATATATGAAGATTAAACAAAGAACAAGAAAGAGTAATAAAATAAAAGGGAAAATACTTTTGTGTAACTCTAGGTTACACGCGAAGAAAATTTAAAAATCGGTTAAGGTGACAAGCGGCGTGGGGAGAAATAAAATGAGCTAAAAAGAAAAAATTACACAGTCGCAATTCAAAACTTAAAGTAAAATCAATTCAAAATTTCAGTTGTCAATATCTTGCAAATATAAACTTGACAGTAGCGGACGAAAAAACACGACCGCTGCTGGTCAAAAATATATACGGACTCATCTATTATGGAAGTTCCATAGCGAAGCCCTCATCCGAACAATTACCATGAAAGTATTTTTAGAAAAGACAAAGAGAGGCAACCTTACGAAGGTAAGAAAGTGACTGAAGCCGAGTCTCCAGATCATGACGAAAAATATTGCTGATTTTTATTTGGATTTTATCAAGGGGCTCAATTGTTAAAAACTGTAATGAAACCAGAATAATACTGCTAATTTTTCTATAACCAAACGTTAGATTTTCTACAAAGAAATACAGGACACTCTGTTTGAATGTAAATTATGTTACTTTCTAATACGTTCGTTGAATTCTAATATGCATTTAATATATTTAATTTAAATGAGACAGTCGTAATTATAGTTTATAGTAAACTATTTATATGGAAGCTATGTTAATCACCACAAATAATAACAGTTGTAATATAAATTAACGCAAAATACTTTTTATCATTTTCAAATCATAAGTGTTGGTTTGATTGCTTTTGTTTAGCGGCATATCAACCCCCAGGGGTTATTTAATGCTGAAATCTAAATATTTTGTACGCAATATTTTTTAGATAATAATAGTTTTAGTGAGGCAAGTATTGCTAATTATCCCATAGTTGAGAGTAGAAGAGATAGTTTCATATCTTTCCCAGGGTATTTACGAGTAAGTGAATATAACGAGTCGTTATCTATTACACCACGAGCACATCCAAACATACTGCATCTGCATCCCCAAGTGTCGCCTATCCAGGTTCTGACCAGGATCGATGTTGCTTAACTTTGATGATCGTACGGAAACTGGTGTTTGAAAGTGACGTGGCCGTAAGCCACATCCGTCAGCAATCATGCGACAAAAATTCTTACATTTCTGCTACTGCTAAGATTAATGGCCATATCTCTTTGAAACACAGGTTTTCGTACAGTCACCGTTATGCACCGTCGAGCCCAGTCGGTATCTAAATGGGTGACAGTTTGGGAATACCAGGGAACGTAAGCTTAGATAGGCGGTTGGTGTTATGAATATTGGCAATTAGAAATCGAAGAACAGAGATCCATTTCGAATTTCGGTTTCGTTATATTCACTTACGCGCCAATATCCATGGGAAATGTATGAGTCCACAACATCTCTCTCTCCAAGTATGGCGTGTATAATCATTATTATCAACCAAATTTCTTAAATCTAAAAGTATTTTCTGGCTTTAAATAACCTGCAGAAGGTTGGTAAACCCTAAAAACTATCACAAAACCTCTTCGGTTAAGTTTTTTGTGTCACAGGAATCAATGCAATAACTGTCGTGGCCTACGAATTTTTACAAAAATATCAGTCGATAACTGACGAAAAAAAACAAAATTAGAAAAGTCATTCACTTGCTTACAGCTACGTCCGTGTATTTCGCGTAAAGGCAGCAGACACAATGGATCATAGACACAAGCATACGGCTGCCTGATAATAGAATACTGTGTCACAAAATCTACGGCAAAGAATAAACATGAATTTCTTTATCATTTACACCCACATTCACACACACAATTAAATACTTTAGTTTTTATTCGATTAAAATTGTATTGCAATGGTTTGTCTTTATACAAGGCCGTTATTTATAGACAATTTTTTTCCTATAACAGAGACAAATGCCATGAAACGGTGTATGATCATTGAAGATTTTACTTTAAATTATCGTTGAATCACATTTAATGTGCATTATTGGAAATCTGTAGATGATTTCACTATACGCCATATTTAGAGTCTTCTCTATATTCGAAGTTGCATATTTCTGCCGCGTTTATTTGAGCGTTTCATTATTTCTCTAAAATAGGTTTTGTGAAATATTATACGATCATTTTTACATTGCCTCAATGTGAAACTTTTTTCGTAAAATGTTGCACAGATATTTAATCTAAACTCCCCTAACTCTCATTGATTTCTTCTTTGCCAACACACTTTCGTGCCGCGTAAAAGGTCGTGCCCGACTGATCAAAGTCTGCTTATCAGCAGTTTATTCAAAAACGCTCTTTCCTTTTTTCTAATAAAACAGAATAAAATATGAAAATAAACATGGAAAGGTAGAATAATTTACTGGGCAGCTAGCAAATATTACATTTTACAATTCAGAAGTAAAGGTGCACTGAAAATTTCATAAATTGACTTTGAAGAATCGAAGACAGTGCTGTGAAAAATGGCAATGTAAGAATGAGAATGTAAATAAATCTAGAAGGCAAGCTTTTGCAGCTTATCAATGATTTGTTGATTGATTGTTTCGTTTTCTATACCTTTTGGTAGTTATTTAAAATAATTTTTAGAGATTAAGAATTTGATAGGAGATAATAATGATTTAGTGATACAAGTGATACTAATTAACCTATTACTTTCGGGAGAGAGGCGGGTTCATGCATTTCACAAAAGTATTTGTGCGTAAATAAATATAACGAGCCCAATTTCAATTAGAACACAGCTCTCCGATTAACAATCCCGAGGCATAATCCACGACACTACACACACATTCAATCGTATGGTACGGTAACTGGTATTCAAAAGCAGTCACTCATTTATATACTAACCAAGATCGACGTTGCTTAACTTCGGTAATTAAATTGTTTTAATTCTGATAATAAAGAGCCAGACGGATTATTGAAGTTTCAGTAATAACAAAACTGTCTCAAATAACAACTGTTTCACACAAACTGAATAAATATATACGAGGCGTAATATATTTATCTCGCGTCGGTGAGGATTGTTTTCATAATACATCGCGAACATGGAACAGTGTTTTTGATGTAATGGAATAACCTGTTACCTCCATTAATGACTACACTAAAGATAATAATTTCCTATAAGTATCTGTAAACAAACGGACTAGAGAGCCTACCTGAGACCTGTTCCAACTAAACAGACGAACATTCCGCCTTCGGGCAGAGAGGAACCCGGACGAGGCTCCGCCGAAGGGCAGAGTATCGTCTGGGGAGGTAGACTTCCCCTGAACCCGTTTATGCGGGTTCAAAAAGGGGAATATTTTTGGCCGAGCCTACGGGCGAGGAGAACCCACGTTAAACTGGCCTTGTGCCACATGCAACCCTCGTTGGTGGGTAGCTAATTATCCTAGCTGCGATCTATTCCAACTAGTCTGTCGAACTCTCTGCCTTCGGGCGGAAAGGAACCCGGAGGAGGCTCCATTGAAGTGCAGAGTCTCGTTCGGGGAGGTCGACTGACACTGAACCCGTTTATACGGGTTCAAAAGGGAATATTTTTGGCCGAGCCTACAGGCACGGAGAAGCCATGTTAAACTGGCCTTGTGCCACATGCAACTCTCGTGGGGATAGCTAAATATACTAGCTGTGATCTGTTCCAGCTAAACAGTCGAACTTTCTGCCTTAGACAGAGAAGAATCCGGACGAGGATAAGCCGAAGAGCAGAGTCTCCTTCGGGGAGGTAGACCGACGCGATCCCGTTTATGCGGGATCTACGAGGATTTTTTGACCGAGCCTACGGGCTGGGGAATCCCACATTAAATTCGGCCTTGTGCCATATGTGACTGCGTGGGGCAGTTGTTAGATACTCTAGCTGGAATCTGTTACTCAGATCTTGGCTATTGTCGAACTCTCTGCCTTCGGACACAGAGGAACCCGGACAAGGCTCTGCCGAAATGCAGTCTCTTTCGAGGAGGTAGAGAAACCTGAACCCGTTTATGCGGGGTTTACGGTGAATTTTTGGCCTAGCCTACGGCCTCGGTTTGCCCGAGATTAAATGCGGCCTTGTGCCACATCCAATCTCGTGGGGAGGCTGGTAAATATTGTCTAGCTTGGATCTGTTCAGTATGATTCAGATTTACGTGAGAACTACCGAACTTCTAATAGTAGGACTCACTACTGGATTGACTTGCGGCTACTTTGTGCAGAACTATTGCCTTTATTCTTATTCTATTGGTTTTTACAATAAACCTTTACTTATTTTATCCACCGTGTTTGTTAAGTATATAGTCCTATTAGTACGGAATATAACACCGTTAAAATAAAAATTGAGAAAAAAATTGGAATTACTCTGAAAGTTCTTGGAATTAATAACCATCATTGGCTGATCACTTGTATCTCGTCTCTGAGGCGGCTAACCGATCCCTGTTGAAGACAGGCACATTTGCGTTTGCCTAACGCCCACAGAGACCAAATGTGTGTTATAAGGCAACTATACTGAGCAGAATTTCTGGGAGAGAGCGCACTGATCAACAATCTGAAGCAGACCAGTATCGTGCTAGAACAACCACGGACCAAATCTTTGTGAGTGGAATTGTGTAGATGGCACCCATCTACACAATTCCACTCACAAAGATTTGGTCTGGTTTCCAGGGACTTTCCAAAGGTGTCACAAGCTGACAGGCCGGTAACATCACTTTCCTCATTAATCGTCCATGATGAGATTCAAACGTTCTAACTTCACAGCCACGCACACATTTAATAGAGTAAATGTAGTAACATGATAGAAATGGTTAAAAAAAATACAGAAGGAATTAATGTGAGTATAATGAATCTAATAAAATATTTAAACCTTTGCCGTTAAAGGTAATGTGACTGAGTTTCGATTCTTCAGTCTCTTAGTTTTATTAATAGCGAAAATAATAACAATAATGAAGCAGACATGTCAGAACTGACACTTTTTAAGACACAAAAAAAAGAAGTCTTTTTCGCGGCATGTTAATACTGAAGCTAAAAATAAAGGAATGAGTCTCTACTTCATTAAAAGAGAAAGAAAAATGAAAGAAAGAGGATTGATGAAAAATAATGAAGGCCAAAATGGTTCTGAAGAGACAGTTCTTCTAACGAGATATTTGGGACTGTATCATGAGAACCAGACACGGGCAATTTACATTAATACAAAGACAAGACGGATTTGATTACTGGGGAAGTGGGGGGGTACTTTCAATTCTTTTACTTTTCTTTTCCCGCTACTTTGTAATTATCTTTTTGTTTCTTTATTTCCTCTTTTTTTTATTATTTTCTTACTTTCGAAGATTTTCTAATTTATTTGCCTTCAAATTCGATGGAAGTTGTCCGTCCCTTCATTTGCACTCTGAAAGCAACGGATCTGTTTTTAGTAAAGTTACACGTCTGTTATTTTGACGCATGCGCAGAGATGTCGACGCTGCGCACAGAGATATAACGAGGGAGGCTTACACAACTTAGAATCGATATGTTAAAATGATGAATTAAAACACGTCCATGAAACATCTTCAAGAATGTACAAAATACGTACATATAAGCGATGAATAGATATAACTCAGGTATATATATATATATATATATATATATATATATATATATATATATATATATATATATGCGTGTGTGAAAAATTTCTTGAAGATCAGGAATTAAATATTTCCACTACCACCAATTCTAAAGTGATCATTTTTACAATGTAATCTTATACTTGAATAATAATTATTACAATGCACATTCCAAAGAGCTATATCACCGTAGATACGTATGGGCACCTCGAGATGGTGTAATTGTCTCTCAAGAACAATTACGACTGAATAGTGAGTTCGATCCTCACTGGGTGCCGATAATTTCAACCTTGTGTCACATCTAAGCTACGCTTGGAAAATCGCTATATATATATATATATATATATATATATATATATATATATGTGTGTGTGTGTGTGTGTGTGTGTGTGTGTGTGTGTGTGTAAAACATTACTTGAAGATCACGAATTAAATATTTCAGTTACCACCAATGCTAAAGTAATCATCTTTTCGAGTTGATCTTATATTTGAATAATAATTATTAAAATTACATTCCATAGAGATATATCACCTTAGATACGTATGGGCACATCGAGGTGGTATAATAATTACCAAGCTTGTCTCGCTAGAACAATTACGACTCAGTAGTGAGTTCGATCCTGACTTGGTGCCCCATAATTTCAGCCTTGTACCACATCTGAGTTACGCTTGGAAAATCACTATCACCGTAGATACGTCAGCAAAGAATCAAACCACTCTTATAACATTCTAGCTAAATTACAATAAAGAATTATTTGATAATAATAGAATTAAAAATACGAAGTCTTTAGCTCTAAGTAATTATAAAGTAAGCTTAGAGGATTTAGAAAATAAGAAAGTGTAAATAAACAAAAACACCTTAAGCTTAATATTCTAAGCTTAAATCCAACTTTAAATCATATTGTTAAAACGAATATCGGAATAAATTTCCTATATATAATCCATAAGCATTTTAACCACTCACCAACTCTAAAAAAAGATTTTTAACAAAAATACATTTAAAATCAGCTACAGCTGCGTTAATAGCATAAATAGAACCTCATCGAATTATGACAACATTATATTAAATAAATATATTTTCAACAAAGTAAACGTAAATATATCTTAAAACAAATGCGACTCCTGAAAGAATATTATCTGTCCCCTAAACGGGCAATGTATGATTGAAAATGTATAACGAGCGAGAATACGATGTTATATTTTATGATGATTCCCTTCAAAATCCGTGGAAATTTCGATTTTACTCTCATCGAATGACCTTTAGTAATATAAAAAAAACAGTACTGCTCTCTTCAAGTATCCCTGGTAATTAAAGAATGATGACATCTTGCCATCAATTAAATGGGATAATATAACAAGAGCTAGAGCTCATAACGGAGAAGGAAATAAATGCAGTTCTTGTTGAAAAATTAAATACATAACCTAGTTTATTAAACAATTAATTGCTGGTTACATGTAGCCGTAAAAATAAGACCCAGATTAATTTTTAATATAAAGTACGGTTTATTTTTTAGGTATATTATGGATTGGTTTTGTTAAAACTCTAACAAAAAAAATAAAATAAAATAAACACGGTACGCAAATCAAGATTGACGATTACAGACAAATTTTAATGCCGAATAAACTACATATGAATGTAAAGAAATGGTAGCAAGGGATATTTATGAGAATATGAAGCAAAGATGATAAGTAATGTTTTATATGAAGAATTGTTAAGGGAAGCACACACACAGGAGGCGGATCCAAAAAGTTGCAGTTCTTGAGAGAGAAAAAATACACTGTCAAAGTGGGATTATTATTAGATCTTGCATCTAGGACTGGGAGATTAGCATAGATTGTGCTCTGCTGGAAATATTTAAATTTGTGAAACTAAAGTAAAGCGGGCATCTAAACAATTGCAATGAGAATATTGCCAAGGAAAGCCGTAGAAAGATTATTTCTTTTATTAGCTTGGTGCAAAAATAATGACGTAATGATGTCGTTTTTTGACGTATTTTTAACGTCAAAAAACGACATTATTACGTCATTATTTTTGCGCCAACCTAATAGATACAGTTTGGTTAGAGGAAAATAACACCATTTCTCAATCGATCTCCGAAGTTAATGTGTATCGAGTATGCTTGTGAACACCGCGTAATGCAAGCAGCCTTGTAAAATCG
>OZ010586.1:110179922-110319922 GCA_963932145.1 Acanthosepion lycidas
TTAGTGCCTCTCAAATACCATCGTTTTTTTTTCTATATTTACAGAAGCTATTGTTCATAGTTTTAATTTTTCACGCATCATTTACGATTGTTCGCACAAAACATGGTGTCAATAAGCTACTAAATATTCCTTTTAACATTTCACGCATACGGTATAACCTGAACGCGTACTGCTTCCCTTACTGCGCCGCAAAGAATGATTCACCTTCTCTGTGCCTAAGCGGAGCAGAAGTATAAAAGAAAACAAAGAACGTCGCGACGTAAGAGGGTAGAAATATTTGCTTCGCTTATTATCCCAGAGTCACACGGTAGGATTTGCAGGGATTAAATTGGCAGGGATTAAATAGGCACTACTTTTTCACTTGCTACAGCTACATTCTTACTTAAATATATAATGTGACTCCTGAAATATGTACATTTTTAGGCAGACCAGAGTTGATATATTTGTATCAAAAGCTCAACTTCCAGGGTACTATCTGATAAGACATTTAATATGATTTGAAAGATTCATCATTTACTTTACATCTCATTTGAAATTTCTTTTTTGTTCCGAAAAAATATTACTTACTTTAAATGAATTCACTATTTTTAATTAAGACACTTGTTTTAAAACTGATGAATTTCATTGTCCATCTGTTTGTTTCATTTATTTCGAATTATTAAATTAATTGATTTTAAAAAGTTTTGACTCCTTTTAAATCTGATGTAAAATTAATGGCCTTCTTTGAAATGAAAGATTTTGTTGGAATCTCATGTGACGTTATTTGATAATTTAAAATGCAATACAATACCTTTAAATCTAACTTGAAATTAATTGTTTCCACGTTTTTTTTTTCCCCATCAGATTTGTTTGAAATCTGATGGGAAAATAAATGCTTGATATTAATTATTTCAAGTGTGGTTGCTGTTAATTGTTTATTTTCAAGCATTTCACTTTCATTGATGCTGATCTAAAATTAATGATTCTTTTCGAAATATTTTATTGTTGGAAAAATAATAATTTTATCAACGAAATTCGTTTTCTTTAAATGTAATACGAGATTCACACTTTGAAATGTTTCTTTTTTTTTTCTTCACAAGTCCTGTTAAATTTGCTGTCAGTGAAATTCATTTTATTTTTACTTCGATTTATTTTCTTTTTAGCTTCTTTATTACGTATGAATCTAAAATCTACGATTGCGACGTTACGAAATCTTTTACTATATGTAAATCTGATTTGAAAGTATTTCTATGGGGATCTCAAACCAATTTAATTCTTGTGAGATGCACAATTCATTTTAACCCTAATATGAAATTGATTGAAACTTTGTTAAAGCCTTCATTACATTAAAGGATTATGTAAAAATAATTACTTGTTGGAAATCCTTTATTGAAGTACCCTGTTAAATTACTTGGACGTTTTAGAGATTTTATGATGTAATTATCTGTTTTCTAAAACTTCTTATATTTTTTAAATTTTCTTGGGAAATTACTTGGTCGTTTGGAAATAATTAATTTCCTTCATTTTCCATGTGAAATTCTTCATTCAATTTTGGTTTGATGTAAAATGAGGTGATTGTTTTGAAAGGATTCTCTTGCATTAAATCTAATTTACTCATATATCAATGCTTTCTAAAGAATAAATCTCTAAAGAATACCTTGAATCATGTATTTAATATATTTCACAATGTTTACATTCCAAGATTTACGAGCCTAAGCGTTAACTGACATTCTGTTTCTATGTTCAAATCATTCAATTGCATATATCTATGTTTCTTGGGGAAAAGTTTCGGAACAGATTCTCTGTGACATTTTAAAAGGTTTAATTTCATTGTTGTTCTATTCATAAGTTGGATGGTTAACGAAAAAAAGTGAGTGTTAGAAAAATCTCATGTGCCAGGTGTAGCTAAACGCTTAGATTAACGGATCGGAAATACTGAGTGTTAGAAAAATCTCATGTGCCAGGTGTAGCTAAACGCTTAGATTTTCTAGCATCAAACTGACCTGAAACAATAGTCAAATATTAGAAAATCAGTTGCCATCAGGAAAGAATTAATGCAATAAGACTCCGGATTTATTAAATGATATATGATTCACTGATTTATTCTATAACTTTAACATAAATGAAACAAGATTGCTCGATGTGAGTTGGTGTTGTTTTTGGTTTATAACACAAACAATCAGCAAGAGACAAGGAAATCTTGGATAAAAGTTTTGCTGAATAAAGTTCTTTTCGGAAGTAATGAGTGCGGCTGTTACCGATAAGTGTTTTATTATTAGTCATAAAACAACGATTCTGATATTATTATTTTTAATATGTGACCTGTACAGGTCGTAGACGATTTTACCTCTCCACATATGACTTTTGTGTTATCTGTGAACAGCCATGTTTTCTTGGGAAAGAGTGTAGAGTGGTTTCCTGTTGCCTATGACATTGTTTTGGATTCAGAGATATCAATACAGTGGCCTAAGAAAAAATTTAGCTAGGAGAAATAAACTACATCCAGTTTCCAAGTGTAATTACGTAATCCCTACTCAACATAAACAGTATTTAGAACTCGTATAGAGTAGGTCCTCCATGTTCTAGCTTCAGTACATGTATTCACTTTTTCATGGATTTTAATCAACAATCGTTTAATCCTTATTTTGCCACTCCTTTGGCAACGTTTCTTTAAGGGTTGCCACTAAAGTGATTTTGCTTGCAGGCTCTTGAAGTCTTCAGTGAATGGTGCTCCCAAACGTGCTCTATTGGATTCATGTCAGAACTTTGGGCTACCCATCGCAGTGACTTGATTCCTTACGATTACTTCAAGGCCTTTGCTACTTTGCGCGTATGACATGGCACTCGATTTTCTTGAAAAAGGTAGACATTCTTGTCTATCATATTGGTTTCAAATAGTGGCAGTATTTCTTTCTGTAATATTTGACAGTATATTAGACCATTGAACCACTCGTCAGCAAGAATCAGCTCAGGTTTCCCTCCAGACCAGACAGCGCCCCACACCATTATTACAATCCCTCCATGTTTCACGGATGCCTGCAGGCCTTCAGTTTTCCAAGTCTCATTTTGGTTTCTCTGATCATAAACCTATCTCGAATTAGAATATTGGCAGAATTTACTTTCATCTGGCCAAATTACAGACTGCCAAAATTCATAATGTTTGTTCTCGAATTCTCTCGCCCATTCCATACGCTTGTTCCTGTTAACCTCTGAAATCAAGGTCTTCTTTCTTGCAACTCTTCTTTGATAGCCTACCTCTTTCAGATTCTGTTCTCACTGCATATGGTGACAGTTCTATGTTGTAGACGCTATCTCTGACGGTCTGACAACGGTTTCTGATGACTTCCTACTTCAGCGCCCTTTTCGTTCGCTCATACACGATACGCGGTCTTCCTGGACGTTGTTCCACACGACAATGGCCTTTTTCATTAAATTTCTTGACAATATTATTAGTTGTTTGATGATTAACCTGGAAAAACCTATCAATTTCTCTATTTGACTTGCGACACTGATATCATCCTAATATTTTCCCTCGTTGAAATTCACTAATTTCCTTACTTCCGCGAAATTTCATTGCAAAATATAAGTCAACTATCGTTCCTAGTTCAGCGGGTTACAGAAATATGATTGAAAATCTACAAGAACATTGAATTATATGAACATGCTAAGAAGCATCCGATATCAAGAGCTGTATTCTCACGATATTCTTATACTGGAAGTATTACTATTTTAGATTCCAGATATTTTACGCATTAATTCATTTTCTTCTTTATTCCTCATGATTCCTTGGAGAACATAGAGCCGCAAGAAAACCTTCCCCATGGATCCTCTTCACCTCGATCCATGTCGTGCCCGAGCTGACTTCCCCTTTGCGTCAACACTTCTGCGCCAAGTCTGTTTTGTTCGGACCCACTTTTCGCTTCCCTTGTGGATTCCAGCCAAAAGTCTGTCGGTTTTATACTAGAAGCAGGCATGAAGTGTATGTGGCCGATACAGCCCCATTTACGTTTCTTGATGTCATTCTCGATCGGGTCTTGTCTGGTTCTGTCCCACAGTTGAAAGTTTGAGGATTGTCCTTAGACATCGGTTGGTTAATGTTTGAAGTCTGTGGGTGTTGGTTTTGGTTACCTTCCAGGTTTCTGAGCCGTAAATTAGGACCGAATTGAAGTTTGTGTTGAATATCTGGATCTTGTTGTAAAGTGAGAATGTTGTTGATCTCCATATTAGCCGCAGAGTGTTGAAAGCGTGCCAGGCTTTGTTGAATCGGCACTTGAAGTCTTCAACCTCACTCCCATATTTACTGACGACACATCCAAGGTAGACAAACTTATTTATTTAGTTCTTAATGCCTGTGTCATTTTTTTCTTTTTTTTATAAATATTTTCTTAACTAAATTCGTTTCAATGAAAAAGAGGCCTTCTGCCGGAACAGGTTGACACATCGGTTCCCGTACGATCACTGAAGCTAAGCAACGTCTAGCCTGGCAACTGTCTAGATGCGTGATCGCTTGAGAATCTCAAGCAATAAAAGTTTGGATGTGTACGTGGTGTAATGGATCATGGCTCTAAATTGTTTTTTGCAGAGCCGAGTTCAAATTCCTGTTGGCTTTGTTATGTTCACTTGTACACTTGGCAAAGGTATAAATCCAAACTCGTCTACCGACAATTTTAGCGATTTCATCATCGCAAATTCTTGCCAAAAATGGAACTACTTGAACCAACAAAGATTTGTTTCTGCCAACAAATACTGAGAATACCATCATCAGAGCATTTTTTACGGGATATCGACCTTTTGTGGGTTATTTAGGTCAGAAAATATTTTTGATTGTAAAGCAAATTTTGAGTTTATAATGATGTACATATTGTAGTCCTACAAGTCGGAATCGTACAAGAGGTGGATTCGTAGTTTCCAAGGGATATTTGTTCGAAAATCAATGTAATGAACACGACTGGAGATTGGAACACGGTACTCCACTTTACAATTACGAACCTTTATCCCTTACATTAAACGCACATCTAATTTTACAGCAACTGATATTCCAAGCGGTCACTTACCTACATACTGACCAAGCCATAATATAAGTAACGGAAACAACAAAGACATAAATATGTGTATTACTTAAAAAGTAATGCATGATTAGCAATGGAATTTTTACCGAATAAAGATTAGTGCGTAATGCATAAATATTATACAACGTTACGAAAATTTACATCAGAGTTTTGTTTTTTTAAATAAAGATTGGTAGAAGCAATCGTCAGGCCATGAGTCATGGCCTGACGATTGCGTCTAGCATGATACAAACTGTCGCCTCTAAGTGTTGACTTCTATGTTCACTTTTTTAACACACACACACATATATATATATATATATATATATATATATATATATATATATATATATATATATATATATATATATATATATATATATATGAAATTTTACAATATATAACACTACACAATTAAAATATAATATCTAACTCTAGAGAGGGAGAGAGGAAAGAGGGAGAGGTAGGGAGAGTGAGAAGGCATTACTCTTATTTTATACAGTGAGTATAGCGGTTCTGAATATAACATAACTGTGCTTAAAAACATATATATATATATATATATATATATATATATATATATATATATAGATAGATAGATAGATAGATAGATAGATAGATAGATAATTCAATCTTTACACCAGTTATCTTTGCTGATATTTTGTCAAACGTAATATGTTACACATGAATGCTCATCACCAACAAGTTATATCTTTCTATCTATCTATCTATCTATCTATTTAAAGCAATATCTTACCTATCAATCTTATATAGCTAGCTATCTAAATGGGTGCACTTATATATGGATACACATAAATATTTCAAACATTAGCTCTTGGCGGATGATATTAGAATTAATAAACATCGGACTTAAGTAACTGCAATATAAGTGTGCAATATAATAGTGGAGAAAGTAATATAATAACTCAATGTATATACTTTTTATACACAAACAATAGACGTAATGCTGCTTTTATTGATAATTAAATATGAAAATAGGAGGGAAAATGTATTTAAAAACATATACTTATCTCTTTCACTAACACTCTCTCTTTCTCTTCTCTTTCAACAAAGACTGCATTGGCCGTTGTGGCTAAAAAGCAAACTTCTCCGATGATTGAAGAGGGGGTCTCTCCACATTAACATCAAGATATCATTTGACGTATATATAACATAATTCAATACTACTGAAAAAGAAACTATTTAACTCTCTCTGTTGTATATTCTGTCCGAAGTTTACGTTCATAGCTGTCCATATTATTTTTTTATATTACTCCAATACAGCCGCTGTTTTTCTTAATATTTGTTTTGTTCTTCTTGACTTAAAATCAGGTAAGTTACCTAGTAATACCCCTGCAATTTTGTTTTTAATAATCCCTGCAATTTTTCCATTTTTCCAAGCGTCCTGTTTAAGATAAACCACATCCGCGTCCGGGTTAAATCGATAAACTACGTCCAACAGCAAAGCCTCTTAATTGCTGATGTTCCCAGGTCCACCCTGACCCGGGGTGGTAGCACTTGTTAGGGTCCCAGCAATGGGCAAATAGTTAACACATAAACTTGGCTAAAAAGAATTAATAATGTGTAAAAAAAAGTTTTAATAACAGAAATACTCTGTAAAAATTATTACCAGGAATAAATTTTTGAAGAAAAAAAACTATTAGTATCAATATACTTTTAAAAAGTTTTTACCAGCAATATAATTTTGAAAAATAATATTACCAGCAATATATATACTGACCAGGCTTCACGTCGATTTAACTTCGCTGATCGTACGGCAACCGCTGTATTAATATAAGGTCGTAGCACACCAGAATATATTGGAAAGTAGAGTTAAAACTACGGAGAAACTATTGACAATCCTAAGAATATCTGGAATGTGGGGAAACATTATGGGGAAAGAAGGTTTAGAAAATTGAATTTGTTTGTTTTGTTTGCTTTTGCCGCATATCAATCTCAATAGGTTATTTAATACCAACATTTTTTTCCCTGGTAATATTTTGTTTTGTCAAACATCTATTTCTGGTAATATTTTTTCCTCAAAAGTGTACAGCTGGTAATATAATGTTAAAAATTGTATTGTTGGTAATATTTTTTTTTTAAAATACAGTCGCCTCTAAGTTTTGACTCCTATGTTCACTTTTATATTCACACACGCTCTACCTATGATATTGACCACTTTATCACATAAATATACAGCACACCTTAATACTATATTTCTTCATATATATATATATATATATATATATATATATATATATATATATATATATGTGTGTGTGTGTGTGTGTGTGTGTGTGTGTGAAAAATATATAGAAAATAGGAGAGAACACGTTAGATAAATAATCCAAAGTTCTTTAGTATTTTAGTTATTATTTTTTTTAAAATAGTGCTCGATACATAAGTAGAGCATAAATATAATTATTTATTTAAAATTATTATTCCATCACTACATAAGAGTTCTCTTGTTTCAAAACAAGAGCCGAAAACTTCAATATAATTATTTGAATTAAACTGAATTAAAGTAATCTCTTTTCCATCTTCAAGCGAAATGTTTTTGGGAATAACTTATTTCTGAAATTTACGTGTTTTAATAGCATATTCATTATTGAAATCAAAATTTCCATGGTAACGGCTAGAGTGATTGTTTAAATAGAAAGGGGTGTAGGGTGTTAATAATTTGTATCAGTATAGAGTTAGATTCAAGGGTGTCAAGTCAGGGTAAGGTTGGGGTGTCTAAATTTAAATCGGAAGATGATTTCGCCTAGTCTGGTTTATGTGTCTATGGAGATCTATTTATTTTTATTTTATTTTATTCTGAAAGGGTTTTGTGTATATAAGAAAACTGCCGTAACATTTTTTTTTTGACGACTTCATAAAGGGTTATTTTTTGTTGGGTATTAAACTATTTATTAGGACTATGGATTTTAAAAATTATTTTATTGTTTATTTTTTTATGCTAATTATTCAATGCAAAAATTTGATGATGTCGGTAAAAAAAAAACCGTTAACTCATGTCTATTGTTTAATAGATTTTTATTATTTAGAAACTTAATAATGTGTTGTTTTTCATTTTGATTTCAATTATGAATATGTTATTAAAACACGTAAATTTCAGAAATAAGTTATTGCCCCCAAAAATTTCGCTTGAAGATGGAACAGAGCTTACTTTAATTCAAATAATTGTATTGAAGTTTTCGGCTCTTGTTTTGAAACATAAGAACTCTTATGTAGCGTGTTGGAATTATATTTGTAAATAAATAATTATATATATATATATATATATATATATATGTATGTGTGTGTGTGTGTGTGTGTATTTATTCATGTGTAAGATGCTTCAATGATCCGCTCCAAGGTATTTGCATGTGTTTTAAAAATAAAATAACACTACAGAAAGAAATCCGTTATCTATCTATCTATCTATCTATCTATCTCTCTCTCTCTCTCTCTCTCTATATATATATATATATATATATATATATATATATATATATATATATATTGTTAGAAAGATAACGATAAATTTCCTCTAGATAGATAGATAGATAGATAGATAGATAGATAGATAGGTTTAAATACATGCATAACCAAACGCACACATATATAAGAAATAGTGACATAATGGGATTTTTCTTTTCATTCTCTTTTAAGAAATAAATATTATTGGTGTTCAATTATCCATGATTTCATATAAAGCTTTCAGACTTGTGCAATTTACTGTCTGATTTGAGAACGGAAAAATATTTATAATAACCTAAATTTTAGTGAATTCACTGCCTTTCTAGGCTCGTAATTTTAAACAATTTATTCCACGTAATAATGTTATTATATAGCTTTTTTTTTCAACAATATAAAACTTTCATACGAGAAGAGGGCACTTTACTGGTATCAATATGTAAAAGATAATGAAATTATCAACACTACACGCTCAGCTGTAAAACAGACGTAGGGAGGGTGAGCCCATTCTTGGCGTCTTTTAATTTTACATAAAAATGGTACGTTATTGCAATAACTATAGGTAATGGAATATTTTACTAGCCTCAAAAGCTAATTAATAATTCTTCACCGCAGAATCTGGGCAGTTTTGCTAAACTCTTTATTACGATGTCTGCCGAGGAATAAGCATTTATTAAGTAGTAAAGTCGAGTTCGAAGGTAGGAAACAATCCATTTTTTGAAGACAAAAAAACAAAAAAATATCATGCACTATTTATATGTTATGGGATTTAGAAGCCATTGACTGTAACTGAAGATTTGTAATTGGAAACAAAACAGATTACAAACAAACGTTGACAGATTCAGGATTTTCTAAACGTAAACATGGTGTTTACGGTCATATTACGTTGAAATATCGCTTTCCGTACGATCTTCGAAGTGAAGCAACGTCAAGAATTGTCATTCCCTAGATGGGCGTCTGCTTGCGAATACAATTTGTTGTAATCTTGGAGGATACTAAAGGTGGGATGGATAATGTCTCGGAATTGTCGGAGATGCAAGATCCAATTCCAGAACAGTTCGTCATATTCACTTATAACTCACTACCTAAAAACATCTCTTTTCTCACAGCTATGAGTTACTTAGTAACTCTTGTATGAATAAATCATTATTATTACCAAAAAAAAGATTCTTAGAATTTAAAAATACTAAAAGCTTAATAAACCACAAAATCGATTCGATCAATTTATGTTCTGATTTGGGTCTTGTAAAGATAGTATATCACTTGTGCAGCCGTTTATTTCCTGAAGTGATAAAAGAAGCGACTATTTCTTTAGCGTTGGTTTGTACACACACACACACACACACACACACACATATATATATATATATGTATGTATGTATGTATATGTTTGTAGTATGCAGTGTTTCATTAGGACATGTACATATTCACTACAAAACTGTACATCTTGGTTCAACGTTAAAAGAAATTTTTTAATGTTTCATCAGGTGTGAAATTACGATGCTCCTCCATATATATATATATATATATATATATATATATATATATATATATATATATAGTAGCATCGTGATTTCCCACCCGATGAAACGTTAAAAAAATTTCTATTAACGTTGACAAAAGATGTACAGTTTTGTAGTGGATATGTGGATGTTCAAATGTAACACTGCATAATAATTAAATATTTATTGCTTCACTTTTTTATTGAGTCCTGTTTTAAAATAAAAATTTTAACGCTGAAATCTTACTCTCCGTTCTTTTACATTTGTATATATATATATATATATATATATATATATATATATATATAATTAAGTAATTCATCTAGTCTATAAGAAATCTCAATAGGAAGAAAAAGCACTGAACGGCCTTTTCGGCCTATTTTGGGACTCATCAATAGTGCTTCTAATGTTCCGAAGATAAGGGGTTGGAGACAGAAAACGTGACTCGTGGGGCCACAATCAGTTGAACTAAGTAAACTTGGATGAGTTACGACGGAATTTGTGAAGTTCGGTGATATATCGAGTCTAGTTAGTTATTTCTTACTCACTGAGACCCGTTGGTCAATTTCGTATGACGCTTGAGTTGTATCATAACGGTACTGTTTCGATTCTCGTTAGTGGATGCAGACTGATGATGGGTCCCAAAATAGGAAGAAACGGCCGTGTAGTACTTTCTACATTGTGTTGAGGATTCTTCTAGACTTGATGAATTATTAATTATTCATATCCCCACCTAATAATTTCTATCACTTTAAATATATATATATATATATAAATATAAAAGTGAACATAGAAGTCAACACTTAGAGGCGACAGTCTGTTTCATGCTATATGCAATCGTCAAGCCACGTGTGCTGTTATTTTTCTCGGCTATTTATATATATACGGGTTAGTGGTGCATTGTGGGTATTCTATTATGGCGGTTATTTCACCGGAAGTCGTTTGTTTATCTATTTAGGTCAAATTATATTGCTTGTTTTTATTTTTGTTTCTTATTTTATTTATTTATTTATTTATTAACGTAGTAAAAATTTGTTTATATCACTTATTTAACAGTTTTGTTTTGGTTTGGGAATTTAATTAAAACTATTTGTTCAGTTTTGGGGTTGATTGTTGTAGTTCATTCTAAGTATTATTTTGGCGGGAACAGTTTTTAATTGATTATCTTTATTTGGGATTGGTTTGTTTATTTACTTGGATGAATTTAGGTTAATTTATTTTACTTGTATATTTTCTCTTTTCGGTTTTCGATTTTTAAGTAACATAGTATTTTTTTATGTTTTATTTCTATTTTTTTTTTTTTGTTATTTTGTTATTTTTGCTTATTAGTATATTTATTTGTTTTTATTTTATTTTTTCCGTTTTTTAATTTTTTAGGTTACGTAGTAAAAATTTATTTTCATGTCTGCATTTTGAGATGAGTTCGGATCTTTTGTTTAATAATTTATTTTGGTCGGGAAAAGTAATGATAGCTATTTTTTCCTCCGAGCAAAGTTTGCAAGTTTTTGATTGGTTATTGTAGGCTGATGATTTTTTCCTTATATTCCAAGATATTTTTGGTGTGATGTTCGTTTTGTTTTTAATTTCCCAGATATACTTAGAAAGCATTGTACTGTTTGCATATTTACTATTTGTGAAAGATGTTTTGTGTGTATAATTTCTTTGTTTCCAGGGTCCTTCAGTTACTCCTATGTATACTTTTTCTTCATTATCTGGTGATTTTATCGTGGCTTGGTATATTACGTTGTTTTGTAAACAATTTCCGTTTAAGGGACATTCGTTCTTTATTCTGCAGTTGCACATGGGTTTAATTTGTTCGTGTGGTTTGTTGATAATTTTCCTATTGTGCTTTTTTATTATTTGTGCCATGCTCTCGGTGCAGCTGTAGCTGATTTTTACAGTGTTTTTGTTGAATATCTTGTGTAAGGTGCTTGATTCTGGGAAGTGTTTGTGTAAGAGTTTGAAGAATATTTTCCCTACGTTTGTTTTTACGTTCTTGCTGTACGGTGGGTTGAACCATATGATATTTCTTCTTCTGTTGGCCTTTTTTGTATTCTGTGGTGAGTATGTGAGTGTTTCCGGGAATCCGCTATCTTTTAGGGCTGTTTCATAGTCTTTCTTAGCTTTGTTAAATAGGGATTCATTGGAGGAATTGTCAGAGAGCCTGCGGTTAATCGATTTTGGTATCTGTTTGATTATAGAAGGTGGATGGTTGGAAGATGTGTGTATGTAGAGTGGTTTGTCATTAGGTTTTCTATATGGTTTATGTGTGCCTTCTCTTAGGTTGAAGGTAACATCTAGAAAATCTACTTCGTTTAGGTTAGTTTTTATATCTATGTCGAATCCGTTATTTTTAAAAATTTTTATTATTGCTTTTCTAGTTTTGTCTGTGTTTTGTTTGTTACAGTTTCTTAAGATTATGAGACCATCGTCCCTGTAGAGTCCTGTGTCATTTCTATCTATTATTTTGCTCAGTTCGTTTAGTAAGTAAATGCCTATGATTTCGCATGCTTCTGCACCGTCAAAGCTTCCCATTGTAGTGTCAAATATCCCATCTCTCTTTATCCATGCTTCTTCATTGTGGAATAATAGTGATTTACGGGAGTGCTTAATGATGTTGATTTCGCTTGGTTGTATTATTACTTGTTCCTGAGCTAAGTTGATGGCCTTATCTAGTATACGTTCTGTTATGGATGGGTAAAATTCTTTTATGTCTAATTGTAAGAATTGGCAGTTTTGTTTGTTATTTATGCTGTGGAACCAGTCAATAGTTGTTTTCGTATTTTTCCACTGGTTTACTCCTAATTTCTTCCTAAGTTCAGAATTAATTCTTTCTAGTATTGTTTTACTTATTTTACCTAGTTCACTTTTGGCTGGGTTTATGAGTCTACATGCAGGATTGGTTTTGAAATTTTCTTTATGGTCTTTTAGTGTGATGAAGGCTCCTGCCTTGCTAATACAACTTATTCGGTCATCTAGGTCTAATTTTTGGGCGATTGTTTTAGCTTCCTTATTGATATCGTGTTCTGTTGTTTGGGGTGCCTTTTTGTATGTTTTGGTTATGTTGTTCTTCAGTAATTTATTGTGTGTAGGAGGACTTAGTTTGTATAAATTTCTCGTTTTGTCAGCAGCGATAAATACACTTGCTGAATTGTTTATTTTAGTTATATCTGCTTTTAGTTTGTTTTGGAATGCATCTTGTTTTTTGTGGAATTTTATGTTTCTAACTAGGTCAGTTAAGTCTTTCTCGAAATTGTCTAATTCTTTTTGTTGTGGGGGGCATTTTTTTGTTTTAAAGCCGTATTTTTCCTTAAGTGTGTTGTTATTGTAAAGGTCCCGGTTTAAAAAGTGGACTTTCCATCTCATTCTTTTTAGGAAACTTTCTATTTTTTCAATTAATTTTAGTTTATATATAGGGGGGGGATGGGATGGGTATGTTTTTTAGGGAGTAGTCGAGGTTAAATTTTTCCATGTCCATACTGGGTTATAAATGTAGCGAAAGTGCTCTACTGTTTACCAGGAGCTGAATATAAAGAAATATAGTCTTAAGGTGTGCTATATTTATGGAATAAAGTGCTCAATATCAGAGATAGAGCGTGTGTAAATATAAAAGTGAACATAGAAGTCAACACTTAGAGGCGACAGTCTGTTTCATGCTATATGCAATCGTCAAGCCACGTGTGCTGTTATTTTTCTCGGCTATTTATATATATACGGGTTAGTGGTGCATTGTGGGTATTCTATTATGGCGGTTATTTCACCGGAAGTCGTTTGTTTATCTATTTAGGTCAAATTATATTGCTTGTTTTTATTTTTGTTTCTTATTTTATTTATTTATTTATTTATTAACGTAGTAAAAATTTGTTTATATCACTTATTTAACAGTTTTGTTTTGGTTTGGGAATTTAATTAAAACTATTTGTTCAGTTTTGGGGTTGATTGTTGTAGTTCATTCTAAGTATTATTTTGGCGGGAACAGTTTTTAATTGATTATCTTTATTTGGGATTGGTTTGTTTATTTACTTGGATGAATTTAGGTTAATTTATTTTACTTGTATATTTTCTCTATTCGGTTTTCGATTTTTAAGTAACATAGTATTTTTTTATGTTTTATTTCTATTTTTTTTTTTTTTGTTATTTTGTTATTTTTGCTTATTAGTATATTTATTTGTTTTTATTTTATTTTTTCCGTTTTTTAATTTTTTAGGTTACGTAGTAAAAATTTATTTTCATGTCTGCATTTTGAGATGAGTTCGGATCTTTTGTTTAATAATTTATTTTGGTCGGGAAAAGTAATGATAGCTATTTTTTCCTCCGAGCAAAGTTTGCAAGTTTTTGATTGGTTATTGTAGGCTGATGATTTTTTCCTTATATTCCAAGATATTTTTGGTGTGATGTTCGTTTTGTTTTTAATTTCCCAGATATACTTAGAAAGCATTGTACTGTTTGCATATTTACTATTTGTGAAAGATGTTTTGTGTGTATAATTTCTTTGTTTCCAGGGTCCTTCAGTTACTCCTATGTATACTTTTTCTTCATTATCTGGTGATTTTATCGTGGCTTGGTATATTGCGTTGTTTTGTAAACAATTTCCGTTTAAGGGACATTCGTTCTTTATTCTGCAGTTGCACATGGGTTTAATTTGTTCGTGTGGTTTGTTGATAATTTTCCTATTGTGCTTTTTTATTATTTGTGCCATGCTCTCGGTGCAGCTGTAGCTGATTTTTACAGTGTTTTTGTTGAATATCTTGTGTAAGGTGCTTGATTCTGGGAAGTGTTTGTGTAAGAGTTTGAAGAATATTTTCCCTACGTTTGTTTTTACGTTCTTGCTGTACGGTGGGTTGAACCATATGATATTTCTTCTTCTGTTGGCCTTTTTTGTATTCTGTGGTGAGTATGTGAGTGTTTCCGGGAATCCGCTATCTTTTAGGGCTGTTTCATAGTCTTTCTTAGCTTTGTTAAATAGGGATTCATTGGAGGAATTGTCAGAGAGCCTGCGGTTAATCGATTTTGGTATCTGTTTGATTATAGAAGGTGGATGGTTGGAAGATGTGTGTATGTAGAGTGGTTTGTCATTAGGTTTTCTATATGGTTTATGTGTGCCTTCTCTTAGGTTGAAGGTAACATCTAGAAAATCTACTTCGTTTAGGTTAGTTTTTATATCTATGTCGAATCCGTTATTTTTAAAAATCTTTATTATTTCTTTTCTAGTTTTGTCTGTGTTTTGTTTGTTACAGTTTCTTAAGATTATGAGACCATCGTCCCTGTAGAGTCCTGTGTCATTTCTATCTATTATTTTGCTCAGTTCGTTTAGTAAGTAAATGCCTATGATTTCGCATGCTTCTGCACCGTCAAAGCTTCCCATTGTAGTGTCAAATATCCCATCTCTCTTTATCCATGCTTCTTCATTGTGGAATAATAGTGATTTACGGGAGTGCTTAATGATGTTGATTTCGCTTGGTTGTATTATTACTTGTTCCTGAGCTAAGTTGATGGCCTTATCTAGTATACGTTCTGTTATGGATGGGTAAAATTCTTTTATGTCTAATTGTAAGAATTGGCAGTTTTGTTTGTTATTTATGCTGTGGAACCAGTCAATAGTTGTTTTCGTATTTTTCCACTGGTTTACTCCTAATTTCTTCCTAAGTTCAGAATTAATTCTTTCTAGTATTGTTTTACTTATTTTACCTAGTTCACTTTTGGCTGGGTTTATGAGTCTACATGCAGGATTGGTTTTGAAATTTTTTATAATTTATATTTTTATATTTACACACGCTCTATCTCTGATATTGAGCACTTTATTCCATAAATATAGCACACCTTAAGACTATATTTCTTTATATATATATATATATATATATATATATATATATATATATATATATGCATTAATTTCTCTTGATGTTAGCGGAGAACTCGAGTCCTGATAGGTGTTCAAGTTAAGGTACACCCCTTTAATGAACAACCATTCAAATGAACATTCAGTGTCTACTTGGTGATTGTAGTAAGCTGCTACATGTGTTTGAAAGTATTGACTGTTACAACTCACTAATTTGTCTGAGGTAGGTCATATGAGTCATCAGTTGCCATCTTCTGATCTTCGAGATTTCTGGATGGGTAGAATGCAACTGTTGAATCTTCGGCATAGATGTCCCATTAGGGATCTGTGGTTATTCTGGGGCAAATCATAAATATAAAAACGAAAGATGGTAAGACCGAGTAGAGAGACTCTGGAGAATGCCTGTACTGATCTCATGGTCTTCGGAAGGCTGGACATTAAAAAAAAACCTTCCTTCACTTACCTATTATGTATTCGATAACTGAGAAAACTCATTCAGAACTTCTATAGAATGTTCAAACGTGAAAGATGAACAATACAATTATCTCGATTTAATACACTGCGATATCCGTATCCATTATTCAAGTACACCGTATTTAAAATAATATATATATATATATATATATATATATATATATATATATATATATATATATATATATATATATATATATATAAGTAAGCTATAAATAAGTAAGCTAGTACATTCGTCTTCGAACGAGCACACACACACATACAAATATATATATATGTACTATAGATCATAGTATATATATATGTATATATATATATGTATATGTATATATATATATATATATATATATGTACTATAGATCATAATATATATATGTATATTTATATGTATATATATGTATATGTATATATATATATATATTTATGTACTATAGATCATAGCATATATATATATATATATATATATATATATATATATATATATATATATATAGAGAGAGAGAGAGAGAGAGATAATATTAGTGGTAAATATACATATATATGCAAAATCCACAGGTGCATATACACACATGTATATTTTTTGAATAAAAAATTCCGAGAGGATAGAATCCAGGCAGAACTCAATGTCCAGGACAGAGTAAAGATATATATATATATATATATATATATATATATATATATATATATATATATATATATATATATATATATATATATATATATATATACTCATGTGTGTTTGTGTGTGTTTATGTATATGTCAATTCTTTCAGAGCCAGCCTTTGGTGTTAGACGAATTCTCCAAAAATTGAAGGCTGCGTGCTCGTTAAAAGACGTAGATACTGGCTAACTTCGG
Source organism: Acanthosepion lycidas (assembly GCA_963932145.1). Classification (NCBI taxonomy): domain Eukaryota; kingdom Metazoa; phylum Mollusca; class Cephalopoda; order Sepiida; family Sepiidae; genus Acanthosepion; species Acanthosepion lycidas. The sequence goes on from OZ010586.1 coordinate 110,197,080, forward strand.
ACAAAATGACCTTTCACTATTTTGAAAGGGCTACTTTGAAAGCAATTATATTTGCAATAATAATATTTATTTGGTGCAAAAATAATGTCGTTTTCTCACATAGTAACATCTGTGAGAAAACGACATTATTTTTGCACCAACCTAATAATAATAATAATAATAATAATAATAATAATAATAATATAAATAATTATAACAATCACAAAATTACCCCGTTATTGGATAATTTTTCATTAAAGTTTTAGTTGTTTTGGTCGAATATACCTTGGTAGTTAACGGCAATCTTAGGACTGTCGAATTTTAAATTTGACACGTAAACAAACTAATAAACAATTAAACGACGTACATTACTATTGAGTCTGCATCCTAGCAAATCACTAGTTAATTAAACCAAAGTAGCTAATTTAACCAAAATAATTAATTAAACCGAAGTAATAATAAATGTGTTACTTATTAAATTTTTGGACAATAGTGTGTATATATATATATATATATATATATATATATCAAAGATTTGAAAATGTTCACTCACTCAGCATTAACCGCGTTTTAAACATATGGTCTAATCAGGTGATTACTAGCAAATAATTAACAATATTCCAGCCTTATGTAACTTAACTAAGCGCCGCAAATTAGAAATATCAGAAGTTTTTAACGTAGTAGCAATGTTCTTTACCAGATCCAAGGTCAGTGGGATATTTTTCGCGGTTATCAGGAAAAAATAAAGAAAAAAAGAAGTAATCTTCACATACGGTCTTTACACATGCGCATACATGTACATAAATACACACACTCAAAACTACCCGAGTTTCTCATTAGGTAGATACGGGTAAATAATTAATACATAGCACTGTTCAAGAGCCAGCTTATATAATTAGCCAAAGCGCCACAAAATAGAAATATAAAACAGAAGTTGCTGAGGAATAAGTTAAAAAAACCGGAAGAGAGAGTGAAAAATATTGTAAACCTTATCATCCAAGTTCGTATTGGGGGAGTGTAATTTTATTGACGTTTCTGCATTACCTAAGACTGTTGATTCAACAACTTGCCTATGTCACTATAGTCATCTTTTCCTCCTGGTACAAACTACATATACTGCCATTATATTTACACGACTTAACCCTTATCACAACAATCGATATTACATCTCGTTTTGAACATGACTTACCAGCTTTGTACAACGGCTGTGGTTCTCCATTTTAAAGGAAGACATTTTACAACCTATTTTTGAATATGCCTTCTGTGCATCCCACGTAGGCTTTGCACGCGACATTACAGCTGCCGTCCAAAGGTCATTTGTCTTTGACCCTGCAGGGGATAGTATCGGTGTTGCTGCTATGTGCGGCCGTCTTGAACTTCCTCGTGTTAGGTTTCTTTATAATATTTCCTAGATCTATTGGTGTAGCAGTAACTTAATTTTACTGTATTTCTGTAAATATTTTGTATAGTTTAATAGTCTTTGGGAATTGCTTTGTAAACAGTTTGAATAATATTTTCCCTATATTAGTACTTATTACTAAATTAAAAGGGGGTTTGAACCAGCTAATATCTCTCTTCCTCAATTGCGAGTTGGGTTGAATTGAAGTTAATTACTATTTTTTTTCGTTTATTTTTACATTATATTCCAACACTTTTCTCACCCCACTTCTTCTGATATTTTGAGTTTGTGGCACTTAGTTAAGTTATATAAGCGGACTTGAAAAGTGTCACGAAAAAATTATTTACCAGAAACCGCCTGACAATACCGTATGCTCGAAATCCGGGTAGGGTTATGTGTAATTTTTTTTAAAAATCTTCTATACTATTATCTCCTCTGCATGTTCAATTTTGCGAATTTTGTATTGAGCAATTATAAAAATATCCGCCCATTCTTCTGGCCCTCACACACACACACACATATATGATTATTTTTTTTTAAATATGATTCCTTCGATACATAAGAGTTCTCATGTTTCCAAAACCTGAGCCGAAAACATCAATATAATTCTTAAAATAACATTGAATTAAATTATCAAGCCCTTTTTCATCCTTAAACGAAAATTTAGGAATAACAATCTTGAAATTTATGCATCTTTATAAACATGTTCATTCGTAAAATTAATTACTGTGGAAACGGCTGGGGCGACCATTTTAATAAGGGGCCTAAGAGTTAATTTTTATACACATATCAGTCACCTTCGGAAAGAGGTCAAGCCGAGGTAGGTAGATTTCAAAGCGAATGATGGTATTCATGTATGCACATCGTCTGCTCAGTCACATTGAAAGATAGCTGTTGGCACCATAATATGACGTTAGGTGTCTAGAGAATTTTATTTTATTTTATTTATTTATTTATTTTTTCTTAAGAGCTGTTTCGTACATAAACGTGTCGCATTGAACTACAATGTGTTTTTTGACGACTTCATAAAGGGTTTTTCTATCTTATGATTAGGTGAAGCTTTTAAACCTTTTATTACACTATGAAATTTTTTATGCTAATTATTTAATTCGGAAATTTGTTAATTCCGGCAAAAGACCGTTAACTCATGTCTATGGTTTAATAAATTTTCATTATTTAGAAACTTAATAATGTGTAGTTTTCATGTAGGCATAAAAGGTATAGATCATCCCAGGTTTTACAAGTTCTTGTCCTATTTATTATTTTCCATTTTACTTTTGGTGTTTTATTCATTTCTTTTAAATGCCAAAAATATTTGGATAGAGGTATCTGATTTCTATTTCTAATATTATTGAAGGAGCTTTTGTGTTGTCTCCATCTAATTTTAAATTCATTCTTCGTTGAACCAATGTATATCCTATCAGTGTTAGGACACTAAATGGATGAGTGCATTGGTATACCAAAGATTTTGGGCGGCATTTATTTTCCAACTGACAGTCTTCAGGGTTTCTACAATCACATAATTTTTCATTATTTTTGTCGAATTTTAGTTTAGGATTTTTATTAATACTGTTTTAGCACGCGTGCTTTTCCAGGATTTTATTATGATTTTTTTTACCATTCTTTCTACATTTTCAGTGCAATTGTAACTTAATTTTAAGGTGTTTTTATTAAAGATCTTGCTAAGTTTGATATTAATAGAAAATTGTTTTTCAATTAAAACTAGAAACTTATGTCCTTGCTTAATAGTAACCATTTGGTTGAACGGAGGGGTATACCAAATGATTTTTCCGTTTCCTGTTTTGCTTCTAGTTAGTACTTTTATTTCTATAATTTATGTTAGTGTTTTTGTATCCGCTATTTTTTAAGGCTGTGTTATGAAAATCAACAATGACAATAAACAAGTTAAAAAACAATCAGGTAATATGACCTGCTAACTCCTTAACATATACTATAAAAAACAATTTATTCAATCTTAACAATATCAAAATAATTACAACCACATATAAAAATTATTATGGCTATGATCAGAACCAAATATATCCAAACAAGTATTTAAGGAATAAACTGTCACAACTGTTCCCTACAATATATTGGGGAAACTTGCCAAAATTTAAAAAAATATATATGAACACAAAATTAACCATACACTTATAAATTCATCAAATGAATTAGTTACACATAGAAATAAGTTTATCCACAACTTCAATCTAAAAAATGCGACACTTATTAAAAAGAAAATAATTTACTGGAATTGCCGTTATCGTATCTTACAAAAATATAAATCTGTACCTTGGATTTTACCAGAATATTCATTCCTATCAGAAAACAACATACATGACTATGAAATTTGTTTAAAAAATAAATAAAAATTATTAAATAAAAAGTGTTATATTATTTAAAATATAAAGATATATAAATCAATTTCTAAATATAAAATAAGTAATGATTGTATTATAAAAAATTCAACAAGAAAATAAAAACATTTATTAACTTTCGTTTATTAGACATAAAATTACAACACTTAGCATCTTCCATAGTTTACCTTAATTTTCAGTTATCTTAACATATATTTATGAGCGTCTTTAAATTTAAAAATTCTGAAAAACAAACGACATTTTACTTCGTGCTGCAAAATATAATCCTTGCATTTGGCTTCATAAATCCATCAAAGCCAAAAAAACAACAAAAAAAACGGCAAATAAGAAACTTTTCCCTGTTTTGGTTGTTCATGTTGTCTTTTTACAGATATATATTTTAATTATATTTGAATTTTTACATTTTCTCCAATTCCCGAAGTGATATTTTATAACGGTATTGATATTATACATAAACAGTCCAAAATGCATTGTTTTATCTCCTGTTTTGACCATGTATTTTAGACTTTATTAGCCATTCTCCAAACCTGGGCATTTTAAGTATGATCCTTGCTTTATGAGAGAACATCGAAACGTTTGGTCTTACTACTCTTTTAATTGATACAGCAGCAATGGAAATATATATTTAACATCAGATGGAATTTCTAGGTTACTATTTTGTGGAATGAGGGCTTGGGAAATTTTGTGCTGGTGAGAGAGATTGAGTGAAAAAGAAACAGAAGAAAACCACTCATGATCTGCCTAGCGAGCTTGTGTAAATGGATGACAATGAAAGGTTTGCGAGTGATAAACATACAACATTTATTAGGAGCGAACAGGAAATTATAGAGAGCCATGTACGGATATGGAAAATACCGAGAAAATTTTAAGGAAAGTAGAAATGAAAAGGATACATTTAGTTAGGAAGAAATAGAGACACAGTTGAAATAATGAAGGAAAGACAAAGAGAAGGCAAGAAGGAACAGAAGGGAACATATTTAAAAAGACTGTTTCTGAATGCCAGAACAGGGAATGATAGTGGAAGGGAAAAACTTACTACGAGTCACTAAATATAGGAATGTCGTGAAGACCTATGAATGGTCACGCTACGTAATAGAAGGATTCTGTTTAAATTATTTCAAAATTATCATCAGTATTTTTATTAGTGTTATTATTATTATTATTTGGTTTCTGTGCATGCGCATTTCTTTCTGGATCCCGACCAGAGACCTAGAGTCAGATATGGCGTCATGACATTTTCCACTGAGTAATTTTGAAAAAAAAAGTTGCATATATTTCACATAGATAAAGCCCTTCGTAAAGTGTTCGGCTGTACTTGGGAGTTCAATTTTTTATATTTCATTAAGGCATTGGCTACCAGGGATTCATTCTGTGAGTCTAGGGATTCATTCTCTTAGTCTTGTCTTAATCTTTTCCAGTCAATCCGAGGGCTCCAACAACAGCTGGAATTTTTGATGTCCTTCTGCGCCACATTTTTGAGATTTCGATTGCATGGTCTTTGTATTTTTATAGTTTTTTTTTTAACGTCTTCTAAGAAACGTTGCAATCATCAGGGACTGTCATGTCAATAATGTGGCACATTTTGTTTTTGTGGTCTCTAATCCCGATGTTTAGGCGATTACCTTTGATTATTCTCCCGGTGTTTATTGTAAATTACCATAAAATTATTACAGGTTCTGTCTCCGTGTCCAGGTTTGGGTGGTGATCATCCCAATTTCTTGCTGTTTCCTTTCCGTAAGTGTTGCAGATTTTCCAGTGCAGATATTGACCCACACTCTCGTGCCGTGTTTTATATTCAGTTGGTTCCAATACCACACAACCTGATACAGGATGTTAAATTGTTTCTTGATATTTATCACAGAATCTGCATTTTCGGCTAACACAATTTTTCAGTATATGTGTTTCTAGTTAGCAAGCATTGGTCCTGTGCAGCAAGAATAAAACGTTCAGTTTCAGCTTTTAACCCTTCATTACATAGCAACTGTTGGGTACGGGTTTTGTCTACATCAGCTTTCTTGGTATGGGCAGAGTATTGACTTTGTATTGCTTTCTTTTTTACGTATTTTGCAGCTTCAGTCCATTAGGCTTTACTTGTATTATTTCACCCAATTGAAACTCTATTTTGAACTTGTCGACTTTATTTATTAATGAATAAATTCTCTTACTACTTTGATGTTCTTCAGTTTCCTTCCGTAAAAGTTGCATTTTTTCCAATGCAGACAATAGCCTGCTCTTTCATGCTGATTTTTATATCCATTATTCAGTGGGGCTAACAAAATAGATACAAAATGGTTAGTTGTTTCTGGATATTTGTCACAAAATCTGTATTTTAGGTTAACACAATTTTTCTCTATGAGTGATTGGAAAAATCCAATTTTTCAATATGTCTGCTAGTTAAAGTATTGGCATTGGTTCTGAGCAGCAAAATAAAACCTTTGGTTTCAGCTTTTAACCACGCAATGCGTAAGAACTGATGGGCACGAGTTTTTCTACATCAGCTTGTCTGGAATGCACAGAGTATTGGCCATAAAGAGGCTTATTATTATTATTATTATTATTATTATTATTATTATTATTATTATTATTATTATTATTTCCTTCTATTTCTGGCGTTTACACATTTCTTTCCAGGTCCCGCCCAGGGACCTAAGGTTAGAAATAGCATCATGACACTTTCCACTGACAAAAAAATCAAACAAACAAAAAAAAAAAAACATAGATAAAAACCTTCGTAAAGTGTGGGCTGTACTTGAACCATTTTTTTATATCTCTTTGAGGCATGGATTTCCAGGAATCTCTTCAATTAGTCTACTGGAGTCTTTCCCAACCAATCCTAGGTATCGTTGATGTTCCAATGTGCCACATTTTTTAGGTTTCTATTTCAAGGTCCTTGTATCTTGACAGCTTTTTGAATATCTTCAAAGATACATTGCAGTCAGCAGGAACTGCCATATCAATAAAGAGGCACCTTTTCTGTCTGTGGTCTTTAATAATAATATCTGGTCGGTTGGCTTTCATTGTTCTGTCAGTGTGTATTGTGTAGTCTTATAGAATTGTAACAGTTCCTATCTCCGTAACTGAGTCTGGGTGGTGTTCAGTTTCCTTCCCGTAGAAGTTGCATATTTTCCATTGCAGATATTGGTCCACTCTGTCATGCCGGGTTTTATACTCAATGGGTGCAAATATCGTACAAACTGATACAAGATGATTAAGTGTTTCTGGATATTTATGAGAGAATCTGCATTTTGGGCTAACAGAATATTTTAGTATATGTGTTTGATAATACCTAGTTAACAAGCATTGGTCCTGTGCAGCAAGAATAAATCCTTCAATTTTCAGCTTTCAACCCTGCACTACGTAGCCATTAATGGGTACGGTTTTTGTCTACCTCAGCTTGTTTGGTACGGGCAGAGTATTGGCCATGAAGCGGTTCATCTTTGCATTGTTTCTGTATCTGGACGGTTGGATTTGTATTTGCTCTCTTTTTTTAATTATTATTATTATTATTATTATTATTATTATTATTATTATTATTATTATTATTATTATAGCATGAAGTAATGGAACTGAAATAATAAGCTTAATAATGTGTTTACTATGATAGAGATTTTGTTCCCCTTGGAATTTTTCGTTAGTTTTATTAGATACTAAGGAGAATTAACAAACCGCTTAGTATTAGGGTGTCCATTGGCATTTCCTTCTGTATGAAATGAGTACTATGTTGGGTCGGAAGAGACGTCTGCAGCCACCGCATGGCAGAGTAAAAGGGTTCGTGGTATAGAGAGCTCTGGCTTTTCTTTAGTCTCTTTTTCTATTTGTCTTCTGATGTTTTCGAAGTGTATTGTTTTTTCGTGGACTGCTTTTCTTCAATTGGTTCTTTCTACAGCTTCCGTCTCTTAACTGACCGGATCAAATTATGTCATCAGGTATTTTTTTTTTGTTTTTTTTTCAGCTGAAACTTGAATCAATGACTTGGGCTCCAACGCAAGTTTAGTATAAACGTTATGGATCTCACTTGTCATTCTGTTTATAAATTAACTATTATTATTATTATTATTATTATTATTATTTATTTATTTATTTATGTATTTATTTATTTATTTCAAATTCACTTTAATCAAAGAAGTTATTTTCTACATGTTTTTTTGCTGCAGTTTTCACGTACAGATTTGCTGTCTGCAAAGCCGTGATGTTTGACAACATTGTTTTGCAGTGTAATGAGTCCAATCTGACTAACGCACTGTTTTGAACTTATGCTAAATTAAATTTAGTAAATAATCGCAACCTGTATCTTACTGATTGTTTCCTAAATGCCGCTCGTCATGTAAATATTCTTCTTTCTCGATGGCTGACATGATCTGCCCATGGTTTTCTCCGTGTCTATCGATAGAATTACATTTTTGTCACTTGCAAATCTCTTCTTCGTTTTCGGATAGTAAATATTCGCATAGTTCTTCGCTGTTTTTCTCCGTCTGCTTTACATTTAACTACACAAACAGCAACATGTCAGTAAGTTTCAATAACCTAACATGAAACAATTTTGTGTGACACGATATTTCAAGACGTAGGTGATTATGGCTCTCTAAAAATTCTTGTTTTTTGTTGCCCTAAGTAATTTTTACGGCATACCATCACTCGTTCTACCTCTTCTGCCTTATAAACAATATCTCATCATCAGACAATCACTGTCTCGTTTGCCTTTACTATCCTTGTGAATCTCCAGATTTTGGATAGCTATTTTCTCATTATCTGTCTCAGAAACATTTTACTAGTGCTGCGTACAAGCTTATTTTTATTCCCATTTTGCGTAAAACTGCAAAGTTTTTTACATGTTCCGTTCACTGTCGGCATCCCTCTGTAGAATCACCTGTCTGTTGGATCTATAGGGAAATCATCCATCATTTATTGCCATATACGATTGTTGATATTACACAGCAGTCCAGTTATAATGATTTTCTTGTTTCTTAATTCTTCATTTAGATTTGGAAAGCATTTTGTTTATTTCATTACATCTCGAGATTGGTGTGCCATATTTTTAGTTTGAAGCTAATTCCGATCTCATTAGGTTGCATAAAGAATTAAGAATTCATTCGCCAAAGTTGTCAACCTATTCTTATATACATTATATGTGTGAGGTATTAAGATTACTTGCATTATTTACATTATTCGGACTGTTATCCTCATCCTCATTGCCATATTCTCAATGTTTCGGCCGTTGTACGATCGGGCCTCCTCAGCTGTTTGGAATTTCGAAACGAACCCTTTATTTCATCCACAGTGTTAGATTGTTGTAATCATCAGAAGAAGGCCGAAGCGTACAACGACCAAAACATTATATATTTATTACAACGTTTCTACCGTTGTACGCTCCGGTCTTCTTCAGGTGACTGGAATGTCGAACTGAACACTTTATTTCGCTCACTGGGGTAGACTGTTCTAGTTCCATGTTTTTAATGGATGTCAGTTATCAGTTATCTCCTGTTAATTCCCCTCCACTGCCTGAACCGCGTATTGAATTCACACTCTTTCTTGTCCTATCACTGGATCGCCTTGTGAATCTCCAAATCTTGGATACCTATTTTCTCATTATCTGTCCTTGAGGACATCTGAATATAAACTTCTTTGAATTATAAACCTAATGTCTTAAGCAACAATTTTTACCAGTTCTCATATTGCAATATTTACTGTTATAGTTATAAGTTTTTACCAGGGTTCATATTGCGATTTTTGTTGTTATCGATTTTCTCTGGCACTCCTTATTACTGATTTCGATATTGTATTCATTTCTATGCTTGATCGGCTCGGGAGATTTTTTGTGGCTTAGTATGTGCGCTGATTCTTTAACTTTACGAATTTTGCAGTGGTGTTCTATGATCTCCCTTCTCTCTATATACAGACAGAAAAATCGAACGTTGTGAATATGGCAATGAAGAAGAGGATAACAGTCCGAATAATGTAAATAATGCAAATAATGCTAATGCCTCATCTCAGCGATATAGACAGCTACTTTTTCAACTTATTCTTACATACACTTGTCAAACTGTACTAACATGCTCCTATTGTAGCACATGCTTGTCAAGCTATTGTCACATACGCTTGCCAACCTATTGTCACATACTCTTGTTAACCTATTGTCACATACTCTTGTTAACCTATTGTCACATACTCTTATCAACATATTCTCTCATACTCTTGTTAAACTATTCTTACATTTCTATCGGAGAGAATTGAATATTTACTGAGTTCCCTATAGTTTGAGATTTGTGTCAAGTTACTTTTTTCCCTGAAAATAATATCGTTGCAGAGTAAATGACTCCAAACATGTTATCTTTTGAGTGAAGACATCAAAATAATCCTATCATAATAAGAAAAAGATAAAAAGATATATCAATTTTAAAAATAAAATAGAAGTGTTCATAATTTTTTCTTTTATTATTTTCCGCAATCATTGAAAAACGTATCTATAACTGAGAAGTTCGTGCAATACCCCGAGTTTGATTAAGCCTATTCACATTTTTCCTATCTACATTTTCTTTTGACGACGTCCGCATCATTTCGTGTGGAACTGAACATTTCTAATGTCATATTGTATATACGTATTTGTTTTTGTTTTTTTGTTGTTGTTTTTTTGTTTTTTTAACTCAATGGATTTATTGTTGGTGTAAATATTTATTTATTACATTCTCGAATATTTGATCTAAAAGCCACACATCTGAGAAAATCATCTGGTCAGTGCAAAACAAAGTCTAACGACCGCCATATCAGAGGCCGACTGGGACATCGCAGAATGAAAGGATTTAAATGTTCCCAATTTAAATTAATGACTCCAATATTTTTCACTTCTGTAATACTATGTTTTGAATGATGAAATAACAAAAATAAATGTGCAGAATTTCATGCAAGTAGGAGGCCATGATAAAAGTAAAAGAAATGGGGAAAAAATTAGTAATAGGACTCAGAAATAAATGGTTAAAATATGATGAGGAAAGAAGTACTGGCGAAATTAAAACGACAAAGAAAAATAGGTGTAGGAACAAATAGCGTAACAAAAATTAAAAAAAAACGAGTATATTAATGAAAGCAGCAACATAGGGGAAGCTGTTGAATAACATCGTCACCCAAATGTCATATATACATACATATATATATATATATATATATATATATATATGTGTGTGTGTGTGTGTGTGTGTGTGTGTGTGTGTGTGTTTTACCAGTTTGTGACTGGAGGGGGATAATTCCAAGGAGAATATAAATCCAGGGAAAGCTCAATGTAGACTACAAAGCATTACAATGGATAATCTACTAAAGCTGACTACTAACCCGCCTTATCCCTCTCACCCACTTCTTCGCCAAAAACTCCGTCCGTCCCCCCTCCCCCCTTTAGAGGACATTTTACTCTTTCTCTATCACCCTCTTGCGTTCCCTTCAACGTAACGTCTCCATTGACTATAAGACTTCGGTCTAAAGAATCAAATGTTTAAGTATTACTATATTAATACCGACCTTTATTTGAATTAAGATCTTTCATGAAATTAATGGACCTGGTTTGTCCTGCCTAAAAACAACAAACCGTATCTGTCAATTTAAAATAAAACCCAATATAGAAATGTAAAAATTATAGAATATATTCTCGGCTGAGTGAACCAACTACTACCAACATCTAATCACTTAGCTCTTTCTTTTCCTAACCCACCTTTTCTATCTCAACTTCCGCCGCAAATAGCAATCTAATGTGTCTTTCCGGTGCATTTTCTTCATTTACGGAGGAGATTTCGATCTGAAGAGTTGAACACCTTGGTGTTCACGAAATAAATTATAATCGAAATGGATAATTAAAGTCTCTGTCTTCTTATTATCAATATATATATATATATATATATATATATATATATATATATATGGGAAAACAATTTCGTTGCCAACCTGCATTTCATTTAAAAACATATAAAATTAGATATGTTTGTATTTTTTAAAAGTAAAATATAGAATTTCATTAATAACAATTTCTTGGCAAAAATATTTAACCACCTAAAACATTATCGTGCAACTTTTTTTCGTCAATAAAGCCACCACGTCTTAATTACTACTTTACACATTCTTGGTATTCTTTTCAAGTATTCTTTAAAAAAAATAGATGATGGGTGTTCCCAAGCATTCTTCAAGTACTCTACGACCTCACTCTCATTATTTAAGTATTCATTTGGAACTCTCCTTTGCCGTTCATACTAAGAGTGAATGGGAGGAGGAATCAAATCTCCAGCACTCTCTCCCCAAACAGCTCCACATATACCAGACCCACCAACATGCTTAAATGTTGGATCCACAAATTCATTATTCAGTGTTTCCTGTGACATCCTTATCACACACTCTCATGTTACTAATGAAATGTTTGAAATTGGATAATAGATTTTGCTACACTTTCAATGTACATTTCTTATGCATTTTTTTTTTGTTGTTGTTGAAGATACGAATCTTTACTGCTTATTCCACATCGGTAACAGTGTTTTCTTTACAGTTATGCCCCTGCCTCTGAGTCACGCTGATCTATGTCGACTTTCCACAGATGATTGCGACATTTTTCCTGTCGAGAGGAAGCCCCGATGTTATCCTAGGAGTAGTTTCCTCTTAATTAATTTGCTCTCAATAATCAACGGCAGCATTTGTTACTTTTGGTACCCCAGCTCTTTCTGTCAACATTTGCACCCGTTCCTCTAGGCCTTTGAAATCTGTCTAGAAATCTGTCTGGAAATCTGTCTAGAAATCTTCAAAATCTTGGCAATTTTCTTTAAGAGGAAATTTCTTTGACATAAAATTTCTATTTTGCCGTCACTAAAATGTTTAGCTAGTCAGATGTTACGATTTTGTGTAAATTACTTCAAAATTAAGAAATAAATAAAAAATAAGCTATGAAAATACTTCCGTAATGATATTTTTTTTTCTTCTGAGACAGACATATTTATTTTTATTTACAACATTAGTCAGTGTTGAGTTGGCATTTACAATGTGTATTAACATTTAACTTAGTTAAAATTTTAGTAAACTCAAAAATCGACTGCAAAGTTAATTGTAAAAACACAATATCATGTTTCTCGTAAAAAAAATGTTCATAATTTAGCAAAAAATTCTACACGAAATTTATTGTGAACAGACGAATCCAAATGTGAACATTCTTGGTAGTAAGAAAATCCTGGAAAAAGTTACTGACATTTTATCTTCTACTTTACAAAAATACAAAAATATCTTATTCTAATATCATTCTTAGAAATTCAGGAAGGGGTATGAAACCTTTTGCCTGTGACATATATATATATATATATATATATATATATATATCTATATATATATATATATATATATATATATATATATATATATATATATATATATATATATGTTCTCGCGAAATAAATTATTTCCGTGGATTTCTAAAGTATCTGCCTTCATTATTGTCATTTGCTCTGTTCGTATATTGAGCTAGCTCTGTTTGGATTTATATCCTCTTTGGAATTATCCATACTAATTATCAAACAATATATATATATATATATATATATATATATATATATATATATATATATATATATATATATCAGAATATAATGAGAACGAAAATAATATATAAATTACAACGTTCATAGCATTTATTGGACGTTCATATATTTATTATATTTTTTCATATAGACAAGAGATAGGAAAGGCAAAAGTGTGACAGAGTAAAACAATAGTGTTTGTTGATATCAGTTTGGTGAAGGATTGTTGAGGTGATGGTTCGACCCAACACATTTTTTTTTTCTACAACAACGGTCAAGTGTTTAGACACAGCATTTCTAAACCTTCTAAGAGTGAGGGGTGGGGCGAAAAGGTGGGAAAAAAGAGAGTAAGACTATAAAAGAGGAAGGAGGGATGATCAAAAGATGGTTATAGTCGTAAATAGAAATGTTTTGGGTAACTCTTAAATGAATCCAGAGCTGAACTGCTTATATTTAGGTTGAAATTATTGTTACTAGTTTTTTGATCAAAGAATGTATTTTGTAAATGCATAAATTAAGAGGTAGAGATTTTTTCTTGGTTTGTTTCATATATAAGTTATTGGGGTTTCTTTAAAAAAATAATATTTAATACAGAATTTAAAATACAAGGTATATAAAAGTATGGCATATTGTTCCAAATGCGGCTTTCTTACAAACAGAATTGTTCATAACCATTTTGTTTCTCACCAGTCGAGGTGCAACTAAATGCACTGAATCGAAGTTCCATCTTTGTAGTGAGTAATTTTTTTTTCTCTATGTGAAAAAATTATAATATATATATATATATATATATATATATATATATATATATATATATATATATATATATAGTGTGTATGTGTGTGTATGTGTGTGTGGGTGAGTTCATTTTAAAATAGTCTTTATCCATTTTTAAAATATATTTTTATCCAGGTAGGCAACAAATATTGCAGTGACGATGGCGTGTAAAAAACGGGGCTCTATCCGACTGCCAGATATTCTTCTGAAGCCGCTGAAGAAAACGATGCTTACTTTAAATCCCCGTCGATTGAAACATCGCGGATGAATGGAGTGTAAGCATTTATCATGCCAACGAGATGCACACATCCTTATTTTATTTAATTAGCCCCACATTAATGTTTGGTTTAAGAGACTTCGAGAAGACGGGCGGTCAATTCGGAGAATTGCTTGTTGGACGCTACTTATATATTAATCCTGGAGCATCGACTCTATTTTCCAATTAAAACATCCTAAACAGAAATCAGCTTCTGGATAGCCACATAGAACCGATGATCGTTGAGACCGAGACATAATTGGGTGACCAATGGCAGACATGAAAGCGCTCAAAGAATAAATCACAGCAAATGCTGTTTCTGAATGTCAACACTAAACAGATTACTTACAGAAAGTAAGTAATATAACGGCGAGAGTGTTTTTACCCAGACTTTGTTAATCTATTGTACTTGTTCAATTTTGATTTCTCCAATTCATAATTCGCATGCTGGGCTGTTTCTTTTGCTATCAACCATGCATCCCGTCTTCTTGCAATTGATACTTAGTTCTTTCTTTTTGCTTTCCTTCATTACCTTCGGTAGGAGTTATTGCAGTTTCCGTTCTCTACTTGTTATCAACTTGTATAATCTGTTGTTAAGAATGTGCCCGCCAGTAATGAATTCTGATAGGAATTATAAATCTCTCTGAATAGCCAAACTGTCTAGATTGAATAAGTCCGGTGAGACGGCACACCCTTGTCTTATGCCTTTTTTTTCTATTTTTGAATATTTTGTCAACTCATTTTTCTATCCGTATTTCCGTTATCGGCCTGTATACGTTCTGCCGTACGTGCTCCATGGATATTATTCGAATATCGTTTCCAAATATGACGAGTTTACCTAGTCGTTCAAATAGTTCTTTCTGACTTTTTTTTATCAGACACATTTGCATAATCTACAAACCACAAGTATATTTACTTTTGCATTTGTATTGGTCTTTCTGATATCACTTAGAGCAATAATATGGAATTCCTTTCATTATCTATATTATTCGGAGTATTATCCTCATCTTCATTGCAATATTCACAACTTTTCAACGGTTGTAAGCTCAGGCCTTCTTCAGGGGATTAGGATTTCGAACCAAACCCTTTATTTCGTCCACCGGGGTAGATTGTTCTAGTTCCACATGCCATACCTCTTCCGGATGTTTCAGGTACTTCGCTTTAATTCATCTCTCCAAGCTTTGGTTTATCAATGCTGTGGCTTGGCGTTAAATTCCCAACTCCTTGGGTCAGGCCAAATGTTGACAATATTCACAAGTTGAAAATGCATATATATATATATATATATATATATATATATATATATATATATATATATATACACACACACACATACATATATATATATATATATATATATATATATATATATATATATATATATATATGCATTTTCAACTTGTGAATGGTGTCAACTATAATCTAGGAAGGTTACTGAATACAGTAATCAAACAAAGGTTAGTAATAAACGACAATACTTATTACAACAACAAAACATGTAAGATTCGCAGGCGGCGCGTAGAAGTAGTTAAATGCTACAAGTGAATTGCAAAATGAATCTCCAACTGCAGGATATTTGCCAACCACCCCAGGCGTTCAGATGTGGAACAAGGTCCAATTTAATGTGGGGTTTCCGAGCCCGTAAGCTCGGGCAAAAATTCACCGTAGACCCCGTAAAAAACGGGCTCGGGTAGCTGTCTACCACCCCAGACGACACTCTGCCCTTAGGCACAGCCTCGCCTGGGTTCCTCTCTGCCCGAAGGCAGAGAGTTCGACTAGCACAGCTGGAGATGAATCTCCGACTGCAGACCAATATTCAGTATTTACTACTGTATTTATGTGAATAGGGACATACCCATTATTTTTCGCAAGTATGCCACAACAATATTTATTTACGTCAGAGCCAACACCACACTCTCGTTCATTGTATCTGACTATTTATTATTGGGGAAATAAAATAAGATCTGCAATTTTCTATCATTTGAAATTCAATTCTATGTAAAAGAAAATATCAAATATTTCTCTTAATATTCCCATTGAGCAGTTTGTTTTTTCACAGCTAGTTGACTGAAGAAGAGTTTTCTCTAAGTCTCCCCCTTATACAATAATTTCTCATCATCTGTCATTAACTAAATGAACACACCATAATTTTTGCCATTCAAACTTGACATTGTCAATATCTATAACGTTTGTAATAAAACCATAAGAAACGGTTGTTTTGCATCACGAAAAATTGTTTCTAAACATATTGGCTTATATTTGACCAACTAATATCCGTTTTCTGTGTTCTGTATTCTTTCAGAATGTAGAATTCTCTTCCTCTTGTTTTCAATCAATCCTATCTGGTTTTTCAAATTCTCTTTCCTCGTTATATCCATTAGAAACGTTTTCCTTCTGATGTTATATATAAGTGTCCTTTTAATGTTAATTTGTCTCTTCTTTAATATTATGTTCATGTGTCCTTTTCGTTAAACATTTTCCCTAAAACTTCTTTGTTGCTGACATATTCGGCCCAAGTTTTTCTCAGCAACCTTCTGCAGAACGACATTTCTCTGGCCTGAAGTATTGTTTTCAGATGTTAAGAGAATGCCCAGCATTTACTGCCATATAGAAGAGCTGCTATTACATAAGCGATTATTCTTCTTCTTTTTTACTAAAGTAATATTTCAGCTTTACTGGAATATGTACTTGCCTATCACCATATTAATTTCTTTTTAAGGAAATTGTTGTAACGCAGAAAAGGTTACTGAATGAGGAATAACCAACATGGAGGTTGCAAATGGAATTTTAATCGTTATAACATCAACAAAATACAATTCATCGGCGTGAAGTAGGTAAATCACTGATGGTAGTGGACTAATTAGACAGCATATTACGATATTTACCTGCTTCCCTACGAGGTAGGATGCGACACAAGGCTAAATTTGATATGGGGAAATCCGGACCTGTGGGCTCGGGCAAAAATAGCACGTAGATCCCGCATACGGCGGATCGGGTATATCTCTACCCTGCCGGAAGAGACTTTGCCCTTCGGCATAGATGCGTCCGGTTTCCTCTCTGCCCGAAGGCAGAGAGTTCGACACAGCAGGGGACAGCATAGTACCTCTACTTACAATAGTGTCCAAGGTATTTATGAAGATTAGCATATACCCATTCGTGTTCATAGGTAAGGTATATAACAGGGAACTTCGGTATTCCTTCGTCTGTTCTATTCTCAGTTGAAGTTTATGAAATATTGCTTTTAAAACAATGTTATCACACGTTCCAATAGTGGTGGGTGTTTCCTTCCTAACACTTTGTATGAAGGCATGTGGAACATCAACATCTACTTTATGTCAGTATATCATTTTGCTATTACTCATGTTAGCCATCTTTATTGTTGCTATTGCTGAAAGTCTTCAAGTGGTGGGATAATTCCTATTTAGTACAGTACTGTCTTTTGATTCTCTAGCGCCAGTCAACGAGTTTCGAAGAAGGATATTTCTCGCTAATGTTTCATACTTCATTCACACAAGTCCATTTTAACTATCAATGTGAGAAAGCGTTCGTACACTTCTTACAGCTTAAATATTTCTGAACGGATTTTGTCGACACCTGTTATAATGCAATATTACATATTAATATGTGATATTATATTCTTTTCTGTATAGTAATGCCTGTTTATTTTTCTATCTCGTCAAATGAAGACGGAAGATGGATGACGAATAACAAACGACTGTAAGAGTGAGCACTTGAAGAAATGTGTCACAAACTTAGAAATGATTACTAAATATATCATTTCCAGCGTTCCATCAATCTTTTTCTCAGCGAAAATCTCTGATTGAATATACGGAAATTTTTTTCTGTAAATGTTGGGAATTTTAAATTATAAGAATAAATAAAGCAGCTATGTAGCATTTAAAAAAATGATTTCCTTGATATATGGCTAAAAAATATGTTTCCCAAATATTAACAGATATTTTTTCCTTGCGTATCCGATGGATTTTCTTGCTGCCATTCAAACATCTGATTTGGGAAAATATACACTTTTTTATGCTGAATAACATCATTTCCTATTTCGTTCGAGACTAGATTTTGACGGCAATAAATATTTTTAATTCTTAACAATATTTTATCTGAGATATAATGCGAGAAATGGCTATAGGATGTGTTTTTAAAAACCTATTAAAGTCATCGAGGCTCCACGTATATTTCTATCTTAGCAGCATTGAGTGGATCTAGGATAAAATGTTCTGACGGATCTCATCATTCTACATGCTGGTGATGAAATAAGACTTATGCTTCTCTTAGGATGGTTGATATCCATGTGAGGGAGCCCGGTCGACTCTACGATTAAACTCATAACTTGGGTTGGAAAGTCACCTCGACGTGGTGTAATGCTTAGCAAGCTTGTCTCGCTAAATCTGAATAGTGAGTTCGATCCTCAATGGGTACCCCATACTTTCGGTCTTGTACCATATCAAACCTACGCTTAGAAAATTGCCATAACTGGAGTGGGAAGAAGAAACGGATTCGTAACACTGTATTTGCAAGAAAGTGAATGCAACGAACTCAACTGGAATAAGAATTTATTTCATCGATTACTCAGTAAAACATTGTAAAATTTTGCGCTAACCGAAAATCTGGAAAACTTACAATATAAGAGCATATCTCAACATAAAATAATTTTATCTAACATAGGATTTGAAAAATCTTATTATTTTCTACTTTATATATAAAAATTGAGCAAAAATGACCCACGTATATTTTAATTGTTAAACAAAAATATCATAAAATTATTTTTTAAAGACTAGCTAGCTTATTTTATATGCCTTGTCCATACATCGACTTTATTTTGATGTGTTTTCCCTCTGTCTTTCCTACAAATATTTTCATGGCATCTGCTCTGACGAGCTACTTTCATTGTTACCAAAACTGCATGAATTTAAGCGTGCTACTAAGTTGCCATCTCGGTCCCACCCTCTCACTGTCGAATGTGTTAAATGTCTCTGCCTCTTCTACTCCAATAGCTTCTTATCTCGCACTTCCCGACAGTGGAACTACCTTTCTCTTATTTGCTTCCCTGATAACTACAATCTTCAAATATTCAAATTTAATGTCAATCTTCTGATGCTATGACCCTGATCTCCGATCTTATCTTTATTCTTTCTTCAAACAAACCTCTTTTCTCATGATCCCGCTCCTTGTAATCCCTTCCGTGTTAGTGGCACTCCCGCTTGTTTGGGGGAAATGCTTAAAAAAAACAAAAAAAAAACAAAAAACAATTTCTTATCTGTGTGGATCTAAATAAGTGTTTCTCTCTTTGTCTTTGCTCTGTCATACGTTAATTTAAACAGTGTAAATTGTATACTTTTTGTTTTCCCCCGGATTCTTGTGACAACCATACGTTCTGTGGGTGTTAAATTCTCCAGGTTTTCTTTCCTCGTTTTCCTCAGAAATCCAATAGTTTATTTCGGGTTAATAATTGTAATTGATTCGATTGTTTTTGGGTTCTTAATCTATGTAAACATCGTAATTGTTCGAAAATATTCTCTATTCGTCGACAGAAACTCATGCCTGTTGCTTAAAAAGGGTTTGAAAAAAAATGTACGTCGTCATCCAACATTGGTCGTGTGGCACTGGACATTGGGCGAATATTTATACAAGAATAAATTCACTAAGGATATTCGATGTTATGAGATATAGTTTAACTCTTACTTTAAGTAATGCTGTGAAATACTTTGGGATTGTTTTTGGATGGTGGTGACATTTCAATTTGATATTATAAATCAGGTGCGTATTCTCACTTGGTGAATTGATTTGAATCTCATTCACCGCTCATCATTTACACTGAAAAGAATAAAACTGATTAGAACGCGCTTATAGTATGAACCAGAGAGGAATTAAACAAGCGCACTATCAACTGTAAGACCGCTTTGTATTGGTAGTCCTGGGTATAACGATAAACTACATCTGGCAACGAGGCCTCTGAACGGGAGATTCGAGCTGTTTAGGAGCGCAGAACCACATTTTCATTTATTCTGTTTCCAGATCTCTCCTACCCCGGAAGGTGGTAACACCTGTTAAGATGCCAGGTATAGGCAAATAATGAATCCGCAAACAAAACAAAAACACTATGAAATTATAAAAATATATTCGTATCGTAAAAATAACAGCAATCCATTTTTATAAAATATACCAAGAATATATAGGTGTACTAAAATCACCAATAATGCAGCAAGCAACATGAAAAAAACATTCATGGCATTAATCCCTATAAAATCCGATAATTTCTTAAATCAAACTATATTCCAAAGTCCAACTTCAACAAAACAACATAAAACACAGATGTCTCAAGCAATTATGCCTACGCAATCATGTACATGCACAAAAGCTGAGTATCATCTACCATGAATTGTGAAAGCAGAATAACGTGTATCATATTTATTATTTCAAAGCTCCCAAGAAAATTGAATGACCCATGAAGAAGTTGATATGCCGTTAAACAAACAAACAAAATTAATATAATGACTTAGTATTGGTTACCATATTCCAGCACAGTGTGAATAAAGCAAGATGTGAAATAAGCATGCATACAGCAAACACTCAGATTTACGACAGTCTACAAGTGCTTCTTAAAATCATAATGCAATATTAAGAAGTCTTGAAATAAAACTTTCATTTAATCTAAACAGATAACCATTTCTGCATGCCATCAACATGGCTGATGCTAAACTCCAGGAATGTAAAACCCTATGCCTTCCTAGCCTCAGGTTTTGCACTGACATGCAGTGGAGTGACTATATCGAATCAATTGCTATTGCAAGAAAAGTTGGTTCTCTGTATCATCCCAGAACACTTTTCTCGTCAGAATCCATATTGCATATTTATATATCTACCACTTGTCTGTGCATTCAATACTGCTACCATATCTGGTCTGGTGTACATCTCGAGATTCTTGACAAAATATAAAAACGAATTAGTAACGTAATTGATCCTGAACATACATCTCGTCTTCAGACACGTTTTTGCCGTCTTGACATGGTTTCTCTCTGCCGTTTCTACAAAAATAAATTCTCAAAGAGGTCCCAACATTTTACTGATGAACTAGCTAAATGAAACCACCACTTCTACTCAACCTATGGAAATCTCTTTCATTTTCATGTTTATCTGACATCTACAATCTTCAAAGATTTAAATGCAACGTCAATTGCTATCTTCCATCTTCTTGAAACCTGTTCATTTCTGTCCTTCGCACAATCCTCCCTATTCAGTCTTCGAATTCTCTTTCACTATCAGTCTTTAAAGACCCCTGTGTTCTAGGGTGTTATTAACGGTATAGTAGGGCTAATTTTTATAATGTAAATTAATGTACTTGAAGTATGACAGTTTCTGCCCACCCCCAAAAGAATTGTTATCGTTTGACTATACATCCCAGTTATAGAGATGTTCATTCATTATAGTTGTTCAAGACCGTAAAAAATAGGGCATCATTAGAAAAAAGTATATTTTATTTTTGAGCGGTTCCATGCAAATGTGACAAACACTAATGACATTTACCGAACGTTGTTCTGTTAAAATGGGCTGAGGCTGGTCTTCACTGGCTATCTTATACCTAGTTAATCGGATTCACGACCCATTCACTTGTTACAATTTCCTCATTCACCATAAAAGCTCTTTGAGGATTATTATGATATTCTTCCCAAATATGCCAAGGTTACCAAGAGTTTTTTTATGACATATTAATAAAAGTTTTTGCGTAATCTGTAAAACATAGGAATAATTATTTACCCGCACCGCCACGCAGCAAGATGTGGCACAAGGCCGAGTTTAAAGTTGGGCATCCGAGCCCGTCGGCTAGGGCAAAAATTCCATATAGACCACGTAAAGACGGAGTCAGTTTCCCGAAACATGACTCTGCCTAATCTGGGGAATACCCTCTGTCATAAGCCAGCTAAGTATAACTTCGGAATACATGGTTTGGCCTTCTGAGATCATCCTGAGCATAAATATCGCATATATTCTTCCAGTGGCGACTTTGCTTCGTGGGGATGTGGCCAGCCTTGATTTTCTTTTTTAAGTTCCTGTTTGAATTAATGGGTCGGCTTTTCGGAACCCTACTCTGGTTAAGTTAGACAGTACTTGTTTACCGAGCTAACGTGAGTAAATGTTGTTCCTGACCTGTTTCTGGCTCTTTGTTGTTTGTTGTTGTTTTTCTCGGCAATTTGTTGTTGGCTCCTTTCATCACAAATAGGCAGGCCTTATTTTTTCTTACTCCGTCTTTTTTTTATCCTTCCCTATCAGTTAGTGTCATTCTTGATTCTATCTCAATGAGGAATACTGCAGCCACTCTCATTATTTTTGCGGGGAGGTTGAGTCCTACTAACACCTGTTATGTTTACTTTGAACGTCTTGTTATATTTTAGTTTCTTTTTCTGGGTTCATCCCCTCCCCTATCATTTCATGAGGATATATTTTATATATTAAAAAAATCAAAAAAGAGACATTTGAACTATTTGTACATATTTTATGGCATATGTTTTTTCAGGTTCCTTGTGAATTTGAGGTATTGCGATATATATAGTATTGAATGCCGAAAGATGAGTTTTTGGGGTGAATGAGCAAATTGTAAATAATTGAATGGGTCCTGAATCAGATTAGTTATTTTAGGATAGAAAGTGCTGACCAGCCTTTCCCTATTTCCCATTTGGCCTTGTGCCACAATTGTTTTAATGTAAACAATAAATATATAGTCTTTCATTGCCTTTATCAAAGCCGCAGTGTTTTTGTGCTACGTCTTCTATGATTCTGCTGCAGGATCTATTCTTCAAATAACATCAGATATGTATTAAAGTTCAGTAAGCTGATTGTCTACATAGGTCTTCATTATAAAACCATTTTTTTAATTTTATTTATTACGTCAGTAATCTTTGCCGAAACTTATAAGGCTGCCAGCATTTCTATTATAATTCTGTCTGGTTGTAGGAATTTGTTTTTTGTTCAGTTTTGGCCAGTGTTGACACCTCTTCAGATTATAATATTTCTGCTTCTTCGATATTTGTCCTCTTTCGTTTTGGAAGGGTTCTTTGCTGTATTCAATCCATCTCTGGAAGAATATTTCTTTCGCTAATATTAGTGTCCTGTCCTTGGCTTTTTATCAATCTACTGATATATATTTCTGTTCATTTGTCATTTCTTTTTAACTTGCTTGTTTTTGTTCCTGTTTTTTTTTTTTTGCCAAGTCCTATATTGCGTCCTGTAACATGGCACTGTTTTGTCTCCTTTTCATTCTGTCGAGAATTTCCTGTTATTCATTTTGTTATCTATTTTCCTTTGAGATAATGCTAATGTTAATATATCTCCAATTTACATGTCTCACTCCGAGTTTCCCTTCCATATTTTACTTCAATAAAAAGGTAATAAAATCACAAAAAAACCCTGACCAACACAAAATATATATATATATATATATATATATATATATATATATATATATATATATATATATATATATATATATATATATATATATATTAGCTAGGTATAAGATAGTAAAGAACAGCCTAAATTCATTCCCCCTTTTCGGCCTTGTGCATAATTGTAGCAATTTACAATAAATCTAAAAAAAATATGAGGCTTTCATTACAAGGAAAACAGTGCTGGATATTTATTGCGTAAAATTACAGAATTATGGCACAGGGCCGAAATGAGGACGAGTTGAGGCTGGTCGTTACTAACTATCCTATACTTAGTTAATATGATTCCCGACAACATTCACTCATTACAATTTGCCCATTCACCACAAAAACTCGTCCGTCACCAATCAATCCTCCATACACCATAATACCACATCCCCTCAAGGGGGTCCTACAAAATACTCTTCATAGCATATAAATATAATGATTATATATGTGTACTTAAAAATTTATGGATGAATAAAATGAGAGAGATGAACCTAATAAGAAACTAAACATGAACACAAAATAAACTATTAGGTTGGTGCAAAAATAATATTCACTATGGCTACATTTAGGCACACCGTTTAAAATTTAGTATGTTGCATTTATTTTCAGGCCAACGTTTTTAGGAAAAGCTTGAATCAATTTGTTTTTTTCTTATTTTGCTTTAATTGCCATTTTCATCTGCATTTTAAACATTTATTTATCTTCCACTTCATCCAGTTTTCTGAAATAACAACGAAACTTTTATGCAATATAAAAATGATACTATTCTACCTTGAATCATTTAATTTTTGAAATCTAAAGAATGGCATAAAATGAAAAATAACGATGGTGATTGTAGTCTTCAAATTTTACTACATTTATATTTGAGAAATAAAAAAAACATGACACTTTTTATTTCCATATAAATAATCAATGAATCTATACATTTTTAGTTCTTAGCACAACAATACTTTTTCGAACATCATGGACGGCAGCTACGGAATCCCACGAAATCATTATAAATAGAGCAAACCTTTCTTACACGAATACAACTTCATTACATAGAGAATCGGGATTTTTTACCGATACCTTTTTTTGTTCATTATGAGTGAATAGAAATGCCTTGCTTGCAAAAGATACTGGCTCCGCGTTGACCTCTCCTTTATTTCTGAATTGGCTGGCTTTAGTTTAAGGTTAAGGAGCCTTTGCAATTAAAGCAAAATAAGACAAAAACAGATTGAGTCATGCTTTTTCTAAAAACATTTGCGTGAAAATGAATGCAACATACTAAACTTTAAAACGGCGTGCCTAAATGCAACCATAGTGAATATATATACAGTGTAACCCTGATATAAGAGAACCGGATATAAGAGAAACCCGTATATAAGAGAGATTTTCTCTGGTCCTAAATTAGAGCCTGTGTTAATGTATACGTAATAGACCAAACCCGGATATAAGAGAAACCCGGATATAAGAGACTTCTTATCCGGTCCCAACAACTCTCTTATATCCGGGCGGGTTACACTGTATATATATATATATATATATATATATATATATATATATATATATTATGTGTTGGTCAGTTTTTTTTGTGATTTTATTACCTTTTTATTGAAGTATAATATGGTTATTTGGTTTTGTCTAATATGTAGTGAAAGCGATAATCACCCTCGAAAAAGAGTTCGTATTTTGTGTGCAATCTGCCAAGGATAGAGTACAGAATTTAGTTAGCAAAAATCTGCTACTTTAAGTATCAGAATCTATGATACTGTTCTTCCCTCTCCTGAATGGTGTGGCCCATCAGAAAAAATAGCTCGATGAATAAAAACCGTTGAGTTTTTTGTTTTGTTTTGTTTTTGTTTTTTTTTTTGCTTACGAGAGTAGGATTTTTCTGAGCTTGTTGAACGAACACGCGTTGTTGCTGATGAGAAGTGAAGGTTGGATTTGTGACCCCCTTTTGTCGTTTCAACGTTGCCTGTGTAACTGTCACGAGGGACTATCATTTGAACTGTGATTTGGCTACAACTGTTGCGATTGAGAGACAGAATAAATCTGTTGCAGTCGTTTATTGCTACTACAAGTTTACAATTCTTTTTTTCTTTACTACAACACTTCAGACAGCAGCTTTAAAATACATCAAAAACTTCAATAATCTCAATAAAACATATTCATACTAATTGAAATATTAACGATTTGTTTTGACATCTAAATAGATTGTTTAAAATCTGATAAATTCTTTTAAACCAATTTTGAATTATTGACGAATATATGATTGCTTAACAACTTCAGACTGTGTGTATATTGGCCGGCTACTCTTTCTCACTGTTCCTAATGGCTACCAAGGCACATCTTGGTCCAAAATCCTCGGTGCCCCCCTGTGGTTTATTGTCACAACTATGCTAGCCTAACTTTAGTTACAGTTTCTTGGTTGATCAACAGTTTGAACAAAGCCAGTAATCTGACAACCTCGGCCACAATGACTTTTGACTTCGTGCTAGCATAAATATCAAGGCTTCCGAAAAATTCCAGCTATCTAATTTAATTCAAAAGACGGGTTAAATCGTAGTGTAAATTTTAGACGTTTTCGAAACGTGCTAAACGCTGGGATCGCTTGCACAGCCCAATAATATCAAGGAGTCACCTACCCACTTAAACGATCATAATGTGAATTCAAACCCTGGTCTCATGGTTAAATCCGTACTGTGTTTTATCATCCGAATCTCGTTGAGATCTATTCAGTGGATAAAGCATTGTACGGGTGAACTGTAGATGGCCTGAGCCTAGAACTTAATTTCTTCTTTGAACTAACTCTGAATGGGAGAATAACTGTCTTGTGACATGTAATATCCCAGAAACCAAACTATCAACGTTCTCTCATCACCGGGCAGATCTTGAAATTTTTACTATCATAAAAAAAACTGTTGTTGTCCCAAGAGAACTGCTTGCCTTGAACGCTTATTGTGACTCTAAAGACCTCAAGTGTAACTGGTATATACAATCCCTTGCTCCAGCATGTATCTGACACTTCCTGCTGTACCTTTGCAAGTGACAGGTCATACTAAAAATTGTGTACATATGCTATATATCGTGCATACTCATTACTTTCTGATATGTCCCGGAAAGGGATATATTTGTCTGAAGTAGCAAAGTGGTTTTAGACTACTGTAACTGAGTAGGACAATCTAGCAGGTAACCGTAATGGACTGGTCCTTGTCGTAGTGGTAGGCAATAGGCGAAGACAATAGGCGAAGACTATAGGTATAGCCAATAGGCGTTGTCAATAGGCGTCCACATCAGTCTGTATTTATAGCTTACACCAGCCAATAACATTACTGTGAGGGAGAACCCAGGTTTATGCATATTCATTACATCACTTTCCCTTTTTGATAGAGCTCAAAGGTGCCTATACGATCTTGTCGGTCACCGATTATTTTAAAACCTATGCCTCACGTTACTCTATCGCTATTTCCATGGCAAATGTTCGGACGAGTTCTATTCCATTATTCCATCAATTCTGACATTCGCACCTAAGACCTACTACGCTATGTACACTGGTAAGAATTAACCCCAGTTCAAATGACCAACCGGAAGCTGAATATTTGCACAAACCAGAAAACAAAGGATGAAAGAGTAGTGTATTGAGAATTTTTCGTGCTCTCTAGATTAAGGGGGAACAATGTTTCTCCGTTTGACATTTTTAGAGAAAATCACTTCAGCACCTATTTTTGACTGAATATTTCACAGTCACAGGTTTACTCTACATGTGTCTTTCTTTTCAAATGTAGATCATCTTTTACCACACCCCGGCCGTTGGGAAAGATGTATAGCTTCAACAATGACGTACGACCCTGATCAACTGT
The DNA here is from genome assembly GCA_963932145.1 of Acanthosepion lycidas. Taxonomy (NCBI): domain Eukaryota; kingdom Metazoa; phylum Mollusca; class Cephalopoda; order Sepiida; family Sepiidae; genus Acanthosepion; species Acanthosepion lycidas. The sequence continues at coordinate 110,224,687 of OZ010586.1, forward strand.
CTATCGAAAAAGAACATCGATACGATGGTTACACTATAGCGTGACATTCACATAAACATTACTCAATTTTAATAAGAGTTAAATAACAAATATTTTGAAACAACTAAACTGGTTCCCTAAAAATATTTTATCTGAGAAGGATGGTCACTGGACACCCAGGAGAATTAAAAAGAAGATCGGTAATAGTGTGGTTGAACCTTCTTATAGTACCAACGGACAACACACGGAATGCAGTAGATTGATTACTATATTAATCTAGTCAGCTAATGCTATTTGGAATTGGCATCGCTGGGCGAGAGCAAGGGTAGGGGTTTCCAAGGCTAAAGTCAACAGTCAGGTTGGAAGATTCCCCTGACGGCATCAATTGTCAGGTTTTCGTAGCCAACTTCAAAGTGGAAATAATCGGCTGTGAAGAGGGATGGATTTCGTCAGGTCTACCTGTCAGTTCTATCTTCCACGTTTACTTATTCTTATTCATGAATAAATGAATACATCTTCGGATTTTAACCAAGATATTTCGATGGAAGTGTACATGGTTGTCAGATGTGCAGCAGCCCTACGACCCACCTTTTCACGGGACGGGAAAAGCATTCTGCTCTCTTTGATACCTAGAATAATTTAAGCTTTAGATAGAAAGAGAGAAGTTCTAAACTGACATGTGTCGTTTCCGGACAAAGATAATTATGCAAAAGGCTTCTTATTTTACAACACAAGGTATTTAGAATTTCTTTCTGTGGAGCTGTTGATATTTATACAGGTTTCTTTGAAAGGAAATGCTTTGTGTGTCCAGAATTTCTTCTTTTATGTCCCTGCAGTATATGGACAATCAAATTTCTCCGCAGCTTCCTATCGTTCATAGTACTCAATAATATGTATCTTTTTATTATCCCTTTTTATTATCCCTGCCTTTCCTTTTCCTGCTTTCCATTTACACAAGCACATTAAGTAAATTACTTGATAATTCCCTTTAAAACACGTGCATTCCATATGTCCTGTGGTCGTCCGAATTTCACTCTTCCTCGTGTACGTCCAGGGTAAGACGATAAACTACATCCGCGTTTTTGGTAAGACAATAAATTACATCCGCGTCTTGAGTAAGAGGATAAACTATATCTGCGTCCAGGGTAAGACGATAAACTATATCTGCGTCCAGGGTAAGACGATAAACCACAACCGTGTCCAGGGTAAGCCGATAAACTACATCCGCGTTTCGGGTAAGACAATAAACTACATCTGAGACCAGGGTAAGAAAATAAACTACATCTGCGTCCAGAGTAAGAAAATAAAATACGTCCACATCTTGGGTATGACGATAAACTACATCCGCGTCCAGGGTAAGACGATAAGCTACATCTGCGTCTTGGGTAAGACGATAAACTACGCCCGCGTCTTGGGTATGACGATAAACTACATCTGCGTCCAGGGTAAGACGATAAACTACATCTGCTTCTTGGGTAAGACGATATCTACGTCCGCGTCTTGTGTAAGACGATAAACTACATCCGCGTCCTGAGTAAGACAATAAACTACATCTGCGTCCAGGGTAAAACGATAAACTACATTCGCGTCTTGGGTAATACGATATCTACGTCCGGGGCTTGTGTAAGACGATAAACAACATCCGCGTCCTGGGTAAGACAATAAACTACATCCGCGTCCAGGGTAAGACGATAAACTACATCTGCGTTCAGGGTAAGACGATAAACTACGTGTAATATCTAGCCCTCTGATCCGGAGTATTTGAGGAACGTGAAACCACCTCAATTGCTGATGTTCCCAGGCCCACCCTGACCAAAGGGTGTAGCACCTCTTAGAGTCCGAAATATGGGCAAATAGTTAACCACCTAAACTGGGGTCAAAACACTAAGAAAGTTTTAAAATAATTTTTAATACCAGCAATAGATTTTTGTAATAAATTATTATCAGCAATAAATTTTATAAGAAAAAGATTATTACCAGGAATACTTTTTTGGAAAAAAATATTACAGCAATTCATTTTTGAACGAAAAAATATTTCATCGATATATTTTTGAAGAAAAAAATATTACCAGCTATAGAATTTCGGAAAAATGTTACCAGCAATAAAAATCTTGTCGGGATTAAAGGATTTGATATGTCGCATAACAAAACAAACCAAACCAATCTTTCTCGTGTGTGCAAATAAATACAATTGCCTCTTTCTGATTGTAAGTATAAACACTGTTTTATTCCTATTTTTCTTATAACTTTCACATTGTTCACATGTTCTGTCTATGGTATTCTCAGTAACCTTCTGTAGAATCACATGTCTGCTGTTTTAATTCTACTTTTCATCTTTGAGTAAACTGTCTAGAATTCACAGCTACACAGTATCAGCAGAATTTGGGTGAAAGAGGCGAGCTTGGTTCGTTTGAACGGGGCTAGCCTTGATTTTCTCGTTTAGGTCAACCTATATCACATCGGGTTTGTTTCCTTCGGAGCCCTCCCCTTGCTTAGGTTAGACAAGCTTTTGTGTACCTAGTTAATGTTACTAAGTGTTGTTCTTGGCTTGTTCCCGACTGCCTCTTTGGTCGTCATTCAAGTCCACATTCCCAACCTCCCCAGTTTGTTTTGGCCCCCTTTTCGTCTCGACTCGGTCAGCTTTTATATTTCCCATGTCCGTATATTTTTTTCTCCTTTCCCAATGCCTTAGCGAGAGAGCCTCTTGATTTTGTCCAAATGGGCAGAATACAGCGGCCTCTCATTATTAGGGTTCGACGGGCCCTAATAACATTTTACTAGGTTGGTGCAAAAATGATGTCGGTTTTTGACGTTAAAAAATACGACAAAAAACGACATTATTTTTGCACCAACCTAATAGTTTATTTTGTGTTCATGTTTAGTTTCTTATTAGGTTCATATCCCTTCTCTCTCATTTTATTCATCCATAAATTTTTAAGTACACATATATAATCATTATATTTATATGGTATGAAGAGTATTTTGTAGGACTCCCTTGAGGGGATGTGGTATTATGGTGTATGGAGGACGAGTTTTTGTGGTGAATGGGCAAATTGTAATGAGTGAATGTTGTCGGGAATCATATTAACTAAGTATAGGATAGTTAGTAACGACCAGCCTCAACTCGTCCTCATTTCGGCCCTGTGCCATAATTCTGTAATTTTACGCAATAAATATCCAGCACTGTTTTCCTTGTAATGAAAGCCTCATATTTTTTTAGATTTATTGTAAATTGCTACAATTATGCACAAGGCCGAAAAGGGGGAATGAATTGAGGCTGTTCTTTACTATCTTATACCTAGCTAATATATATATATATATATATATATATATATATATATATATATATATATATACAAAGCTGATAAATCAGGAAAAGGGACGGGTGAGCCCCAAAACAAACTAAATATCAAAACAAAGCAAAAATAAACATAACTAATGTTAGTAGAAGCCGTCCAACTCTTCGAAAATAAGAAGCATCCTCTTTATTAAGGCGTTTATACAAAACTGATTAACTTTAACACATACGTGGAAAATGCCTACTACAACAACTTTATTTATTTTATACAGCGCTTAATGCGCTGTATAAAAGAAATGCATATACAAATGGTCTATAACTTCAGAATACTGTCTAAAAAAATATTGCAAAGTTAGGAACCGATCGTCAGTTAGAAAAGAAATCTTGGGATGAAATTAACGCCCAACGCCAGTCCTTTTCCAAGTCTACGCACTCTAAATGAATAAGTGAGTTGAATCCGGAACAATTGATTTGATAATTCTATCAGTATCGGTCTGCCTTGGATCTCTTCAAGGAAGCTCTCTATGATCTTTAACTTTACCATCGACTGTTGGTCGCCTCGTTCGGAATGCAGAGAGCGCGGGGCCCCCCAGGCTTGATTAGTTGCTAAGTCTGGGGCGAAATAAACAGAAAGTCCCGCGGCAACAGATTTTCTTCAACACTTGGAGAGCAAGACAGATCGAGACTGGTCAGATCGGAGTGGCGTATCGAGAATGTTAATGGACAGTCCTCAGAGAAAGTTGAGGAGTAAATTTGTAAGTAGTTAAGTGGAATGTCCCCCACTAATGAAGGGTAGCGAATCAGTTGATCTTTGAAGACACAGTCAAGCGGAATTAATGGGTCTCTGCGTAACGGTGGAGTGCCGGTGGTACAATTTGATTTGATAACTAAAAGATATTCAGAGACATCTTAACAGCGTGAGACGATGACGGGTAAAACGAAAGGAGGAGAGCAAGATAACTGTAATAGATGATGATAAAATAAGGAATATATACAAACATATATATATATATATATATATATATATATATATATATATATATATATATATATATATATATATATATATAGATTATTCTGTATCACATTATATATATATATATAGGGAGAGAGATATGTTTGTGTCTCTATGCGTGTCAATGAATAGGTACTCTCGTTGAGAAAGAAAAGCATATATATTATAAAGATATCGGATATTTTATAAACATATGAATGTACTGATTTCACTAATTACACTAAGTTGGAGGCGCTTCTTATCTACATCTACGGTATTCCTGTGGATCTTGAAAAGTGGTGTTCTAATTCTGAACTTTTTGTGTGGCCCAAATACTGATTAAGGAAATAAAAATTAGACACTACATATTTTTTGTTTATGTAGGTTTATGAACATCGATAAACCCACATTGCCGCCAACCACTCCCCATACGCGTAGTATTGCTTTGGTGAGATGTAAGTAGCTTTTTTTCACCAACCGCTAACAAGAGGATGCTTCCTAATCACAACAGTCTTAACCTGTTCATGTCTAGGTTTAACTGTTATCTTCTCCCGCATGTCACTATAAACTGTATGTATTATTCTGTATCACATTAACTCAAGTGGCATTGTGTTGTGGTGTCTGTGTTAGACTCTTCCTCCTACTATAAGATTAGTAGGACAGAAGGATTCGGGGAACACTGATAGACTGTTCTTCCGAGGCTGTGACTGTTCTCAGCTCCTGTCAAACTCTCTGCCTTGTGCAGAGAGGAACACGGACCAGGCTATGCCGAAAGACAGAGTTTCGTCCAGGGAGGTAGACAGACTCGAACCCGTGTAGGCGGGTTCTACGGGGATTTTTTGGCCAAGCCTACGAGATCGGATGACCCATGTTGAACTCGGCCTTGTGTCACATATATCCAACGTGGTGGGGGCTGTTAAATATTAACAGTGAACTGAGATTGCGCGCTAGTTCATTCGATACACTTTCAATAGTCGTGTAATACTCTTCTGGTTTACTTACACTTTAATATACGATATATCTGCAAATCTGGTTGTTGTTATCACTTAACCATTTACTTGGTCACAACACCCTCTACAGTGTGAACATAATTGTAAAAATAGATAGATTAATGATCGCTTTTGGCGTGAAGTTGACAATAAGCAAGCAGTGTTGATTACCATGTCCAACTGTTTATATAAATATTTAAATCTATCTGTATAAAATAAAACTACGTAGTTACATCAGAAAGTGCCCAGATCGGGTTTGACAATTATGCAGTATATATATCCGCCTATATAACGTTGAAGGCTGTGGACATTTTCCTTAACGGTCAAGTAGCAGCTCGAAGCTCATTTGCTACTGGGTAGTGAGTCCGGTCCTCACTGAGTGGTCCAAACTTTCGCATTTGTTCCACGTCTGAACGTAACTTGGAATTATTTTGCCTTTTGACGTGGTATAATGGTTAGCAAGCTTGTCTTATTTGATCATTTACGATGAAATAGCGAGTTAGATCCTCACTGAGTGTTACATACTTGGAGTCACGGTGGAGTAATGGATAGCGACACGGTTTGAGGAATAGGGGAGCCAAGTTCGAATTTCAGTCGGGTTCGTTACATTCAATTTTCTAGCAGGAGAGACTTTTGCTTTGGGTGGAAACCTGTCACGAAGGACAATTCTGAATTCAAACATTCATCTGTAGGTAAATACTAGAGATGACTGGTCTCTACAGAGTTGGGTTACAACTAGTCTTGGAGAAGTAAAAATATGACTTCAAAAAGTCTCTAGGGTGAGGCGGATGCTTTGGAGCTAAGGAAAGAATCGTACAGATTATAATGCTTCTATGATCCCGACTTCGCTTGGCCCAGTTTAGGAAACAATGTATCGTAGGCAATTGTAGAGTTCAGTATCATGAAATAGAGCAATATTTTTTTAGTAGGAATAGAATAACAAAAAATTCGAAAATAATCAGAATTGAAATCAAATATAGATTAATTCCAGCTTTTTGACAGAATCAGAAAGAAATTGAGGAGGACATTTAAGTAACACATCTGTCGGTTTAATAAATAAAAAAATCCACCCTTTCTTTACAAATTGCTTTGTTTACGTTATCATAAAAAAACTGAGTAGATATGTCTATTTTGAGAGTCATAGGAAAATCTGAGTTTAAAGAAACTATTCAACTCTTCTTGAACATTCATGCACTCCGTGAAAGAACGCCTGAATTAATTTAGAGGAATCCTGCCAGAGATCGCATAACTTTTTAATAAGATTTCTCGAATATTCATGCTGATTGACAAAAATAAATAATTATTTTAATAAATAAACGAATCATCTACTCAAGTGCGAGTATCCGCTAAGCATAATGTTTAAGTAATGAATATATATTTAGATATGGTTAAAATTCGTAATATTTATTAGGAAAAAAGTTCTCAGTATTGAGGTGTTTATAGAAGTTATGGAGATAAGGATCTACACTACATCGTTACTGTCAGTTTCATTCTTCAATGAAATGATCGTTTTTCTTTTTCCCCATTTCATCTAATCCTTTCCTAAGAATGGTTAAAATAATTTTGAGCGAATGAAGCCTGTGGACCTCAACGAAAACTCTCATTCTTCGAAACTCGTGGACTGGCACTCCAGAATCACAAACTCTGCGAAATTACAGAAATTACGTCACTTGAGGACTGTCAAAAGCAGCAACAACTATAATGGATAGCAAATTTAAGTCGAAGAGAAAATAATGATGAAGACATGACACACTACTTCAAAGAAAATTTTCGACACCACAATAATGGAACTAGTGTAAAGTATGGCCCAGTGGATGAAGACGTTGGCTAGATCCAGTGACTAGAACCGAAGAGATGTGAGTTCAATACCAGGCCAGAGCAGAGCTGAACCAAACACTTGGAGAGTTGAGTTAAAGGAAAATAACTGAGACAATCGGAAGAGGCATGACATGTGGAGCTTGAACAATTTACCCCGGTGGACGAAATAAATGGTTCTGTTCGAAATTCCAATCAGCCGAAGAAGGCCAGAGCGTACAACGGCCAAAACATTGTGAATATGACAATAAAGATAAGGATAACAGTCCGAATAATATAAATAATGTAAAATATAATAACCGTTAGAGACCAGTGGAATGGACAAACTTTGGTTCTAGCTCGAGGTAGATGGTTACAGATGAAGTGGCACAGTTTATGCGGACATGTGGGAAATATAACGCTTACTCATATACTTCAACTTGTTAAGATTTTAGTACACAGGAAAGCATCTTCTCGGGATTCGGTTCCACAGATAAGCACCTTGCGGGAAGAAACAGCTCGAGTAAGACTTACTCACACCCGAATGGAATACGAAAAGAATGAGGGTGTTTTTCTACAATGTGCGTTGTATGGCGGATTTTACCCGTAAATATAGTTTGCCTCTCGCAATTTCCATGGAAATACCGATAGAACTGTGAGAGACATGCGACGTTTCTTCTGTGAGGAAGGGGTTGTATGGAAAATAATTTGTAACCCACAAGGACGCGGATATGTTATGGAACTCTGGAAAGTGAAGCCTATTGAGTACTCCATTTTATGCCTGATCTGAAGTCATGCATTTATCACCTATTTTTCCAGCTTCTTTAACGAGAACTCGGATGAACGAGACCCACTTGAGGTATGGGTTGAACTTGGAGACCAATATATTCTCAAAGACTCCACAAAGGGACATCCTATCACTGGGAATGGTGCTAGTTCAGAGTCCAATCAGCAACAGAAAAAATACGATAGACACTTCTTTCCCCTATGAATATCATAATTTCTTTCTTATTAAAATCTTCTCTTGACTCCACTAACTATTCCTGACAAATCTGACAGCTTTACAACATATACATTACCCGTATATAAAGAACAGACAAACACGTGCTTCCTTATATATATTAGGTTGGTGCAAAAATAATGACGTAATCATGTCGTTTTTTGACGTTTAAAAATTACGTCAAAAAACGACATTATTACGTCATTATTTTTGCACCACCCTAAAATATATATACATATACATATATATATATATATATATATATATATATATACACACACACACATATATATATGCACACACACACACACACACACACACACACACACACACACATATATATATATATATATATATATATATATGCATGAGGCGCTGAAAGGTGTTTAATTATCATCAAACAGCTTATAAATCCAAGAAAGTTATCATAGATTTTGCTCCAGATATGAGACATCAGATAAAATCCCGTATAAAATTGTTCTCCACTCGTTCTTATAAATATTATCGAATGGATACTCTGGCGTATTTGCGTCTTAGAAAACCTTACAAGTAGTGGTGTTAAGGATGAATGTCAGGTTGTTTCTTATCTCTCAGAGACAGTTCCAAAACTAAAGCGTATTTTTCCATATAATTTATTGCTTGGCTTCTTTTGGGACGGCAGAAGAAATCAGCAATTTATTTACTTTAATCATCCTTAATAGAAAGTCCATCTTTGTAGGCCAAGCAACTAAGAAAGTTTAAATAAAGATTATTCAATATTATATTTTGAAGGTTTTTATTGGATATGTCGTCTTTCTACTTCGGTGTTTAATTCTAGTGCATAAAGATTGGCGAGCAGACTTTCTACGCCGAAATAAAATAAAATAAAAAAACACACTGGTGCATACAACCACGTTTATTATTCAGATTTATGGTGATATACGAATCAATTTGGTTGAAAGATGGGTTTCCACGTTGTTTTCAATTGAGGTGGAATCTTATTGGATATGTCGCTACTTAGTGATTACCCTCACGTCTGTGAGTAGGACCGTGGACAGAATATAGGAACTATTGCAGAAAAATTACGTCCATAAAGACAAAAATACTGTGTTTATTTGTCTGAAAGCATTTCAATCAAATCATAAGATATGAACTCGAGGACGAGGAAATGAGTTGAGTGCGCGATTAGTTGTAATTACTGTTCACATTGTCATACTTTAATATTATAAATATAAAAACACATACGCGCGTGCACACACACACACACACACACACACACATATATATATATATATATATATATATATATATATATTATATTATATTATATTACAAGCAAAAGATTTAGTTTTCATGTATTTGTTCTTAATAATATTTTATCATATATATATATATATATATATATATATATATATATATATATTAGGTTGGTGTAAAAATAATGTTGTTTTCTCACAGAGTAACATATGTGAGAAAACGACATTATTTTTGTACCAAGCTAATATAATTATATATATATATATATATATATATATATATATATATATATATATATATTTATGAATAAAAATGACAATAGGAAAACTGGTAATTGCTGACGCATTTCGTCCAATGTGGACTTTATCAATGCAAAATACGAAAAGGATAATTTTGATTTAAAAAATGCTACACTCATAAAAAAAGAAAATAACTCACTCAGAGGGAAATTCTGTAGAGTGCCGCCATAGAAAATTACCCAAATATTAATCTACGATCAGGTTTTTTTCCCTATTTCACCTTTCTTAACAAAATTAATGCTCTTATAAACAAATATACACAACAGATTCATAAAATCAAAGGAAAATGGTTGAATACATCAACACAAATATAATGACAATATTCTCCACACGTGACAATTACTGGCGTTATTTTTCAGTTAAAAATATGAAAATAGCGTTTCTCTACATTCCAGTTGCTAGGTACATTCTGTTTTTGTTTTTATTAGTTACTTTGTTCATTTAATTTCATTTTCGTATTTTGCTTTGATAAAGTCCACATTGGACGAAACGCGTCAGCAATTACCAGTTTTCCTATTGTCTTTTTTATTTATAAATATTGTCTCTCTACTGGTTAATTCGGAGAAATTCTCATATATATATATATATATATATATATATATATATATATATATATATATATATATATATATTAAATTAGAAACAAAATCATTGGTTTTCATCTATTTGTTCTGAATAATGTTTTATCATATATATATATATATATTATTTTATATTTTACAATTTATTTAAGTAAATACTCTGATTGTACTTAAACCATAATAATTACATTTTATTTTAATTAATTTAATTAAAAACGGAGCATTGACTTAAATTGTACCCTAAAAATAACATATAACCAGAAAATATATTAGATAATTGTCGGACTTAATCCATGCCATTAAATCTATCTATCTATCTTGTTTTCATGTTGATATCATGCACAGCGCTTAATCCGTTCAGAAATATCTAAACTTTCAGATGTATGCAACTGCTTCCTAAGATCAATGGTTAAATAATCTTTTTGAGCGAGTAAAACCTGAGTGTCTTGGCAAATATAATTCTGTTTTGAAAATTGTGGACTGGCGCTGAGGAATCACAAACAAAGGACTGTACCATAAAAAAGAAAACACACCATATGATGACTACCAACAGCAGCAACAACTAAAATGGATAGCATATGTAACACATAGAGAAAATTATGGTAAAATGAAGATGTTAAAATTCCACATCATAAAGGATGGTTTGCAAGGTAACCCCCATCATTACTGGAAAGAGCGATAAAAAATTACTCGTCTTCAGAAAGCTCTTTGCCTGAACAAAAAATGTTTTAAAAGAAATATTTATATAAGCCGTATTGACTGCTCTGTCAGTGAATGTCAAATATTTCCTCATAGAGAAACGGTTAATGTTACCAATAACATTTCTATTTGATTCGGTTTCTTTTCATTCTTTGTTTATCAGCAGTATCTTAATTGTATTTAATCTTTCTCCCATTCCTTTTCATAATTTCCAATCAAATGTCCTGTTTTCTTTCTCTCTATTACCATTTTTCTTATATTCTCTCTTTAATTCTTTCTTGCATATTTTCGATTTTCCTTTCATATTTTCTGTGAATTTTTTTTTTCAAACATTCTCTTCATAATTCGTTTGATATTTTTCATTTCGTTACAAGATTTCAATTCCCTCAGCGTAACTGGATAGGACTTCATATTTGGTCTTTTGATTCTGAGACTTTTCGATAAGCATTTGTCAAAGTGGAAATTTAAATACGTTGCGGCTGTGGATAGATATTACAAAATACACTCTTGTAATATCAGCAACTTCAGACATGCTTATCTTCAAAGACTTCATGGCAGACGCATAACATAAAATTGCATAAAACCAGACTGAGTTTTGGCTGATATTTTTTGTTCAAAATAGAATAATTTTATACACGGAGAAAATTATCAACCTACTCAAAGAGAGTTTTTTTTTTTTTTTTTAATCTGATGTTTAAAAATTTGGTCACACTTTGAGAAGCACATTTGACCCGCAAACTTTTCAGCATCACTTCCTCTACTTTTCTAACGAAACATTTATTCGATTCCCAGAGTTCCAGAATGTTTTAAAGTTTATAAATAATGGCATACATATGACGTCTTTGATTATCTTCACTGTGCAGAGAAACGGGTGGGTGGGTGTGTGCAGAAACAGGTGTGTATATGTGTGTAGAGAGAGACATGGGGTTTATCGCAATATCTGCTGATATTTATTATAGGTGTTAAATTTAGTTCTTATATCATATTGAGCACTGTTTTATTAGCATCCGGACAAACGTATCACTACTATACACACATACAAGCACACACTCACGCAAACACACATATTCTTTCATAATTTAGTGTTTTTCTATGTCGACATCATCGGAAATACGCACTTTTATTGCGCAAGAGGGTGTCGTCAGTGATGTGATTACTCATTGGGTAGTTTCAGGCCTTGCAACGTCATACCATCCTCGCCGAGTCGACCCCGTCAGAGCTGATCAGGCTCCGACGCACCCTCCTTCTGTACCTGCTATGCGTCACTGATTTTTATAATTGTCTTAGCCGACTTGTATTCGATACTAGCAGGATACACATAGGGAAAGTCCATAGCGCTCAGGTAAGTTGGGTTATTCAAAAAGTCGGATGGAAGAAATTTTTGTTAATTTGTTGCTAGTTTTTAAGTTTATATATTAAAAACAGTAATAATAATAATATGCCCCATCCTGAATGACTGTAGGTTAACCGATTAAAATAAATGTACTTATAAAAATTTGAGTACAATAAACTAAATCTGTATGCGTTTATACAAGTTTTCCGGTTTACAATTGAAATGCCACTCCACCCTCAAAAAAAAAAAAATTCATGCATTATAACTTAATATGACTTTCAGTCTAAAATTATGTAACATTATTCCCTAATCCCCTGAAAGAATGAGTTTTTGTGAAAACTTAGAACCACGAAAGTCACAAAAAAAAAAACAAAAAAAAAAAAACATCGATGTGTGCGCATATATACATATACACAAAGATATAACAATATATAAATTTGCATAATTTTATATATCGAGAAACAGTATTTAGAAAAATGTGATAAACTGGAAACACCTCACAAACTATGCTTTCCAGTTTGTTACATGTTTCTAAGTAATGCATGTTGATATAAAAAATTATACAAAATTATATAGATAACGATATATAATTTTGTATATTTTTTATGTTTGTATATATATATATATATATATATATATATATATATATGTGTGTGTGTGTGTGTGTGTGTGTTTGTGTGTGTATGTGTGTGTGTGTTAAGAGAGCTCAATAAAGTAAATAGAGCAAGTAATACATAATTAAAAAATTGGAGACCGATAAAATTCGATTTCTCTTCGTCAGACCTTGCGGTTTCAAAACAATGAGTGCATTCAAAATTTATTCCAGGAATCAACCGAAAAACAAAATGAAAATTAAGATTAACGGTTGTTGTGTTTTAAGATACTTACACAGAAAGGAGGGAGGTGTATGTTTCTGGGGGATACGATGATTGTAGTGTTAACCTCTTATTCACTGGACAAGAGAAAGGAATAAAGAAAGAGGGAGAGGTAGGGAAGAAAAGAGAGGTAGAGAGAAACCGGAGATCATACACAAATCCCTATACCTACATACATACACATTTTTCTATATACACATATATTTACACTTATACACATGTGCCTACATCCATACACAAACTGGCACCCATCAACACATATATGTTTTCACGTAAATGTGTCCACACATACGTATGTATACACACAGATTTACACGCATACTCATCTACTTACCTAAATACACATATACTTACATTCGATGTGCAACTTGAATTTCATACCCGATGAATTGGGTACCTAACAAAATTCAAGTCGCGCATCAAACGTAGGTATATGCGTATTTATTAACAACTATTTCTTAGCTCTGTCTAATCACATTGAGCACTATTATGTCTACACCTCTTGGCTAAATTTGTTAATTATTTATTCGCTTAACAGCGTATGGACGCCAGCACACGCGTATAAAGTCGGTAATATTTAGTTATCTCATATAGCTACCCCTATACATATATATATATATATATATATATATATATATATATATATATATATATATATATATATATATATATATCGAGGAGCCTAAGATTGTATATGCTTACAGAAATCTGGTTGAGCTCTCTAGGGAAAAAGGTAGTTTTAAAAAATATATTCTACTCTTATTAAGCATTACTCTTCAAATAAAATTGAATTGAGTTCTATGAGATGCTGGCGTGTTTTGTATAGAGAAAGACGTTAAAATTCCCTTCCTTTCGACGATGGCCTAGAGGTAAGTGATCACCTCTTGAAGCAATCGGACGTCTAGCCACACATTCTGCCTGTGGCGGACTATATATGTGAGTGTGTCTCTGTCTATGTGTATGTACAGGGAAAAGATATTGAAAATGCAACGTGGGCTTTTAAGAATATTCATTTAGAGTTTCACAGTTCTATATTTTGCAAAAATTAAATTGAAATACACTGGCATATATCGATGGCATGATATATTTCGTATCTGAATTGATCTGGAGCCTTTCACTTTTATGCGTAAAACGGTTGTTTTGATTGCTATCTGTTTTAAATGCAATCTGATTGGTTGATTATGATCAAGGTGATCAGGAGTAGTAATTTTTACGCCAGATACCAAGCAAAGCAGTTATTTTTGATTTTTGCAAAAAACGGATAGAACTGAGCAACTCAATTCAGATGCAAAACTTATCATGGCATCGAGATACGTAGCTACGTGTCATGTTAACTTTTGAAAATCACGGTACTATGAAACCGGTAAATTTATAATAAATAAATATTCCTAAGACTCCAATTGCATTTTCAACCTATTTTTATATTTTTACCCGTATGGGATATATGTATATATGTATTAAAAAAAAAATGATATATATATATATATATATATATATATATATATATATATATATATATAAAATTTGTGTATTTAGGCAGCAATCCTTCTTTCATGCACATTTCATTGAATACGACAGACACTGTGCTTTTATTTATTTTTTTTTTATATACAATTTCTCATGTGATCTAATTTTTTTTTCTTTTCGGATAATAAATTATATAAAAATGTCCGAATGTTATTTTTATCTGAGCGCTTTCGGCTATACATTTAGCCATTTTTAAAGATTAGACATTTTAACTGTTAAATAAGAAATAATTTTTTGTATGTATGTTTTATAAAATGTTTTTATTTTTCAAAACACAGTCAAGATATTGTGGCCATGTTCAAAGTTAATATAATTAAGTGTTGTTATTTTTCTGTTTTTATTAATGAGACTTCCATTATTTTCATATATATAATCCTAGTTAGCTAGAAACTACCTAATAATTTTACACCTAACTGATCTTCAGGGCGTACTGTCTGGACAGGAGAGGGCAAAGCGATATATTTATTAAAAACAAACACTAAAAACTAAAATTAACATAAAACTTCATGAGGCTAAAAAAGTCAGATATTATAGAAAAAAAAAACTTAAAATGATTACTATGTTTTATTCCAGTAACTATACTTTATTAGGTTTACGCAAGTTAAGGATTTCTGATCTTTGGTTAAGTAGCATATCGGGGTTAGTAAAAGAAGTTATGGCTAGTCTTTCCTCCATGCATAGTAGGCAATAACTATTGCCGGCTTTATATATATATAATATTTCTTTATTGTCTCCCATTTAAAAATCGGGTCAGTTCCTCCTCTTTTTTTTTTTAATTATACTCTACTCTACTTACTTTATTGAGGACTTTACGTCTTTTTTTTTAATTTTAAGGAATTGATTTTTTTTCTTTTCGTTTGCTATTACGGTATTCAGCGATTTTTTTTCGACCTGCTCCGATGTTTGTAGCCTTTCATTTCTTATCTAATTTTTTGCCCAGATACCAGTTTTTAAATAATTTTTTAGTGGTAATTTGTACTATCCGTTTTTTTTAATACCAGTCGAGTATAGGTATTAAAGTAAACATTATATATATATATATATATATATATATATATATATATATGTGTGTGTGTGTGTGTGTGTGTGTGTGTGTGTACATTTAGGAACCCTAAGTTAAATGTGAAAGGGAAAAACGTTTTTGCCTTTTTTATGCTTTGTGAGTTATAAATATGTATAATTCAGCTAAAAGAACAAACGCATAGTAAATAACCTAAAAACATTCACCTAAATTAGTTTAAAAAATAAAGAAACATCTCTTTTCCTCTACCGCATTTAATATTTTATAATTGTGTAATATTCTACTGTTTACAAATATACTGTAAATCAAGAGGGGGGAATCTAATTCGCTTAAAATAAACCTTGATTATATATATATATATATATATATATATATATATATATATATATATATATATGTATGTATATATATATATGTGTGTGTGTGTGTGTGTGTGTGTGTATACTAGGTTGGTGCTAATATAATGACGTAATAATGTCGTTTTTGGACGTATTTTAACGTCAAAAACGACATTATTACGTCATTATTTTTGCACCAACCTAATATATACATATATTAGATAATGCCATACATAGACTGAAAGAAAGCATCTGTGGCCTTGTTATTAAAAAATATCAAAATATTATGGCGATTGGGGCATAGGTAGCCTAGACTGAAATTTCTACTCGGTTCACCAATTCAATTAACTATGCTGTGACACGCTACATAACCTTATACATTTTTGTTGTCCGGTATGTCTAGCGTTAATATATATTTTATTAGATAAGAGTTTATTTGCACAAATGCTCACAAAACCCACATACATATAAATTGGTTCAATATATCGCGCGATATAATTTTTTCCTCCCAGAATCTATCTTACATATTTATAAGTCTGCGATTCGTCCATGTTTAGAATATTGCTTCCAAATATGGCCCAGTACTCATGCCATTAACCTTGCCCTCCTTGATGGAATGCAAAGAAGAATCAGCAATATTATTGGTCCTGATCTGCTAGCTCGGCTTCAGTCACTTTCCCGTAAGGTTTTTCTGTGTCTTTTCTACAAATACTTACATCAATTTCCAGTTGATCTGGCTAGATATAGTCGTAAATTCTATGCTATCATTTTCATTTCACTCACTTCCCGTTTGTGAAACTCCCTTCCAGCTTCATGCTTTCCAGCCAACTTCAGTCTGCAAAAATTTAAATGCATTGTCAATCGCTAATCCTTTTTATTATTCTTTCTTCTTCCTCCTCTTTATTAATGTCCCTATTCTTAATTTTACCACATCCCTTGTGTTTTAGTGGCTTTACAGTTTTGCATGGGGTGATACCGATTAAAAATACTTGTGATACCGATTAAAATTACTGTGTTCGATTGCATGTCTTCCCATCCTCAATCCTTAAGGTCTGGGATCAAGTAGAGTTGTTAAGGATCTTTCATCTCCTAGGCCGGTTTCCAGACAATGCAACAAAGCCTCATTTGGATTGTCACGAAAATCATACCTCGTGGATGAAATGATATATTCTTGAATTTCCCAAGGATATTTACGCCAAAGTCAGTGTTATAAACACGATACTTCTATTTGCTATTCCTAGTCTATATCCATTGCACCACCCGCAAATACAGCATCTCTGCATTATGGAGACAAATTTTATAATTAATTATATAAACCAGAAGAATTGTTAAACTATCGCAATGAAATTATATTCAAATGCAGGCACAAAGATCAATTAAAAGTCTCATACTACACCTAATTTTGGGTGAATTGTCTTTGAGAACTCCGAAAAAGGATTTAAAATTAATATGGACTTATACATGAGGTATGTAGGATTAATTGTGTATGTTAGTTTGTGTATGATTATGAATATATATATGTACACACACACACACACACACACACATATATATATATATGTGTGTGTGTGTGTGTATTTGTGTATAGCTATGCGTTTATTTGTGCATATATGTATGTATATGTTTATGTATATATGAATTTCGATCATTATGTGTTTAGGTTCGGAAAAATGTATATGGGCATATTTTTGGTTATATCGAGATGGGTATTGATTTTGATGGGCTTGCATTATATATATATATATATATATATATATATATATATATATATATATATATATATATATATACACACATATGTTTATGTATGCGTATGTATGTATTGTTATATATATATATATATATATATATATATATATATATATATATATATATATATATGTATATGGTTGCATATGTGTATGTGTGTATATATGTTTATTTATATGTTTCTGTATACGTGTATATATAAAGCATTAAATAATAATTATAACCAAATTTCGTTGTTTAGAATTCTCATACACTTGTAATTTGAATGGTCATTCCAGCTTATGTAACAGCGTTTACCCTAGCGAGTGCTGTTTGATTGATTTGAACCTTTAAGAGCTTTTATTCTACATTCAACACCATCACTTGATAAGACACCACAAGTGTTGAAACAAAATGGCTATTGTTGTAGTGATTTTATAACATATTTATGTTATAATTTTCGAATTAATAATTATATATATATATATATATATATATATATATATATATATATATATATATATTCCAGGATCATTTTTTAACTTATTCAAGGTTATCTTCGCTTTCTCTAAACTTCTAACATTTTATCCTGGAGTGACAAGGTGTCTCACACGTACGATTTCATTTTCAAGTTCTTTTTCACTTCTTGGACTTTCATAGCTAAAAACCATCTCACACGTATTAAACGTCATATAGAATGAGTTGAATCTTTTTTAATTGACTTTTTTAGGTCTAAGTTGAAATGATGCTCCCTCTGGCTGTGTGACCTTGTGATCCAGTTTTCCTTTCTATCGATCCGTCTTTTTTAAACTTATTCCCCTTTCTTCCGATGGTTCTTGAATGAATTTGTTCATGGAAGCCCGAGTATGAATGCTGTTAGTATTACTGAAGGCCTGAATGAGTTTTACCTCCCACTATTGCTCAGACAGTGGGGCAGACACAAAACGATTTTAACCTGTTTTTTTTCTTTCTAGTGGAACAACGTTCTTGAGGAACATGTAGTTTTCAATGATTCATATGACAAATGGTGTAACGATATCTAAACATCCAATCTGAAAACCTGGAAGTAGAAAACTCAATTATTTTAGTGTTTTCAGATATTAATCATTTTGTGGGATGGACAAATTTCATGTAATATGATCTGGACAATTTTGCTTTTACACCTGGTAAATACACACACACACACACACACATATATATATATATATATATATATATATAAAGGACTATATTAATGGACCCTCACCGACAAGCAGATTGATGAATAATGGACTCTACCAGAAAACAGATTGAAACACACGTTGACCTCCAGTCTATCCACTCCAAAGCTAAGCGCTCAAGGGTGTTATATGGTATATTCACAGCTGACAAGATGCTTTTCAGCTTGTCTCTGTATTTTAGCCATGGGCGTCCTACATTCCTGTAGCCATGATCTAAGTACATTAGGATATTGGGTATGCTGTCATCAGACATTCTCAAGACATGACCAGTCCCCCGTAACTGAAATTGTATGATAAAAGTCTTGATTCTTCCAATATTACACCTGTTAAACTGGTGTACGTTAGATGTCCTATCTTGAAGCTTATATAAAGATGCATGTTTCATTATATATTATAGACATGTTTTTCATTTTATTATTATGTAAATTATTTTCATATCGTCTGATAAGCTTAATTTCCTTATCATTAAAAATCAAAGAAAATTGGCATATTGATACTTATTTTTTATCCTATCTAAGCTTTAGGGTTACATAAGCCATTATCAAAGATAACAATTACTTAACAATATATTGACCAATACACGGACAAAAGAATTAACGATAGTCTGATTTGGTGGCATGGAAGATTTCCAAGCAACGATAAACTCGTGCATACGAGACGCTGGAAGCGAAAATCGCACCGCAGCTCATGACCACGATGCATGAGTATTAAGTATGGGAAGTATATATATATATATATATATATATATATATATATATATATATGCGTGTGCATGTATATGTGTGTGTATGTGCGTGATAGAATTATCCCATTTCCAAGATCATAAACATCTGTGTAATTCATATAGATCTTTCTCGAAATACCGGGTTAAACATTCATCAAGCAATGTGTTGCTGTCTTGATTTCTGTATGAATTAATCGTTTATGGAAGTGTGATTTGTTATGGACACGCAAAACCGCAAAGGGGCTCAGCGACTTCCTATTCAATTTTGCTACTATTTGGGAATAATCGAAGTTAATTGCGAAATCCAGCGAAAGTCATACATGAGGAAAACAATTGTTTATACGAAAAGTAAGGACCTACGTACATTAAATTTTCTTTAAATTAAGTGGCGCTAGAGGAAGTATTGTTGAGCATTTAAAACGTAAGCTTAAACATTAACTCAATACTTAAATACAGCAATCAATGTTGAGTTCTTCTGCAGATTACTGTTGCTTATCGCATCCGCTCCTGCCTAAAAATTGTGATGAAAGGCCCAATCAAGATCCCTCCATAGGTAGCAGCTTAATGTCTCCCGATAGCATGACTTTTATGATAGTTTGAAATAAATCTTCTCTGACACACGTTTCGGCTGGCTCTCCTCTTGCAGATGAAGTTAAAATTTTAAGTTTTTATATACATTTATTCTTCTTTTACGTGTCGTCTTTAATTCACCATATGTGAGATCATGGCTCGCCACAACTTTCGCAATTAATTTCCATTATTCACTAAATTATTTCTAAGATATAAAAATTGTTAATGTACAAAACATTCGTCGCAAAAAAATACGTTAAAACATCGCTTAAAACCATCTCAGTAATGAAAACTTGGAAATCCAAAATTTCAGGATTGCGTGTTTGGATCTGGCAGGGATGGTTTTAATTTGCTCACGGGGTCGCCCTGATTCCAAAATGGTATGATATGATGGGATACGGCTTCTAGGAGTAAAGTGGAAAATTATGAAATAGTGACACACTGACATTCGCAATTCTTATATAGATGTTGCATTCAAATTTCATTACCAAAATCCTTTACAGCTGCAATGACTGCACTCATATAATTACAGCGTGTTTATCGGATGGAATGATACAGTGCAGTTTCTTTCAGCTGTCAATGCTACTGACAGGAAACGATTGTTAACGTACTGCATCTTTTCATCTCTATCTTGCATCTATCCCGACAATCACTTATTTTTTAATCATTTTAGTAGTCTAATTCCAAGCAAGGTAATAATGCCACTAAGATGCAAGGAGTTACTGCGTGTTAGAGAATATGATAAAACTGCTATTAAGCAGAGACAACAATAAAAAAAACAAGTATTAAAATGACTTACGATAACAGTTGCGATTTCATTTAATTTTTTGACTGGCAAGCAGGAAGGTGGAATAGAGTCCCACAGGCGAGAAGTACGAGAGTAGAAAAACTTAACCTGCGGCTACATCTAGCCAAGTCAACATTAAATTTATGATGACTTGCCGGCAATTTAGTACTGCGCTTCAATCTAGAGACCAGTAAATTTCATCAGAACAATTACCATGAAAGTATTTATAAACAAAAACACAGGGTGACTACATTACGGCGGTGAGTAAGAAACTGGCACGCGTTTATAGTTGGGCATCAAATATTAATGTCAGACTTTTCTGCTATAATCCAGATTTTCTTGGCGAAATCTAAAGACGTATGTTATCGATCCTGACGTGATGTATCAGTTTCAGTAGCTTCCTCATCGTCATAACGTATCCTCACTTTATGATGTATATAAATATTTTGATGGTACCTGTTCTAAAGAACTTGCCTCTTGGGTACCGCGATTTCACGAATTGAAACATGTACTACTTGGTTAGGGTAGCCAAACCCACTTAGCTACTTCGATCAAATATATTCCTTTCCGGCACATATCATATATAAAATATTTCGCTGACAGCAATTTTGCGAGAAAAACTAATTATGACTGGTTCTGTCATTATTTTCTCTTCGAATCACAAGTGCAACCCTTTTTAGTTGTTGCTGTTGTTGCAAGTCCTCAAGTGATGTGATTTCTCATACTTGGTACAGTTCTATGTTAATGATACTGTATTGCTAATTCAAAAAGTTTCAAGGAAGGATGTCCCTCTCTAAAGCGGACTGGCTTCATTCGAGTACCAATCTACAGTAGATTGGAAGGTAGGTCTCAGGATCTTACAATTAAAATTACAGGATTTAACTGGAATTTCTATGCTTCTTGTTTCTTATTTCAAACTTCCAGCTTCTAGCATTCATGGCAAATATGATCATTATAAAATTGATATGTAGTTCCAATCGACTTCTTTTTTCCTCTCTCTTCTCAAGTGTTAACCAGATTATTTCACTTTCAGTAACACTCCCTTCTTGAGGTCTATATCATCTTGACTTGTGTTAAAGAATTTGGGGTTTTTTTTTTTAATTACGAGGACGAGACGGATTCATAACTTTCCCTGGTGCATTTGTACTTAATGAATGTCAAGAACCAAAGTGGAATTAGAACAAGGATCTCTAAGTTTTCATACCGGGCCAATACATATTTCAACCCCTCTTCCAAAAATAGGCCGACAATAAGCTTTTAATTTAGATATAAATTTAAATAGAGATAAGATTGGTCCAAGAAAGGGTGAGCAAAGATATCTGTATTCATATATTTTAATGACCCCTGTGTTGTGTGTGTTTTTATTAGTATGCGTATGTATATGTATATTCCTTTTCCATACATACATACTGTCTTATTATAAGGAATTAGTATACACATATATACAAGCATACCTACACACACACACACATATATATATACATACATATATACATAAATAGACATACAAGCACTTCCTATGTTGTGGAGAGTTTGTGTGTGTGTGCTTGTGAGGAGTCTATTTGTTGTTGTCAATATGTGTATATATATTCGTGCTCCACAGATATCAAAGTGTGAACGTGTGCGCATATATGTGAGTGGTTCGACCACTGTATTTGGCTAATATTTGTGCGTGTTGTGTGTTTTTGTGTGTGGGGTTATGATCTGTTTACTGCAGTTTAACATTTTTATGAAGTTTGTTTTTTTTGTATTTGAAGGTTAGAATAATTGTCTGTTTGATATATTGGCATAATTTTAACATCACACCGGCTACATTTATAGATATTTTGTGATACAAAGAATTTTCCTGTTGTCTCGTAACTTGATGTTGCTTTTGTGAAAGGAAACTCTGTTGTTTAGTTTTGGGCTCGTACCTATATATGATTTCTTGCATTTTGAGAATTTAAGTGCATAAATCACATTTCTGGAGTGGCAGTTTAATTTTTAATTTATTATTTTTGCGTTTTGCGGTTTTCGAAAGTGTAGGACTTTTCTTCTATAATGATGTTACAGACCCCGCATCTTGGGCGCTTCTGTGGATCAGTTTTAATATTTTATATTACTAGCATCCACTTCGATTATATACCAACGAATTTGTTACCTTCATTACATATATATATATATATATGTGTGTGTGTGTGTCTGTGTCTCTGTGTGTGTCTCGTGTTTGTGTGGAGAATAAAGAGGTCTAGACTGTTACAGTCATCATCGTTTCAGCTCTTTTCTTGGCTGACACAACTAATTGTTAGCGACGTTTTTTGTGTTGATTGATAAGTCTGGAGATAATGTTTATTGCTTATAATTATTTAACATTGTCTAATTAGGCAGCACAAGGCAGTATATTTCCCTGATGAAATTTATCTATACTAAAGCGTGTTCTTTGAAAAAGATAAAAAAGTTTATAATTAATTCAAACAAAAAAGTTGTTCTATGCATATGTGTTTATCAGTAACATTAGGTTGTCTCCAAGTTTTTTTTATAAACGCCTGCAACAAAAACTAATTAAATTAAAATGATATCGCCAAAGATTGCACGTTAGTTATTAGAGATTCTCTATTGGATTTACAGATAGTGATGTATTGAAAAACAATCACAGTTCAGTTCTATAGTTTCATTCATTCGACGCCGGCATCAGAGAGTTAATTCACGGGAAAATCAAGCAACATAATTCTTTATTTTCAGCAATAGACGGTTATGGTAATGATAATAATAGCCGTTTCCTTATAAGGAAACTTTAAGCACACATTGTCCGAGCGGATTGTACTATTCGAGTTTAGCTTTTCTTCACACTCTGGATATTACACCGGGATCAAAGTGTATTATCTGCCCTCGAGCGGACAACTACATCGTATACCTTTGCACAGAGGGCAACTCAATTTTATTTTTTTCTACCGGCAGAACGCATCTGAAAAAAAAATTGGGAGGTGCCCGGTTCCAGTTGCTCAGAGCAGCACCTCCTTCATTACACTAAAGTGTGGGGATCAATATTAATATCGGTCTCCACACATTAAATGCCCTTATTTTTAAGTGTTTAGCTCATTTTATTTGTGTTTCAGTCTGCAGATAAATGGGGGATCCCCGGTCTCGGGTATTTCTACCCTACGTCAGCACATCCCTCATTACACCAAAGAAGCAATGTAGGTAGATTATCGACGCCGGTGCAACGTTGGTTTGGAGGACTGGGCAATTTTGGAAATTATTCCATCGGAACGAGCTTGGACTCTCCACTTTAAACCGGCTTTGTTCCATACCTCGTCACTGGGAAATGTGAATATAACGTTTAGCAATTATTATCATCTCTAACGGCAATATGAGCCGTTTCCTTTTAAGGAAACATTTAGCATTTGTTCATTCAGTAAAGAAAGCCGGTTGAGGGATACAGACGCCTGCGTGACACTGGTCATGATTGGGTAGACGCCGTGCTTTTAAACTGTGTGAAATCATTTAATAAAATTGTAGAATGCTCAGGGCGGTAGGCGTATACCACACTGTTTATAAAAACGGGACGTCTATTCAAATATGGGTATCCACAATATAATATATATATATATATATATATATATATATATATATATATATATATATATATATATAATATATATATATATATATATATATATATACGGATAGAAATGTAATAGAACGAGTGAAAACAGCTGCGCCTAAAAGGCATAGACAACAGAAATGTGTGGGAATTGTTGCCGGCTATGCCAGGAAGAGAAATTGGCCATATGCCATGATAAAAGTATTTTGGTATATTGGAGTAATTTCCTTTGGCTTGTCCATGCTTCCACTTGCCCTAGAAAATCTTACGGTCGAAACCCGGGTAGCGAGTTTTATAGTTCCGAGCGTTTTCGGTGATACTTTTAGCCATTATCAATGATGATTCAATTTTTCAACTAAATTGAGTATGTGCATTATGTGTACGTTTTAGTGTGTTGTAAAAATGTTTTTAATTTCCGAATACGGTTAGCGATAAAACATTTGGACAGTTTTTACGCACTCTTTGTTCCAAAAAGAAATCGCTTGTCCGACACAAGAAAAATTAAATAAAAAACTTACCTTGTCTGTTGTTTTTAATGAAACATGCATATATATATATATATATATATATATATATATATATATATATGTGTGTGTGTGTGTGTGTGTGTGTGTGTGTGTGTGCTAAAATATATCTCTGAAAACACAATAAGAATAAGAACAAAAGGAAAAATTCAACAGCAACAATAAAAACATTTATTTACTTTCGTTTATTAGGCATTAAATTATATCACCTGGTCTCCTCAGTAGTTTTCCTTGACTTTCACAGATTGCCTGATGAAGATTTATTAGCGTTCTTAAATTTAAACATTTTGAAAAACTAACGACATTTTACTTCTTTTTAAAAAATACTTGTTGCAAAATAAATTTCTTATATTTGCCTTGATAAAGTCTATCGTTGGACGAAACGCGTCGGTAAAGTAAAAATTCCTTTTGATTTTTTTCAAGTATATCTTAGAGTTACCTCACAATCTCTTCCACTGATTGTTCTGGAGATTGCTGTCATATCACGTTGACACACCGGACGATTATCGAAGTTAAGCAATGTCCTGTTTGGTCAGTACATAGATGGGTGATCACTTGGAAATGCCAGGTGTTGTAAGTTTGAATGGTCAAGTGGATAACGGCCCCAAAAGACTTGTCACTGAATCATTATTATCTATAAAACAATAAATTTTACAATTTAAAAAGAAAATATTTTTCTGACTTTAAATAAGTGATAATTAATGAATTAATTAATCAGTAAGCCTACCATCTGTTTTTGAGGATTAGAGGTGATATAAATTAGCAGAAACATTTCTTCATCAGGCTAGAATTCACTCAATTTCATGGTAGTCTTGTGTTTAAACGATCCGCACTTAATGGTTGTCAACGCCAAACGTCATCATCTTAAAACAGGAGTTGCAATTCCAGATAACCTTGAAGTTTCCATACCAAGTGTTTGTTTCGAGAATCACCTCCTATCTTGTGAGATGTAGACGCTTTTCTGTAATTATTTACCGCCCCCTCGTACATTTGTCACGAAAACAATATTTGGCCGACTCATGTGAGTCCAGGTAAAATATAAGACAGAACAGGAAATTTAAAACAAACTACAATTAATGGATATTTGTAACGAAAAGAATTACATGTGTACACATTTTAAATCGAAGGAAGAGATATTAAAACTAGTTCTCAGAATGGACCTGTTTATGTGTGCATGATGAAAACGAGGGTGATACATACGTATAGGTATGTGCATTTGTGGGAAATTTCACTGGTCACTGAACCAAAGATCCTAATGTAACCCGGCGGCGACTTTCTCTATCTACGTTGAACGACATCTGGAAACGAAACCAAAAAAAAAAAAACAAAAAAAAAAAAACGACAAAGAGATGTATAACTTTTTATAGAAGGCTAACGGTCATTTTAGGCGGAACAAATTGGCGTAATCTGCAAGGTTCTCGAATATATATGATCTTCAACTGGATACGTTCTCTGTCGTCTCCGGATCCCCACGTTACTATATAAAATGGTATCAGCAAAAAGGACTATTTCTTTTTGTTATTTGTTTTATTAGAAAAGAGTGGTGACAGCTTGAATTCACGCCGTTTTGGACATATATCCAAAACCCAGACAAAGGCAATCCATCACTGCTAGATAGCCATGCAGCACTCCGCTGATTTTATTCTGGTCATGGCCTTTACATTTTGTAACAAAGTTTTAAAAATCCCATTGAAATCGGGAAGTATTTGCCGTTTTTGTACCTAAGTAGCCAATTCTGTGTTCCACTTCATGTCTGAACATTTCCAGTTTTGTTAAAATAACAGCAGTCAAGCTCCTTGTTACAACCTGCACCAAGTTCTTTTTTTCCAAACAGTTCTTGAAAAGATATAAGAGACTAAATAAAGTGAAAAACAGGCAAATGTGATTATCCCTGAAGTCAATGAGTTAACTTGCCTGCTGTTTGTACGTGATCTTAGCGTATTTAACGCTTTTCTCAGCTCTATAGTCCGTTGTCTTTTTGTTGATGATGGTTAGCTTGCTTGCAATTGTCTTTGCTTGATGCAACCGTATCTTTGTTTTATGGTTCTTTTTATTTTGGTCTGCTTTTCTTTGCTGATCTGACTGGCATTGTAGTTTGCGTTCGTTCTCTTTCTTTTTCGCTTCCTCTCGATAATGGCCTGGCATTTGTAGAGACAAAACTGTTACTTTTCAATGTGACATTGTATTGGTTTTCATCTCATACATGTCAGTTACAGATTGTCATTTATGGTATAGTTTGGGCATTCACCGTTCGCAGTCGACAAAGAATAAAACAAAATTTACGAAAGTACATGTTGTCTGCGTGATATAAATTAGAAATAAAGCTGTGTGGAAACTGAAACAAACTTGGCTAGACATTTCCTAAATTAGAAATCAAATTATACCTAAGATATGCATCAATTTTAAGATTATTATTATGATTCTCACGTGAAAGGATTAATGGTTGTCTCGGAACAGATTTGAGGTAAAAGTGATATCTGACCAAACAAATTAATCCACCAATTTTATACACACAATAATGTTCATTTTGTATATATATATATATATATATATATATATATATATATATATATATATATATATATATATATATATATAAAGTTGGCTCCCTGGGCCGCGCCAGTAAGTTTTTCTCCCCGGAGTCGATCCTCCAGATCTACAAAACAATAATTCGCCCTTGCATGGAGTATTGCTGCCATATATAGTCCGGTGCCCCTTCTGTTTGCCTCGGGGTTCTTGATAGGCTCCAGAGGCGGATATGCAATGTTGTTGGCCCTGCCCTGGCGTCTCGTCTACAGTCACTTTCTCACAGACGCGCAGTCGCCTCCCTCTGTCTGTTCTACAAATACTTCCATGGAAATTTCTCCGAGGAGCTGTATTCGCTGGTTCCCAGACGTCATGAGTTCAAGCGCCATACGAGGCTGGCATCCCGCTCTCACCGCTTCACTGTCGAAACTCCTAAATGTAGCCGTCTCTTCTACTCTAATAGCTTCATGTCTCGCACCTCTCGCCTGTGGAACTCCCTTGCCTATTCCTGTTTCCCTGTGAGCTATAATCTCCAGCTATTCAAGTGTAATGTCAATCGACATCTCCAGTTGCCTTGATCTATCCACTACCCTCATCCTTTCTTCTATCACTCCTATCTCATCTTGCTCTAAATTTTCTGTAACCCCTTGCGTCCTAGTGGCTTGCCGCCTTGCTTGGGGTTAAATGCTTATATAAAAAAAAATGTATATATATATATATATATATATATATATATATATATATATATATATATATATATATATATGTATCTGTTTATTTTGAAATAATATGTTTTATTTATTCTTTCATTTTGTAATAAGAATAATTGGAAAAAATTCGGTTTCTCTTATTTTTTAAAATTTCCAACAGATTTTTTGTCATACCCGCCTGCGGAAGAATGAAACCAGATATGGGAACACAGTAAAAACAAATATGTTATTTAATATACTTTTTCTGGCACAAAAGAAATTTTGCCCGAAGAAAATAAATTCAAATATAGCAGCACTATAAAAAATATCTTCTTTAATATATTTCTTCTTAAACAGAACAACAAATAAAAAATCATTTCTTTCTATTTGCAAATAAAAAAAATATATCTTTTTTTTAAAAAGCACAATTATATATTTAATTAACTAGAAAAAAAAAAAATTTCGGATAAAAAAAAATCTACAAAATCGTTGGTAATCCTTAGTAACCTTGAAAAATGTTATAATTGACGCCCCTTTGACAAAAACATTGTATGTAATGAAAAATACCAAAAAATATTTAGAAGATAGGCTTTATTCTATTAACTCATATTCTATTAGTGAAGAGAATGATTCGACGACATTCTGATACAAAACTTATTTCAATATCTTTAAATCGATAATTTAGTTTCTTTTTTCTTTTCTGTACATACCAATATTATTTTAAAGTACGTCTTTATTTTAAAAAATAAATGAAAAAAAGATTTTCTTAAAAAAAAGCAATGACCAATGAAAAACCTAAAAGATGAGATTTAACCAAAATAAGTGAAATTGCTTGGAAATATTAAAAAAAACGTTGACAGAAAAAGTCATTTCTCCAAATACCGTTAATGTAAGGGTTATTAAATTTATTCCCTTCCGAAGATTTTAGACCACTTCCCAATTTTAACTAAATAGTACAAAGTTACTTTTAATAACCATTTCATCCAAAGTTAGGCAATAAAGCCACTAAGATACAAGGAGTTACCGGTCGTTAATGAAACAGAACGAACAAAGAAAGAATTCATGAAGAAAGAAAATATGTTTGTGAACATGGTAGTTCACAGGAATCCGTAAAAGAGTTTCACAAGCAAGTGCGATAGAAGAAAACCTTGACGAAGAACTTTTGGTTACGACTAGAAATGTCAACATTGAAATTATGAGAACTATCTACCAATGTAGTATAGCGGGGTACCATCAAGGAGATACCAACAAGAAAATATTATTATTATAATTAACCGTGAAAATATTTATTGAAGGTTCAAATCGAAACTACATTAGGGCGATAAGAAAATGACTGGAACCGTAATGGCTGGTCAGGGACCTCTAACGTGCTCGACTGTTCTTTGGATATTTTCAAGAAACTCTAGTCACATGGAAATACTAGACCAGATATGATGCTGTTATAACAATGGAATTAAATCCTTCGGGGTGGAAGTGAAAATAGATGCAGAACCGTGTGTGGATACATGTCGACAATTAGAACCAATGTACCAAACACGAGATCATGCTTTTGCGCAACGAATTACCTAAGTGGCCTAGGCGACGAACGTACACAGAAAGGATAAACAAATCATTATTATCTTCGTATATGCCTATTTGTTTGGGCGTGGCAGTTGAGGAAAATGCGACGTGACGACTCAAAAGAAATTTGCTGCATTGAAGCAGTGTCATTCCTGAGAAGGAAGAAAATTATCAAAAACTAGTTTAGAAGCGAATACGTTTATCTGTAACTTTGACCTGTGGGATCTACCAATTTCCGCCGCTGTCAACACCATACTTCTTATGTTACAAATCAGTCATAATGGCATGAATAGGTCTTGTCGTTTTAACTTGATACGTGTACAATCACACATAAAGTATACATGCATATATATATATATATGTATATATATATATATATATATATATATATATATATATATATATATATAGTTTATGAAAAACTAGGTAATCCGTATGGGTAAACCTGGGGAGGATAAAATCCAGAGAGCTCAATGTAAATCCAGAGCAAATAATTTAAATAAAAACAGACCACTTTAGGGTTCCATGTAATACATTATTTCACCACAACCCTTTTAAAGGGACTGCGGATCATCAGACTTTACTTCCAAACAAAAAATGAAAAGAAAATTTACACATTTTTGACGGGCCGTATTAAACATATGTACATTTACGAAGTGAGGAAGTGAGGGGCTAGAGAGAGAGAAGTCATGAGTGAGTTAGCAGATATTTAAACGGTTAACTTAACGGAAGTTATATATTGAAATCGAAGGGGTAGAGAAGAAAAAACTTTATGAACCCCCAAAATAACACTTTCAAAATAAAGCAAAATAACAGCGTTTGTTTCTACCTATTTTACAAAGAAAATTAGTGACATCTTCTCTTCTCTCTTAACTTCCTTCTCTCTTTTTCTCTCTATGAGTTTTTTCTTTCAGTTCAGTTTTTAATCCTGTACCTGTCCCCGTCGCCTTAACTCTCTCCCCAGAGGACTTGTTGCTCAGGTACAATAGCAAAGAAAGAAAACACTACTGAACTGCAGACTATCCACAGGGAAAAAAAAAAGCTGGTTTAGAACCATACTCAGGTTTTATTATAACGGAGTTATACCTCACCGGGACTACCAGTGCACAGAAGGATGTAGAGCCTTTCGATGGTAATTTCACTTGATTTAGCCCGCCTGCTAACACACACACACACACATACACACGCACATATATATATATATATATATATATATATATATATATATATATAGCCATCCTCAGTCATACTGTTTCGATGTATTACAGCCCTTCAGTTTGGCTAGACGTCCGATTGCTTCAAACCGGGATCGAAACTCGAACGATTTGGCATGTCAGAGATCCTACCCCTAAGCCGTTGGCGCACGGCGGAGAGAAAGGGACATTTTGGCTTTTTCTATACGAAATCCTCCAGAAACTAAGATAACTCAATTAGTACTTGAAGGAAGAGTAATGCATTCAAACCAGCAGACACTGTTTTTATTAAATTTACCCTTCTCTCTCTCACAAACACTCCTCTCACTCTCTCTCTCACTATATATGATTGAATATGGTACAAATGAGAACAAAGACAAGTAATAAATTGCAGGAATAGTCTTATTAAATAGATAATGTAGATTTGTTATTAATAATTTTGACTGTAGAAATGAATTGAAAAGATTTGTTTGTCAATATGTCCACGAGAGTGATAACGCTGAATTCAAAGCATGGTGATAGCAAATTCACGTTGTAAAACATATTTCCTATGGTGAAAGCCATAGTAAAACAGAACATAATGTGGGGCTGTAAAGGGAAGTTCGCAGCAGACTCCATAGAATTAACAAAGAATATATATACATTAATCGGCCCAGTTTTAGTATTCGTAAGTCTGACAGTGAAGTAGAAGCTATTTAAATATTTTCTTTTCTTAAGCACAGAAATGAAAACTACACCCTTACTAAACGCCATTGTCTTTGTTCACAAACTAGCATATTTATTAGGGTGGTGCAAAAATAATGTCGTTTTCTCACATAGTAACGTATGTGAGAAAACGACATTATTTTTGCAACAAACTAATATTTTTAAATTTAATTGTTTCACCCATCACTATAAAGAGTTACAAAAATTGTAGCAGTCACTGATTCGGAGACTAAGATATAAAATATTTAAAGGTTTACTTTAAAAACAATAACAAAAAGATATTTTAGCGGACCTCATCAAAATGCGTCTCCTCCAGCTTTGGTTTAAATTGAACTGCTACACCTCTTAAAAGAAATAGTGGAAATATAAACTAGATTAAAGCCCTCCCCTTTGCTCTGTAAGTGTCTTATGCACTCATTACGAAAGTTAGTGGGTGACGTAGCAAGTCACCTTATATCAAATCTTGCAACGGCACTCATCGCAAGCTGCATTTGTTTATCTCTTTCTTTGAACTCTATCAGAAACAGATAGTTGACATTTTTAGCACATATAATGGGGAAAGAATGCTAGGAAAATATGACGCACACAGGACGTACTGAAAGTAAGAGGGACAAAGGAAAACACCAAAGGAACCGATCTAATAAGCTTTTATAAATGGATGTTAGAACAGGGCGGACTGCAAGAAAATCCATGAACGCTAACAGTGTGTTCCTACATAAGAGAATTGTAAAAATTCCACAGCACTTAGCCAGGCCCGCAATACAGAAACGGTCGGAACGCTATGAGATTCAGCATTGTTTCGTGAAACTTACGAGTACCAACAATTTAGTAGTATAAATTTTACGGATATCTCTTATATATATATATATATATATATATATATATATGGGAATAACATCTTGGAGATATGTAAAAGACTAAACGTTTATCCACAAGTCGTTACCGAAAAAGAAATGTAGAAAATACTGCAAGTTCCTAATAAATGGGCAAAAATTTGCATTCATCATATTTTTCTTCTCTTAAAACCTTTACGTACTTTTTTTTTTTTTTTTTTAGTAGGTTTTATTTTTTCTTTAATTTAATAACGTGTCCGTCGTATTTCCACACTTTATATTTTAAAGCATCTTGAAATGTTTTTTAACGTTTCACTACATGATCAATTATTTAAATTTAATTGCAGAACTGGCCTCGTATCCCCTCCTGGAGGCAAGCACTATTTTTATCATTTACTCGACCACCAATGGCTGCCACCAGCACCACCACTTTCCGAACGCAAAGAGATAAGGGCGTTAGGCAGTCATTTGAAAAATTAAAACGACCGTTTCAGCGTAGCATCTCATTACGACGCGGCGTGTTGACACGTCATACGCGCTCGGCACTTAATCTACCACCTGTGGACCTGAATACTGATGAACGGTTTCATGCTAAACCATGGTGACTGGTTGGCGAAAGTTTTTTTTTTTTTTATTTCGATTTCTGCTTGCGGTTGGAGCACGATGAAGAAATGACGAGAAAATTGCTCTCTTGAAAATATCTTCAAAAGTAGGCTGAAAAAAGAATGGAAAATATTTCTTAAAACAAGCGAATGATATTTTCTCAACAAAAAAAATACTTAGACGAGATTAAGTGTATAATCAATTGACAATTTTATAGTACAGCGTAACCCGGATATAAGGGAGTTGTCAGGACCGGAGAAGAAGTCGCTTATATTCGGGTTTCTCTTATATCCGGGTTTGGTCTATTATATATACATTAACAGAGGCTCTAATTTGGGACCAGAGAAAATCTTTCTTATATCTGGGTTACGCTGTACTAGATATAAGAAGAGTTCTTGAAAAGTGACAATACCATTGTACCTGATTTCCAAAGCATTTCTACACTGTAAATCATTAATAACTTATCTACATTATAGATCTAATAATACTTGTCTTAATTTCTGACAAATGACTATATTTAAAAATTACATATATATATATATATATATATATATATATATATATATATATATATTTGTGTATTGAGACAGAAATCCTTCTTTCATGCACATTTCATTGAAAACGACAAAGTGCTTTTATTTAGTTTCTTATACAATTTCTCATGCGATGTAATTTTTTTTTCTTTCCGGATGATACATTATAAAAAAACCGTCCGAGAGTTCTTTTTTATCCGAGCGCATTCGGCTATACATTTAGTCATTTTCAAGGATTATATTTTAATTGTTAAGATAAGAATTACTTTATTGTATGAATGTTTTATAAAATATTTTCATTTTACAAAACACGGTCAAGATATTATGTCCATGTTCAAAGTTAATATTATTTATATTCTATTATATTTTTATTATAATTTATCATCCGAAAGGAAAAAAAATATTGATCACATGAGAAATTGGAAATTGTATAAAAATCTAAATAAAAGCACCTTGTCTGTATATATATATATGTATATATATATATATATATATATATATATATATATGTATGTATGTATATATTAAAAAAAAGAGAAGAGAGGTGCCGCAAACGTGTTTGGTTGTAATGTGGATTTTTTTTTTAAATATTGTGCTTTATTTTCCATAATTTTACTACACGTGTTTCCGGTCTCGTGACCGTCTTCAGGTAAAAGTCGAAGATTTCCACATATTATTAAAAATAATGATTTTTTTTCTTTATGTTTTCGACGTTAAATATTCTCGATATGAGACATTGTCTTTTTTATGTTAGTGATCCAAATGTCTTTCTTGAATTAGCAGTGAAGAGTTCTGCGCGAAGGGTCATAAAATAATTAAGGTTGTTCCAAGAGAAATTATGAATTACTTATCGGCATTTTATCTTTTAATGTTTTACTGACGCAGGGAACACACAAGGGTCTGTAAAACATTAAAAGATAAAATGCCGATAAGTAATTCATCATTACTTTTCTCTCGTTAGAACCACTACAACATCTTTCTTTTAAATAAACACACACACACACATACACACACACACACACACACACACACACATATATATATATATATATATATATATATATATATATATATATATATATATATATATATATAAATTCACATAAAGCATTATATTGGCGGATACCAATATTTGAGTAAAGGCTTTGTTCATTTATTATATATATGTGTGTGTGTGTTTATATATATATATAAACTTGTATATATATATATATATATATATATATATATATATATATATTGCGTCTAGCATGAAACGTCTTGTCGCCTCTGAGTGTTGACTTCAATGTTCACTTTTATAAATATATATATGTGTGTGTGTGTGTATATATATATATATATATATATATATATATATATATATATATATATATATATATATAACTATTTACACACATATTTATAAATATATATATATATATATATATGTGTGGGGGTGGCTGACTGGCCGTGTGTATATATATACGCTTACATGATTATTATTTTCTCTGTTCTTACATTGAGCTGTCTCCTCATCTATATCTTCTTTGTAATTATCCATACGTATTACCATATAATATCTATCTATCTATCTATCTATCTATCCTCCCCCTCTCTCTCTCTCTCTCTCTCTCTCTGTGTATGTTTATATATATATATATATATATATATATATATATATATATTGTTTTAAGTATGCTATACTTATGTGTTAAAGTGTTTAATATCAGGAAGAGGATTCATTTCTAATTAAAATGTCCACATAAAAACAAATTCAAATTTTCATAATATAGGTTTAAATTTATTACTTATTATATTTACATAATATTCACTCCCCACAAATTCTTCAAATCTCCAAAGTATACCTAATTCTTATTTCTATAATCTCCTCTGTAAACTTTTTACACTATATAAATTATATAATTTATAAATTTTTTCCCTACTCTAAGATCTCTTGAAATCTCTTTCTCTTACAGCCTTTTATCTATATATTTTTAAGTTATTTTTAAACCTCTTTTTATTCCTCTTTTAATTTTAAATTAATATTTCACTCTTCATATAAACCCACATTAATATCATAAGTGTCATATTCGAATTTAATTTTATAAAACTTCTCCCCTTTAAGACAAATACCTTCCACTCATCATTGGAACGTGCCTCGAGCCTTTGGTCTGACTGAAACATTGAAACGCATGAATTCTGTATTAGTTTTTCGACTGGTTGTGTGTTTAACTTTCACAGATAAATTTTATTTCCCGACAACTCCAACTGTATACAAACTAACTCAGTCCATATCGTGGTTGATAAGACAGACGACCAATGTCTTCGTCTGTTGAGATAGGTTATTCCCCATATGAGGTAATTTTGGATTTTATCGTTTATTAATTATATTGTTCTCTACTAATAATTGATTTGTGCTCTTTTTGTGGATTAGTTTTAATATTTTCTAATAGTAGGATTCACTTGCATTATATACCAATGTTTTTTTTTACCTTATAGATAGATAGATAGATAGATTTGTGTGTGTGTAATACCAAATTTTAAATGGTAGCAATCATTCCAAAGAGGAATTTTCAGTCGATATGATAGATCAATGTTTGATATCGAACAAATTATTTATACGGAGCAAATTTTTATTTATATAGACACCACCCCCTTAGATTAACCATTGTTTCTTCTAACTATTTTCATAATGTAAGCACCCGATGAAAAATCTTCTCGGTTAATTTATTTTTGCCTTTTTTTAATATTATTTTTTATCTTTAATCTTTGTATGTCTGGCTATGATATCTTGATTCCATTATAAACTGTAGTCGATATGATTATTTATTACGGACTATAGATTTGTAGGGTTTGCCCTAATTATATATATATATATATATATATATATATATATATATATATATATATATATATATATATATATATATATATATATATTGATTCATGTTTCATTAAATGATATAGACAAGTGTTGTCTATTTATTTTATGTAAATCATTTTCATAACGTCTGATAAGCTTAATAAGATTATCATTAAACGAGGAAAGAAAATCACAATATTGTTACATATCTGTTAATCCTATCTAAGCTTTCGGCTGAGATAAGCCATTATGAAAGATGACAATTACATTAAGGGTGTTCAGTTTTTCCTTGGCTATTTCAATTTGCCTTTTCACAAGGCTAAATTTATAATTCCAAGGGTTGATAGTTTTGTGGCCTGCGGGATCATGTAATTTAAATTGTGTGTATTTAGGCAGCATATTTTTATTGACGCATGTTTCATTAAATAATATAGACAAGTGCTGTCTATTTATTTTATGTAAATTCTTTTCATAACGTCTGATAAGCTTAATAAGATTATCATTAAACGAAGAAAGAAAATCACAATATTGTTACATAATTTTTAATCCTATCTAAGCTTTCGGCTTACATAAGCCATTATCAAAGATGACAATTACATTAAGGGTGTTCAATTTTGCCTTTCTCTATTTCACTTTGCCTTTTCACAAGGCTACAGATATAATTCCAGACGATATGAAAAAATTTACATATTTTATGTATTTTTTTTAAATAGACAATAATGTTGTAAAGATTTTCAGACGATATGAAAAGAATTTACATAAAATAAATAGACAACACTTGTCTATATTATTTAATGAAAAAATGCATCAATGAAAAAATGCTGCCTAAATACACACAATATATTATTTCTTACATTTGCAAATAAAAACATTTTAAACTCCCCATCTCACATGCGCATGGAATTTTATCCAAGTGAAAACTATAAACATTTCTCCCCTGATGATGGCCATCCTGACCGAAACTAGTCGAAGAACCTAAGTGAAAAAATATTAATATACAACCCAGTGTCTCGAAAAAATATATTGTTTTTATTTTCATTATTATTTTGTTATAAAATTTAAAAGAATATATACTGAAATCGCTACACCACAAAACCTTTCCAGTTTCAATACTTAGATTGACACACGAAATCTTTTTTGTAGGTATTTCAATACGTTTTCAAGTGTGTGTGTGTGCGCGCGTGTATATATATATATATATATATATATATATATATATATATATATATATATATATATATATATATATATCAGAACTTAATGATAACATACATTTAACACAAACACATCCGCTTCCCAGGAACCAATAAAACTGAGTTGCATGAATCTATACAGCCTCTGTCTTAAAAACAGCGTAAAAGAGACTGTTTGACCAACACAAGGAGTGAACAAAATTAACGATAAAAAAACTAAGGAAAAATAAAAACTCCAGTTTCTACATAAAGTATTTATTCTATACTTCACTGCTACTAACAAGCAGGTATTTTTTCTAGCCTGATTATGGCCCTCCTGACCGAAACTAGTCGAGGAACCTAAGTGAAAAAATATTAATATACAACCCAGTGTGTCTGAAAAGTTTCAATATTTTTTATTGTTCTATTGTCTCGGTTAATTCCCTTTAACTCAACCTGATAGTGAATTCACAAATTTTTAGGTTTTGTTACTGGATCTAACCAATGTCTTTATCCTTGAGGACATATGCGTATGAATTTCTTTCGTTATGTTTCGTGACTCTTCTCTAAATGCGTTTTTCTTCTTGGCTAAACGATAGAAATGTTTATAGTTTTTACTTGGATCAAATTCCATGCGCATGTGAGATGGAGAGTTTAAAATGTTTTATTTGCAAATGTAAGAAATAATCTGCAACATTTCAGGTTTTCCAAGTTAGACGCCAGTGCCTCAATTTACGAAACCATTATCGCTAACGACGGCCATCTGTTGGAAGACATACAATAATGGAAACGTTTTATACCCAGCTGGAGATAAAATCGCTATTATCTCTATATGTTGCAGTTTAACAAGTATAATAACACACATTTATCCAGTTTTCTCATGATGTACGGTTGAAAGATATTGTGAAGTGAATTATTCCGGTATGCTATACAAGAAAAATGTTTATTCTTTGTAAAATATAGGTGTATTGAATCGTGAGAATATAATTGTTTATATGAGAGGGATGAAATCTATTTCAGGTTGCAGCGCAAATCGCCTGGATGGGACCTGGAATTAGATTGGTAAGAATTAAATTCCACACGAGAAGCCGCTTCTAACAAGCTGCTGTGACTCCCAAGTGTATACTTCCTCGATTCCTACAATATTAACCTGTTCATATCTAGGGTTAATCGTTATGTTCCTCCACATATGCTTATAAATTTTACCTCTTAATCTGTAATGCTGTAGATCGTGTGAGCCTAGTACAGGGTGAAGATTATTGTAAAAATTATGTAAATTGGGAGAGGCTAAATTCTCAAAAAAAAAAAAAAATGCACAATCATAGAACTTCATCTGCCCCTTTTCAGATAAAAACATTTCCGGATATTTCAAAATTAATAAAATGTCGTCCTAAGCAGTAAATGGGTGCAGGGTGAGAGATCTAACCAACGTCTTTATCCTTGAGGACATCTGTGTATGAATTTTTGTTACTTAAAAACCTAATGTCTCAACAATCACTTTTTACCAGTGCTCATGTAGCATTTTTGTTATTATTATTGCATTTTTTAAAGTAATCATAATACCTCATTTCAGGTATATAGAGAGATAATTTAAATAAATCAATTCGAAATATTAATAACCGATGATTTATTATTAAACAATTTTGATGTAGATCATTGTCCGTTACCTGATCATTGA
The DNA here is from genome assembly GCA_963932145.1 of Acanthosepion lycidas. Taxonomy (NCBI): domain Eukaryota; kingdom Metazoa; phylum Mollusca; class Cephalopoda; order Sepiida; family Sepiidae; genus Acanthosepion; species Acanthosepion lycidas. Next base: position 110,264,120 of record OZ010586.1, read on the forward strand.
GGGCGCATCGATAAAACATTCCACGTTTAAAATTTAAAAATAAAAAGATACAGACCAAAATGTGCCACCCAGGATATGACAATAAACTTCATCCACGTCCTGGGGAAGACGACAAACTGAATCTACCAGTATCTGTCTATATATCTGAGGTGAGGTATTATGTACACTATTTATATTATTCGGACTATTGTCCTCATCTTTGTAGCAATATTTATTACAACGTTTCGGTCTTTCTACGCTCCGGCCTTCTTCAGGTAATTGGGATGTGGAATTGAACCCTTTATTTCGCTCTCTGGTGGAGACTGTTCTAGTTCCACGTGCCTTGTTTAATGGGTGTCAGTTGTCAGTTATCTTCTGTTAATTCCCCTCTCTAGGCCACAAATATCTCCTGAGCTTACCAAGCATAGAAAGGAATACAATGTGGGAACCAGTAATAAGGAGTGCCAGAGAAAAGCGATAATAACAACAAAAATTGCAATATGAACTCTGGTAAAAACATGTATTGATAACAGCAAAATTTGCAATATGAGCGCTGGAAAAGAAATGTGGCTGGGGACATTAGGTTTATAATACCCAGAAATTCAAACACAGATATCAAAGACACATGACTAAAGGCGTTAGTTAGATCCAGTGACAGGACCCAAAGAGTGTGAGTTCAATACCTGGTTAAGGCAGTGGAGAACTTTCAGAGGGAAATTAACAGGAGATAACTGACATCCATTAGACATGGCACGTGGAACTAGAACAGTCTACCCCAGTGAGCGGAATAAATGGTTCAGTTCGACATTCCAACCACTGAAGAATTTTTGTAATAAAAATGAGGAGAACAGTCGAAATAATGTCAATAATGTAAAACTACCAGCATGGCCTTTTATCGGGTTTTGAGGAGCGTAGAACCACCTCTTAATTGCTGGCGTCCCCAGGTCAACTATAAACAAGTGTGCTAGAAACTGTCAGGGTTCCAGCTATGGGCAAATAGTTAACCACCTAAAAAAAAACAATGGGAAAGTAGGTTAAAATAGGTTAAAATACCACCAATAAATTTAAAAAAAAATATATTACCAGCAATCCATTATAATCAGCAGTACATTTTTGAAAAGGGAAAGTATTACTAGCAATACATTTTTGAAAAAAATATTAATAACAATACATTATCGGAAAAACATATTACCAGCAATAATAATCTTGTCGGTATGAAATAACTCATTGATGTTGATATGTCGTACCACAAAACAAACCAAAACAAAAATGTATTTAAGACCATGTTTAAAATCGATAAAGATATACAATTTATTTCATTTATATTTTGGAAAATTATATTTTCCAAATGATAGAATCTATTCTCGATGTCCTGTTGTAGCCTGTTTCTATATTTTCCGTTACATGAGTCATTTCCAGCAGTATCACTGTAATTAACTGGCCTTCAATTCATCAACTGTCGTTGTTCGATGTGTACAGACCTCGATTTTTAGGTAGCACCAGAGTAAATAATCACATGAGGAGAGATCAGGCGAATGTGGAGGCCATCCAACGCCACGGCATAAGGAGATCACGTGTTTTGGAAACTCCTACTTCAAAACCTCTATTGATCTTCGCGTTGTGATAGCCATGACTCCAATCTGTTGAACGCATACACCCTAATTACCAAGCTTTGTTAGTTTTGGTTCCAGAATTGGCCATAACATCTCTGCATACTGACCGGAATTTACTTAAACCGCTCGACATTCCTTTTCCTCAAAAATAACACCAATACTTACAACAGCGCACCACACGATAATTCGCTCGTTATGAGGAGGTCTTTAGGATTGTTTGCCACCCTGTAGAGAAAATTATGTTTATTAACTCAACCAGAGAGATGAAAGTCGGTTGCGTCACTTGTAAAGAGAGCAGCATTTGCGGAAACATTATGAAGATTATAACCACATGACAGATACTCAAACATGGCGAAATATTAGCTACATAAAGTCACCCTTTGTTCATAAAGAGTGGCACTAACACAACGCCAATAACAGTAAAAAAAGTGGGAGCTTATATTACCTTAACCCTGTATAAGTAATGTGCACGGTGAACAATTTGTTCTGATTAATTTCCATTCAAAATATCGTTCAATGGCAGCATTTTTATAGATATTTATGGACACGACAAGAAAAAGTGATATTTTACAATGAGAAAGGAACGGAAAGTTTCTGTAACGTAAAATAACGACCCGAAAGAGTTTGCACGCAAAGGCAAGGAGAAGAGGCAGTGAACAGCGAGTAACTTGTTTAATGACTATATGAACGGGTGACGGAACAATGATAAAGAGGGATGATGAAATAATGAAATTTACTTAGCCGAACAAAAGAGAAAAAGTTGTGCAGAGCCAGAGCCGTTCACATTCGGAAAAGTAATGAAACAAAAAAAAAATGATTAAGCTGTTGGAAAGAAACACAGCAAAGGCACCAAGTGAGGTTTCAACTCACAACATAGTCTTCTTCTCAAAGGGTTAGATTTCAATCACTCTCTGGCATTGTGGACAATGGATTCAACACCGAGTGATGACAGTCTGATTCTGACTTGCATGCAGGCTGTTATTAGTTCATTTATCTGTTGTTGTTTGTTTTGTTTTTTTTTTTTGTTTTTTTAGCTCGGAAGTTTTTTTGTAATGTTTTTAATTTTGGGTTGTTGTCATCTAGGAATAACTTTAGTTTATGTGCTTTTGCTAAACGAGTGATTTATCAGATTTTCTTATTTTCATTAATATCATTTGAATAGGGAAGCCAGGGTATAAATGTAGGTTCCAATGATCTTTTTCTTCACACCATTTTTCATTTAGGAAGACAATGGGTCTAACGAAAAATGATTTTAAGCTTTCCTATTTATAACTGAATAACTCAAAGGATTTTTAGTGATTCTTACGACAAATGATTTCAAGATGGCTAAACGTCATAACTGAAAACCTTGAAAGAAGAAACTCTGTTCTTTTTTAGATATTAAACATTTTATGGGATGTAAAATTATGGTGTTACATGATTTGTACAATTTTCAATTCGTCGGTTAGACCCTATGTGTCAGTATATATATATATATATATATATATATATATATATATATATATATATATATATATATATGTGTGTGTGTGTGTGTGTGTGTGCGTGTGTGTGTGTGTGTGTGTGTGTGCATACGTATATGAAGTAGAAAAAGCCAAAATCGCTTACGTGGCCTTATTATCAACCTTTATGGGCGATGAATTATTAACAAACCTACGTAAAATCTATTGCTCTTCCATCGCTCTTTACATGACAAATATTCAGACAAGAATAATTCCTTAGTCTTCTTGCTTTATCTCCAGAGGCCAAAGTACTGATTATTAGAGTGGTTTAAGGCGCCATGCCGATGACAGGTATATTTATCGTTGGCTAAATAATGAGAAAATATTTAAAAAAATATCACTGCCAATTGTCCAAAGAATGCCCTGTCCAAAACCAAAAACAATGATCTGGAAATGGAATTAAAGCAGTGACAGCGTCTAACTTAAATACATCATAAATTCTCTCTGTGGAATTTTTCTTCTATGGGCCATATCCGTTCAGGAAATTGACGATCGTGGTTCGCCAAAATTTAATTTGCTTTGTAGCTCTTGAAAAGTTTGGTCTTTTTACCATCTATCCCAAACGCTGCTCAAACCATCCATTCACTTAAGCTCGCCGGATAAGTCACGCATTGTTTTTACTGTCTCTCTTACCTGAAATCTGTTCTGTGAGTACAAAATTCTCCAAACCCTCTTTCCTCGTTATGTATTCTAGAAATTTCAACTGCCTCCTCGTCCTGATATTAAGTACAAGGGTCTTTCTTACAGCCATTGTCTTTAAACTTTTTCATTGCCCAAATTTTTGTTTCCTTGTGTTCCCAGAATCTTTCAGTAGAACCACATTTATTGCTTCAAGTATCTTCTTCATCTCTGAGGAAATTGTCCAGTATTCATTGCGATATGAGTGGACTGATAATACATAACCGTTAACGATTTTTTTTCTTTTTTCTAACGATATTTTCATGTTTCTTAATACATTGCTTAGCTTTGGAAGGCATCTTTCTGTATCTCAATGTGGCTTCGGGTTTCTGTGTTGCTCTTTCCGTACTCTTTTAAATTGCTCACCAGATATTTCAATTGTTGCATCTGTTTGATTTTGGTACGTCGATATTTGTTATTTGTAATTTGCACGTTGGTCTGTTCCATTCAGTCTCTTTGATCTTTGGTCATTTCTCTTAGCCCTACTTCGCGACATTTTTGTAGCTATTTCAGTTACTTCTCTGTATCTGCTATCAGACCTGTGACATCTGCATATCTTAGGTTGTTAATATTGTGACCGCCAATAATCAAACATAGAAAGATTTTATAGTTTGGTGCTTGGATTTGTTATTACAAATTTAGTTTAGGTACAAGAAAATTGAACGCAGAATAGTCTGCGCCAAGTGTGGTTTCGCTCAACACCGCAAAATTCTATAAAACACAAACATTAATCTAAAAAAAACGAGTCATGATCGTAAGTAGACTGGATGGATCATATGGATATAACCCATGGCGTCAAACCATTTCGAAAATATTTAAACTATCACCTATATTCAAGCAATTTCTTAGATAGATGGTTAAAATGCGTAGACTTTAACAAGGATGATTTTCGATCCTCATGGACTGGCACTACATAATGACATAGATCTGTATCAAATAAAAGAAACTTATTTGAGGACTTTCGATAACTCTAACAAAGTTGAGAGCACATGTAACTCGAAGAAAAATTAATGACACATTTAAGATTTTGACGTTCCGCACTACTCCAAGCAAAAGCTAGGAAGGAAACACCCATCAATACTGTACAGTAATCTTTTTTCCAAAACAATTGTTCCAATAAAAATGTTTTATAAATTTCAACCTAACGCAACATAGGCATTAAATGATTTTTAATCTTCGATTTTACATTATCTGTCTATATTTCTGAGTTGAGGTATTTATGTACACTATTTACATTATTCGGACTATATAGTGTTTATATGCACACTATAGATTAAATATATAGTGTGTATAGGCAGGCCATAGATTAAATATATTGTGTTTATAGGCACACAATAGATTAAATATATATTGTCTATAGGCAGACCATAAATGAAATATGTAGTTTATAGTCACACTATAGATTAAATATATAGTGTCTATAGGCAGGCCATAGATTACATATATAGTGTTTATAGGCACACGATAGATTAAATATATAGTGTCTATAAGCAGACCATAAATGAAATATATAGTATTTATAAGCACACTATAGATTAAATATTTAGTGTGTATAGGCAGGCCATAGACTAAATATATAGTGTTTATAGGCACACAATAGATTAAATATATAGTGTCTATAGGCAGACAATAGATTAAATATATAGTGTTTATAAACACAATATAGATTAAATATTTAGTGTCTATAGGCCGACCATAGATTAAATATATAGTGTTTATAGGCACACACTAGATTAAATATATAGTGTCTTTAGGCAGACCATAGATTAAATATATAGTGTATATAGGCATACTATAGATTAAATATTTATTGTCTGTCTATAGGAAGACCATAGATTAAATATATTTTTTAAATAGGCAAACTACAGATGCAATATAAGGTAATAGAGAGATAAGACAGAGAAAGCTTGTAAAAAAGATACACAATGTGCGTGTGTGTATGTGTGTGAGAGAAAGAGAAAGTGATTTAAGATATGGCTTTTGCTTAATTCTGAATATATATTTCTTGGAAATTAATTTTGTTTAGATTTTAGTGATTTTTACAACGACCTCTTTTATGTCACTTTTAATGTCAAAATCTGTTATTTTAATTAGATTAGAGATTATAATATATCAGGCTATACTTGTATATATAAAGAAAACCGGTTTGTCATAATCAGTTGCAAGGCATCCACCAGATAGAGTGTCCAATATAGCGATTCTTATCCCACTGCGGAAGATGGAGTCGGTGTATTGTAAGTTCTGCAGTTAGGGTAATCTCGAAGCTGCGTGGTTACAGAAAAAAAAACATACGGATAAACAATGAAGCCTTTCTTGTCGAACAATTTCTGTTTCTCAAATTTGACGAAGAGAAGGAAGGAGAATTATGATGTTTTATCTTTACATGTTTTTTGCGTTTTTATTTATTGAGAAGTCGAATAAAAATATTAATATAAGAGAGTGCAATTGCTTTTTCTACAATTCCGTAGTCAACCATTCACTTAATGCAATTTCCACCCTCAATATACTTTGTAAAAAGAAACAGTTCCCTAGCAAAAAGATCACAATACCTCCTACTGAAGGTAGCGAAGGAGAGCGAGAAGAAGGGACTAACCATAAAATACAAGACAAGCGTACATGGTCATCAGTAAAAAGATGAGCCGGAAATGCGATTTGCAAGCCGGAAACACTAAAATAAAGCAGGGGCCGAAGTTCAAATATTTGGGAAGTCGTTTGACGGAGGACGATAAGTGCGAGTCTGAGATCCCAAGACGTATTGGGATGGCCAAGGACACATTCCAAAAGCTAGACAGAGTATTAAGAAACAGGAGAATTTCGTTGTTAACAAACAAAAGAGTACTGACCTGCTACATGACGACTGTCCTCCTTTACGGCAGGGAATGTTGGATGGTCTCCTCAACGATGAAGAAGAGACTCGAGGCAATGGAGGTCTGGTTCTACAGAAGGATGCAAAGGATTAAATGGACCGAGTGTGTGAGCATCAATGAGGTTTTGAAGAGGATTTAAACAAGGAGGAAGCTTATACTTAACATTATGAAGAGGCAGATGAAATTACTGGGGAACATAATGAGAAAGAAGGGAATCTGATACTCACAGGTCGGATAGAGGGAAAGAGACAAGGGAAATGAATGCATGAATTCTGGCAGGCTACTATATATATATATATATATATATATATATATATATATATATATATATGTATGTATGATGTAAAATATTACATCATATATATATATATATATATATATATATATGATGTAAATATTACAGACACTAAGCTTATACTCTACTAGGGTTCTTCCAATCAAGGATTCGTCATTCAGTAAAACTCTTCACTGCCTGAGGAAACATTCTTTGGTAGGAACTGTGGTAGCGGAAAGGGTTAGCGTTTGTTTTGTTTTGTGTGTGTGTGTGTGCGTGTGTATGTATGATTTGAAATCTTTGATACACGCCTTATTTGGTAAAAATTCAAAATTATTGATGGCTGTAACTTTTGTTACAGCTATTAGTCAACCGGGAATTGACACCAACAATAATTTTAATTTTATATATATATATATATATATATATATATATATATATATATATATATATATATATATGGCCCGGTTAATGAACTTGCTAGGCGTGCTTATGCTAAAATAATCTTTCCTTATATATATATATATATATATATATATATATATATATATATATATATATATATATATATCAACTGATTTAATATATGTTTTCTTCGTTACACAGGAATTACCATGTTTCAAAAACCGAAGCTAAAAACTTCAAATTTAATTATATAATTAAATTCTAAAGCATTAGATTTGTTTCATTTTCAAGCGAATTTTTTGAAAAATTCGCTTAAACAAAACTAATGCTTTTAATTTAGTTATATAATTAAATTTGAATTTTAACTTCGGTTTTTGAAACATGGTAATTCTTGTGTAGCGAATAAACCATATTTTAAATAAGTTAAGTTATAATATTTATACTCTGTAAATTTACATTGAACACTTTTTAAAAAAAATAAAAATATCAATAAGAACACCGGATTATATAGCTTATTGTTCTTTCTTTTTATTATATATATATATATATATATATATATATATATATATATATATATATATATATATATATATATATACTGTGGTCTCATGTCTGAAACGCACACACACTCATACCTGTAGAGAAAATAGAGCGGAAAGATTATTTTATCATAAGCACGCGATCAAGTTGATAAACCTGGATATTATGTTAATTCGGTATCACATTCATCCCTTTAGTCACACATGATCCATTTTCCTTGTATGAAGTATTTTTATTTGTTCACGAATTAATCAAGCCGATTCCATTCCTCGATATGTGATGAATGATTACTCTACGCTTTGTGTTGTCATCAGGACTTGTCACATTCGTTTCCGTTTATCAATGGTGTGGGTCCCATTGATTAGCTGAGCCGTTGGGGTAACAATGCAGCGGGAGGGGCATCGTTAGAATAATATGAGAAGACATTGAAAGAAGGGTTTACCTAATTATCTTTGCGTTAATTAAATCCCAACCTTTGTCAAGTGCAGCTCTTGGCAGCTTTCAACTACGCTGCCTATCACGATTATTAGTACACACTGTCCCAATGGTAAAAACTATCGAAGACGCGAGACCAATTTACTTTTCCTTCTCTTTTGGTTCGAAGGATCAACTGGAATATTCAACTTCGGCAAGGTCTTGAAAACTGCTATTCAGATTTCACTATTTAATCTCTTTTTGTTTTTACTTTCTTTCTTCTTTTTTTTTTTGTTTTTATTTGTTTATGTTTATTTCATTTAATTGCCTTCATATTTTCTGGTTTTTCATTCATTTTCCTGCTAATTCTTTTGTCCCTCTCTCGCCATTTTAGCTTTTTCTTATTTTTAATTAAGTTCATTATTGGATGTGCGGTTGGTGAAATGAATATCGGATACAAATCAGACATCTGAGTTCGAAATCCGGTCGAGTTCTTTACATTCAAATGTGCGCAAATACCTTTGGGGAAAAATATAAACCTATTTTTCTCCTCCCAGCTATAAGGCCGTATATTTTGAAAATAGTTATCTACATAAACCGTTAATACGGTATTCGCTCTCTAAAATAGAATTATTCTTAAAATAAAAATATAAATAAATTCTTCCGCTCTCTAACAACACACAAAAGGGTTCATTCGCTGCAAAAAAAGAAATCAATTAATTATTATAATCTTTCATTTCTTTTTAATTTCATGTTTTTCAATCAGTGATAGATAACGTTTATTTCTTTAATGTTTTTTTTTCTTTTTCATGTATTATTTCCGTCTTTTCTTTGTACTTTTATGCATTTATTATTATAGATTATAGCGCGAATATTTGTTTAGTTTAACAACATTTGTTTCGTTATTTACTTTTGAATATAAGACTTAGTGGACAGAAACCAAATGTGTTAAAAGACTGGTCTGTATCTCTGAGATGAGGTATCAAGATTATTTACATTACTCAGACTGTTATCCTCATCTTCATTGTCATATACACAACGTTTCGGCCTCTATATCACTGAGATGAGGTATTCTGATTACTTACATTATTCGTATTGTTATCCTCATATTCATTGCCATATACACAATGTTTCGGCGTCTATATGTCTTAGATGAGGTATTATGATTACTTGCTTTATTTTACTGTTATCCTCATCTCCATTGCCATATGAACAGCATTTCGGCGGTTGTACGTTAGGGCTTTCTTCAGGTGATTGGAATTTCGAACGAACCCTTTATTTCATCTAGCAGGATAGATTTTTCTAGTTTCAAGGCGATGCCTCTTCCGGGTATCTCAGTTCTTAGGCATGGCACGTAAAAATAGAACAATCTACAGGAATGAACAAAACTCAATTCTTCGGTTCGAAAAACAAATCACCCGAAGAAGGGCGGAGCGTAGAAAGGCGAAACGTTGTGAATATGGCGATGGAGATGAGAATAACAATCCGAATAGTGTAAATAATGCAAGTGTTAAAAGACAGATAGGAATTTAACAAATTTCAACAGTTAAAATTAAGGACTAAAGCCTCGTTTTCGCAAGAATTTCAAAGGTTCAGACACTTGTGGTTCGCACCTGAGACATACTGCCAGACATAAGGATAGACACAATTCCGGTTTGCATGAGGGCGAAAATGGTTGACGCAAGAACAGTTTGTATGATTGGTAAAGGCGTAGATGTAAACCCGGTTTGAAATGGAGCCAAACAAAAAAAGAAAAACGTGAAATTGCACCTCACACGAGAGTCAAAATGGTTGATGCATATGCAATTTAACTAAAGAATAAAAAAAATTCTGACCATAATGTAAACATCAAAAGATACTGTCTATATTTATGAGATGAGATATTATGTACATTATTTACATTATTCGGACAATTGTCCTCATCTTTGTCGCCATATTTATCACAACGTTTCGGCCGTTGTACGCTCCGGCCTTCTTCAGGTGGTTGGAATTTCGAACTGAACCCTATATTTCGCTCGCTGGGGTTGACTGTTCTAGTTCCACGTGCCATGATTGATGGATGTCAGTTATTAGTTATCTCCTGCTAATTCCCCTCTGAAAGTTCTCCACTGCCTTAAACAGGTATTGAACTCGCACGCTTTGAGTCCTGTCACTGGATCTAACCAACGCTTTTATCCACTTTAAGGACACATGGCACAGATAATAAACATCCAGTGAGCGAAATAAAGGGTTCAGTTCGAAATTCCAACTACCTGAAGAAGGCCGGAGCGTACAACGGTCGAAACGTTGTGATAAATATGGCGACAAAGATGAGGACAATAGTCTGAATGATGTAAATGATATCAAAAGATACATATTAAAGAATAATAGAAAAACATATTCCAAAGATTTCACGATTAAGTTGGGGAAATATAACACAATGTAAATGAAAAGAAACCTGCAATGCACAAATGTAAGGAAGGAAAGGAAATATTAAATATTGTTGTGTGATTGACTCTGTGCAAGATGAAGAAATAATCATAATACCTCATCTCATATATATAGACAAAGATATAAATAGAGAAGTAGTGATTTTCCAAGCGTACTTTGGATGTGGCACAAGGCCGAAAGTATGGGGTACCCAGTGAGAATCGAACTCACGACTCAGTTGTAATTGTTCTAGCGAGACAAGCTTGTTAACCATTACACCGCCTCGAGGTACGCTATAAACAGAGAAGCATGACATAAAGAACCTTATAAAAATTGTAACAGAAAATTCTTCTCAATCCTGGACAAGTTCACAGGAAATACTAAAATGCAATATACGACAGGGGATGAAATCTACTAGATTCATCATCATAGCATTATGTAAGGCTGAAGCTATACATTAATGCAATCCTAAAGAATATACTCATGTTTTATAGATTAAGCAAAGATATCTGATAAGCTGCGTCAGAAATTTCTATTTGAACTCCCAGTAAAAATATATATATTTTTATTTTAAAATAACCCAGAGGTTATACTGGCAGCAAAGGGCCTACATGATGATAGATGTTTAATGAAATATGTACAGAAAAATAGGAAGTGCCTATAAGAAGAGTGTTGCTTCTCAATGAATTTATTCAGCCTCAATGGTGAGGCACTCCTAACGGAGCTGGGGACTCGACGTGGATCTATTATTGGTGGGTGCAATCTTAACAGCTTAAGATACTGAGATGGTACTGTATTGATGATAAAGGAGAACGGAACGGCATCCTAGACAAGGTAGTAAAAGAAAGTAGGAAGAAAGGAATAACTATCATCTGTAAGAATATATAATGTATCAAACAAATGCAGAAGTTTAAATATTTAGGAAGAGTATTAACAAACGATGGAAAGTGGAACATCCAAATCCGAACACGCATATAGAATAGTAAAGAATACGTTTCAAATACTAAGCAAAGTATTGAAAAACGGAGAAATTCCGTTAGAAGAAATGATTCAACTGCTATGTAATATGGAACCGCTTAAAAGTCAGGACATTTTCCTCAGAGATGAAGAGAAGACTGAGTGCATTTTTTTCGTGGTTTTTCGCTAAACGCAGTGGCGTATAAATTAAAAAGAAAGAGTTACCTTTGAACTCTTCACGCTGTTTGTAACGAACAGACTGAGTTTGAATGAACTCGGAGGAAAAACGTTGATCGGCTTTATCGATTATTTTTCTTTTTTTTAGAATTATCGATATTTTACGCTAACAACCTGCCTATCTGTTGCATTGTACAATTTATATGCCAATTTTGTCCAAAATCGGTTGGCTGAATCTCGAGTGAAAATGTATCACAAAGACACTGTTAGGCAGACATTCTCTGTTTTTATATATAGCTATTGGTAGAACTATCAATGTTTTAACCAAGTCAGTTATTTGAAAGCCTAAACGCACATGAAGGTTGAGGGCAATTTATGCTGAAAACATTATGGACTGGGCGTATAAACAGCACGGAATTGTTAAGTTAAACGGAAACAACAAAATCACTTTGAATCAGAAAGGGACAATTGTAATGCGGGATAAAAGAACTTGGAGAATTTGACACTCACAAAATATATTGAATGCAATACTGACAAGATAGGTCAAAGTGGGTCAAAAGTGACAAAATAGCGGGCCACCTCCATGATGGGCTTATCTGAATGTCAAAAGTTTGTAGACGGTAAAAAGCAAAAATTAATAAGACCTACAAAGGATAGGAAAATGTGGAGAGCTGTGATATAACAAGTTCTGAAGAGAAATGGCATAGAGAAAAAAGATCTATCATGTCCGGAAAGAAATTCAAACGCTATGCGTTTGATTAGGCTGTCTTTTAATACAATTTATACTATCAAACGAGTCTTTTCCCATTTTGAAAGATGTTCTTTCCTGAACAATAGAAGCAGCCATAGGGTAGTAAATGTATATATTATATGTCTTATTAATGTTGTATAAAGATACGAAATGAAATTGGTTATTTTGTCGTCGAATTATTGGCCCCAATATGATCATTTTTTATTCATTCCATAGCTATAGGTCAACCGATGTGTTCTTTGGTATTTCTAATCAAGGCTTAAGTTTTGTGGTGAAGTTTTCTCGTTCTTCCAAAAATATAATTAGTACATTTCCCTTTTTCTTTTCACATCCCTCACGCTTCAACCGATCTATCCTCTGGCTTTTTGAATGTTTTATGATCATCTGTGATTAATAGGTTCATTAAACTTCAAATTATGTGTGCAAGAATCCTACTCTTGTGTCGAGTTGCTAAGAAATTATTGGAAAATAAAGTCATTTATTTGCCTCTAACTGTCATTGCCCTTTCTTGAATTTAAAAGAGAAAAACAATGTAATTTTTACTTGGGTACTTTCATAAAAATTAATATTGATAAAGTGTATTCTTTTGCGTCCATTCTCTTTAAATTGAGAGAAATTACAACTCTGTCTTTATCTAAGACTAGCAGCCATAGCCAGCTGGTCGAGCGGAAAAATCGTTCATTCAGAATGGAGCAAAAATATCATGTTTGTATATTCTATCTCCTTCCGTTACATTAAAGTACTTTCATTAAAAAAAAACACTTTGTATTAATGCAGTTACTGTTATAACAGAAGTAGTCTGTATTTATGCAATCGAAGACATGAAGGGGTAAAACAGTGAACATGAAGACCCACTTCAAACTAGAATTATTTTGGAGATTTTGAAATTTAATTTATCTGTGTACTACCAGGGATGTAAATGAGGATACATTTATAAAGCAATTGTTAAGTTTAATGAAAATTGTTCGAAAGATCAACGAAAAATAAGAAAGAAACCATGAAAAACCGCCATTTTTCGCTATTCACGCAGATTTTCACTATATGAGTGGACTCGATTATCATGTTAAATGATCTTTAAACAATCAAATTATTGTTGGTTACAATTGAGTGAAGTTTGTATTAGATTGCTTGAAAACTGATGGAGTTTTTAGTTTAAAATCGTGCTGAAATCATTTTTTCATTTTTCGCTAAACACAGTGGCGTAGAAATAAAACCGAGGTATCCTTGAGCTTATGATTTAAGTAACTTACAGACACAGTTTGAACGAAATCGAAGGAAGAAGTTGAATTTATCTATATTTGATAGGCTTCATCGGTTTTTTTTGTTTGTTTGTTTTTTGTAAATTATCTATATTTACGCTAAGAACCTATCCATTACATTGTACAATTTATATGCCAATTTTGGTCAGAGTCGGTTGGATGAATTTCGAGACAAAAGGTATCACACAGGCATACTGTCAGGCAGACATTCTCTGTTTTTTTATTGGTAGATATTGGTAGAACTATCAATGTTCTAACTCAGTCAATTATTTGTTAGTGTAAACGCACATGAATTATAGGAAAGTAAATATAGGACAGTTTTTGAGACATATATACAGTTGAAAGTACTTCTAGAATGTTTCGGTGGATAAATAAATTTGTTTATTTGATAAATTCGGCTAGAGAATTTCGACTGAGAACGAGTCTGGAGAATTCTTTAAATCGTGGAATTAGTGTTTGCATTAAGTCTAGTTTGGAATTTTCAATTTTTTTTTTATTTACTTTTAATTTTGCGATGTTTTTCCGTGTTTCCGGGCATTTTGTTGTAAATTCTAGGAGCTGTCTGCGATGCAGTTACTGGAGATCTGCCTTTTGCAGGACTACAAAAATAAAAATAAAACCAGAGACTCCCAAATGTATCCATTGTCGGACATTTTAGAGTTAAGTACCGTGTTAAAATATTAGCTTTGTGCAAAAAACGTCGTTTTCTCTCATGTGTTACTATGTGAGAAAACGACATTATTTTTGAACCAACCTAATACCTTCTAATAACTACAAATAAGCTCGAAATCAGACTGTTCAATCTTAAACAAAATCATTGATGAATATCATGTTTAAAATCATTAAATTTGGCTATCCATTCAGTCCTATAATATCACAAGTTCCTACACATAAGCACCAGTTATCAAAAACTTTAAAAACCAAACATCCCTTCAAAATATTAGTTCCACTAACAAGTTTTACAAATTCTTTACTGCAACAAACATCATGATGAAAGCTTAGCATTCTTAGATGTTGAAAAACTGTTCACTAATATTCCAGTCCATTAAATTATTTTAAATAACATTTATTCTTCTCTGCCACCGCTGAAAATCAATCCCACAATATATAAATAAAAACTTTTCTTAGCTTCCAAAGTAAATTTCCCTCAATCAATCACTTAGCTAATATTTATACCCAGATTGACGGCGTTGCTATGGGCAGCCCTCTCGGCCCTTTATTTTCTAACGTTTATGTGTCCAACTATAGAAAACAAAATATTCAACAAAATAAACACATCCACCATTTTTTGTCAGGTATACATCTCTTCTTCCAAACCAAATCTCATGCAAAAAGTTGAATGTACTTCTCGAATATTTCACTAGAAAAATAAATTCGTTTATTTGATATGTTCGTATATGTCTCATTTGGTATTTCGTGTTTTTCCCCCTTTACTTTTAATTTTGCGATGTGTTTTCATTTCCTTTACTTTCCGAGTGCTTTGTTGTAAATTCTAGAAGTTGTCTCCGATGCAATTACTGAAGATTTGCCGTTGGCTGGATTAAAAAATAAATATAAAAACAGAGACTCCCAAACGATTACATTGTCGGATATTTTAGAGTTAAGTACTGCGTTAAAACCCGGTTAACTATTAAAACGTTAAAGTTTCGCTTTCTTAATGCAGTCAGGGACTTCCTTTAACAGTAATTTCTTCCTGGATAACTTCGCTAGCAGCTACAGACAATGATACTGCCTATCTTAAGAAAATTGTAAATATAAGAACGCCATCAGTCGGTTAATTGCCAAATTCAAAATAACTGAAATCGGATGACCGGTTACCTTCCAGCTCAGTTTTGGTTTGAATTTCCTGAAATTAAGAAAAAAAAAAATCGAAAAATCTGAGCAAAAAATATCTGTGATAAATTGGGTACATTTTTTATATTTTTTTTAATACGAAAAAAATCTAAAAAGAATTGTGTCTGCATCTGGAGGGGCTAGGGGCATAATGCGCAGAATGAAAATGAGACGAAAGAATAAACTTACAACTTTCTCCATTTTTAGTGGGACAAATAGAAATAGGTTGAATTCGTTAGCGCATCAACTTTTAATATTATTTACATTTACCTCTTATATATCTAAAACCTGCAAGTCTCTTAGCAGCAATGACGATCACGCACAAACACATATGCCTGTCGACTTGCTTTATTCACTCTTTCCCTCCTTTCTTTCACTCAATCTATTTCTCATTTCCCTTCACATATCTATCTCACATTCTCTTACCCTTAAAAAGCCTTATATTGAAAACTCTTTCTCCTCATTTTCCTTTACCTTGTGTCTGAATAAATTGAACTTTATTTATCTAAAACTGGTCTGAAGAGATGGATGTCTGAGGTCGATGAAATAAATTATAACAGGACCTAGTGGAGTTTTAATGATCCTATATTAATTCTTAAATTGCTTTATTCTTATATTGAGCGCTCTATCGATTCATATCCTCTTGGAATTGTCCATAGTAATAATCAATTGATATTATATATATATGTATGCATATATATATATATATATATATATGCATAAATATATATTATGGCTTGAAACACTCTTTTCTTTAATAAGTTTCCTCGAATATGCAGGCCGATAGACAAAAAATTAAACAGACACACACACGCATATATATATATATATATATATATATATATATATATATATATATATATATATATATATATAGTACAGTAAGTTATATAATCCGCTGTTCTTATAAATATTTTTATTTTTACAATATAGTTCGCAATGTAAATTTACAGAGTATTAATATTATAAATTAACTGATTTAAAATATGGTTTTCCGCTACACAGTTCTAACTATGTTTCAAAAATGGAAGCTAGAATCTTCCAATTTAATTTTGTAATTAAATTAAATTTCATCCTCAAGCGAATTTTGGAGTAACTTATTTATAGATTTACTGTTTCCAAGGATACAGAGAAATCCATTCATCCAGACAAGGGGTGGTTGCGTGTTCATTTTCATTAGATTTGATTGTATCAGTTATTAGTTCCGTTTTTACTGTAGGTGTTTTATTGGATTCTTTTAAGTGCTTGTAGTACTTCCAGAGAGGTGTTTGTGTTAGGACACGTTTCATTCAACTACAATATTAAAAGATGTTTAGGTTAGAATTCGTTTTAATAAAACGAATTCTAACCTAAACATCTTTTAAAATGAAATGGAACTTATGTCTTTAATTACAAAATTAAATTCGAAGCTTTAACTTCCACTTTTGAAACATGGTTAGAACTGTGTAGCGAAAAACCATATTTTAAATCAGTTAATTTATAATATATATATATATATATATATATATATATATATATATATATATATATATTGTGTATATTTATTGTGTATATTTAGGCAGCAATTTTGCATTGATGCATGTTTCATTAAATAATATAGACAAGTTTTGGATATTTATTTTAAATAAGTTCCTTTCGTATTGTCTGATAAGCTTAATAACATTATCATTGAAAGACGAAAGGAAATCACCATATTGATACATGTTTAAATCCTATCCAAGTTTTCGGCTCACATAAGCCATTATCAAAGATAACATTTAAATTTCAATATATCAAACAATACACGAACGAAATAATAATGATAGTCTGTTTTTGTAGTATGAAAAATTACAAAGCTACAACAAATTTGTGTATACGAGACGCGGAAGCGAAAATCGCATCGCAGCACGTAACGTCACACATGACCACGCGTGAGTGAAAACGAGAAGTATTTAAGTATGAGAAGCCGTTGGTATAAACCAATAACTTCTGCTATTAATTATAGGCATTTAAGGATATTTGTGAAGATTTCGTAGTTTATATTGTTCAGGTTAGGTTTCAAATATTTTACGTATATAGCTTCAAGTATTTTTATTTTTTGTTTATTGTTTTTATGTTTAAGTATAGTTATATTTTCACCGAGGATTTTCCGGAACTGTGTACGCAGCCAGGCATGATGTTTTAAAACAACATGCCTGGTCGCGCACAGTTGAAACAGTTGTTATTGGCCTATAATTTTTCAGATCGTCTGTTTTACTTATTTTCGGCATGAGGTAAGTGATACCTTCAGTAATCCACCCCGGGTTTATTTTGCGATTATTTACAAGCATTGATAATGTTTTTGCAAGGATTTTATGGGTAGATGAGAGATGATATCCAAAAACTTGGCACCTTGTCATTTCCTGGGGATTTCCATTTTGGGGATTTCTTTAGAGCTTGCCTAAGATCATCTATGGTTATATAATCCCATTCTTGCAGAGATGTATCCAACATTCGTTCTTCTTCACGTCGGATCCATTCTGCATTTGGGTTATATTACTTTGGGCTGCTCCAAATATTTTTTTAAAATGTCTGTACATTATCAATCGATGGTGTTCTTTCGACATATACATGGGTTTTTCCAATTTCCCTGTAAAATTTCTTAATGTACATTTGGAATATATTAATTTTGGCGATAGAACCTACAACGTTTTTCGTATCGTCTTGTTCTCTGTGACTTTAGCTGAAGTTTCTGCTTCAGGATTTCCTTGATTGATGGAATGTCAATTAGGGATTTAATTTTATATTTCCACTTGATCGTTTTGCACTTGCGTGTGGAAATATTAGGGTTTCTGGTTAGCTCATCTAATATAGAAATCTCACATCTGATTTATTTTATTTCTCGTATCAGTTTTGCCTTTCAAGCTGGTTCTCTATGTCGGTTAATTTTCTTGACCCCAAGCTTCCGAATCGCTGCTAAAGCTGTTGCGTATATGACGTTGTTAACTTCTGTGATGTTTCTCGGTGGTTTATCTATTAACAATGTTTCCAGAGTAGGGTTGTATATTTTCACAATGTTCTTGTTGGACTTCGTCATATAAATTGTGGGGAGCTGGTCTCTGTCTGACTGTTGTATGAGAGTTACTCTGCTAAGTAGTTGTATGAAGTGGTTTTTCGTTTCGGTGATTTCAGCTTTGTGGTTTTCAAGTAATTCTAACGTAATGTACCTGGAGTCATCTTCAGTGATAATATCTGGAGAACTTCAGGTTGTTTTTAAGGTAGATTCTTTGATTTTATTTCCGGGGAGGTTATTTCGTATTTCATTTGTTTTATTTTTTACCTCGTCCACTGTCACATTATTTATTTCTCCTTTCACCTAATTACAGTTTGCGTGATGGATCATAATATTTTGTCTTATATCATTTTTATCCTATCTATTTCTGTCTTTGAAATTCTGTTGTTTCGCATAATGCTCCTATGGACATAGGCAAACATGTTTGGATTGAGGTTAAGTCTTATATCACTTCCCATCAGAGTTCTCCATATTTGGTGTGTTTGATTTGTGGTTATTATTATTATTATTATTATTATTATTATTTGTTTGTTTGTAATTTGTAATTCGGTGGGATGATTTCGCTGCTTAAAATGACTAGACAATTTCAACGTATCTATTTTGAAAGATCTTTACTCCCTTCCCCTAACCTATTTTTCAACTTGTCAAGTTCAGGGAATGAAATATATTCTAGTGAGCATGGTGACTGGCTTAACTCCTTTCTTACCCTATTTCGTTTCGCTCCATGTCTATCTCACAAACCTTGTATTGAAATCTCTGTCTTTCTCTCCTTTTTTCTTTCCCCTTGTAACATTAAAACATTTTCCTTTTATTCTTTTTTTTTCTCTCCCTTCTTTTTTTTTCATCTTTTTCTTTTGTTGAATCTGGTCCGTAAGAGATGGATTTCTGAGACTAAGAAATAAAATATCATCTGAATGAATTTTTAGGATTCTCTATGTATTAATATATTTGCTATGTTCTTCCATTCAGCTCTCTTTTGATTTATATCATACTTGGAATTACCCCAATTAATTATCAATTGAAATATATATATATATATATATATATATATATATATATATATATATATATATATATATATATATATATGTATGTGTGTGTGTGTGTCAAAATTAATTATCAAGTGATATATATATATATATATATATATATATATATATATATATATATATATGTTTATATATATATATACATATATATTAGGTTGGTGCAAAAATAATGACGTTTTCTCACATAGTAACATATGTGAGAAAACATCATTATTTTTGCAACCAACCTAATATATATATATATATATGTGTGTGTGTGTGTGTGTGTGTGTGTGTGTGTGCGCGCGCGTACTAAAATTAAAGTATCACCGAAGTTTAGCAACGTCAATCTTAAGGTAATTACTTGGGAATATTAGCTGTTGCATGATTGGATTGGGAGTTTTAATGGATAATGGCTCAGAATTGTTATTCAGAGAACCGAGTTTCAATTCCAGTTTGGTTCGTTATATTCACTTAAGCGCAGATACCCATGGGAAAAGATATGAATGCCGTTCTTCTTTTCAGTAAGAAATTTATCAATAAATCATTATTAACTCCCGCCCCTACAATTTTAATATATTTTGTGGCTGAAACAACCTGAAGTTGTTTGAAACAAATTCACCAAACGATATATATATATATATATATATATATATATATATATATATATATATATATATATATATATATATATTGTGTATTTAGAGCACAATCCTTCATTTAAACATGTTTCATTAAAACCGACAAAAAGATAATATGATTAAGCATTTTTTTTTAATTTTTCTTGTGTTCGAACAATGCGTTCGAAATTATAGAATATTTGGACAGTTTCTACCCAAACTGCGTCAAAAAAGAAAACACTTCTTCGAACACAGGAAAATTGAACAAAAAGCTAAGTCGTAGTAACTTGTCTACCGTTTTTGTCTCTGTTTTTCTCTCTATGGGTTTTTTCTTCTCTACCCCTTCGATATCAATATATAACTTTCGTTAAGTTAACCGTTTAAATGTGTCAATATCTTCTAACTCACTCATGTCTTCTCTCTCCCTCTTCACTTCCTCACCGTTAATTTACATATGTTTAATACGGGTGGACAAAAATGTGTAAATTTTCTTTTCATTTTTTGTTTAGAAGTAAAGTCTTATGATCCGCAGTCCTTTAAAAGGGCTGTGGTGAAATAATTTATTACATGAAAACTTAAAGTGGTCTGTTTTTATTTAAATTATTTGCTCTGGATTTACATTGAGCTCTCTGGATTTTACCCTCCTTAGGTTTACCCATACGGATTACCTAGTTTTTTATAAACTATATTTAGAAGAAATTGTTGAGTATTCTGCTTAGAATTTTTAATCAAACTGGTTTGCATGAATGTTGGCAGTCTAAATATGTCATAATCAATATATATTTTAAAAAATTGGAGATGAGTTAAAGGGAGATAACTGAAACACCCGGAAGAGTGATGGCACGTGGATCTCGAACATCTAAGGCGGTGGATAAAATGAAGCATTCTTTTCGTAATTTCAATCACGTATAGAAGTTCGGGGCGTACAACGATCGAAACGTCCTGAATATGGCCACAAAGATGAGGAGAACAGTCCGAACAAACTAAATAGTGTAAATAATTACAAATCATCATCTAAGAAATATATATATATATATATTCTATCCGTCGAACATGATTTTGTAACCAGATGGTTATTGATGTTCTGTTCCGGTCGGGGTTAGATCAGGACCATGGACTTTGCTATTCAACCAGCAGTTTCTCCAGAGCGTACATGCTACGTACACATCATTAATGTGGCAAAGACTATGGTCCTCATCTAACCATGACCGGAATATCAATAACCGCCTGCATACAAAATCACGTTCACCAAACAGGATCTTGAGAATATTGAACAATTTCTATACCTTGGTAGTGTACTGACATCAAATGTATCTGCTGAAAAATGGGTCAAGACCCCAAACAAGCCTACGCATTCATCATACGGGAAGCGTTTTCGACTATCCTAGTCTAAATCAAACCACCAAGCTGACGGTATACTGAGCTCGACTCTCCTGACACGCCTTTGAGACCTGGCTGTAGTGAACTATCATAACGACTGTATAGCTTAAGAACTACTTTTTAACCTTATAAAATGTAAAAGACTAATGAAGTCATTTATCAGAACTGCTTTAAAAATGTGTAAGTTGATGACAGCGGAATGAGCTGGAATGATACTAAGTTGCTGATCGATACTGAGTGCTACAAATGAAAGAATGCTGGGGAGATCAATGAACACGAAGAAGAAGAAAAAAAAAGAAGACAAAGAGAATGCAGATGAAGATGATGAAGTAGATGATTTTCGAATTTGGATGGATTGTATATGGCCACCGGTTTTATGAAGCAAGTAACAAAAACATTCATAGCATCTTTATTTTTCAAATAAAGGAAACCTACAAATGGTTTCATTATCGATATATTTGAACAGCTGGTTAGCCTTCCTGCTAAGGATGTTTAAATTCTATATACCATAATGGAAAACATAAGATATATAAACATAATTATCATCACCCACGCTCTATTCTGTAGTCTATAGCAAGTAAAGTAGTTCTTTTAAATGCTGTACACTCTTCGGTGTATGCTATACAACGTATTAACCGTTAAATATTATGCATCATAAGTTGTTTCTTTCAAATCAGTGACTGTCACCAATTGATGATTTAAGCTTTTCCCACCAACACGGGCATCATTAATATCTGATTTGTCTCTAAATGATTAATTGGCAACTCTGTTTGAGGAGGTGGCTATTTACTAGGATCCGTGTGAGTTACGTAATTTACTGATGCTTTCGCCTGCAAGTACACCCGGAAAGACAAAACAAAGACTATGTATGTTTATGATAGTAATATGGTGAAAAGAATTCATATCTCCATTTTGCGTAGAATCCTTTCAGGAATATCATATTGTCAGCAAATATTAAATAGTGAAACTTAAAATCTTATTTCACTATTTTTTCTTTATTTTTATAATCTAGACCTGTTAAAATATCATATTCCCTGTATCTGTATACAACTAAAGCGGAAATAAGCTACAAAACTACCCCGTAAATATCAATTTTCTCCTCTTTCACCCGCTTCCCTTGAAACCTTTCTCCCGGTGGTTAAGGGTTAAACAAAAACCTGAATCAACGAGGTTAATATCGCCAAACAAAATTGTATGAAGTCACCATTCTTCTGCAGCCTGCCTAGAATACGAAATGACCTGTAAAGGGAATTGCAGAATAAATTTTGGACACCTACCTATCTGTAAAAGAAAACGGATGCTTCTAAACTCAAAAATATAAATGAACACTATTTGCCTCTACCTGAAAAAAGTAAAAGTTTATACACTCAAGTATAAACGACCAGGAATTGCCTGTAGTATTAAGGATAAACGGTACATTTTTTAAGTATAATAAAAAAAAAAGACTGAATCTACATTATATTATCCCAAATGAGGTTATATGCCATAAAACTCTCTACCAAAACATACATTTTCAGCCGCTGTGGAAAAACAAGACTATACAGTACGGATCTGACATCCACCATCCATATTTGCGATAGACGTTGAATCCGTGGCTGACTATGCGTTTATGAAGCGAAAAACTGATAACATGATGTCAATAGAACATTTTTATTTAATTACTGTCTCGAAAAAAATCCTCCAAAATTATGTATTGATGTCTGTATACGTTAGTGACTCGGAGTCTCTGCTCTTGTGATAGCCTCTGTTTTATCTTCAACATTTCTCCACACAGAACTGACCAGATAATGTGTAGCTGTTACTCAAGAACAAGTGTTTTGGTATTAAGCAATAAATTCTCCAGTTTGTAGAGAGTTAAATCTTCTTGTTTACCAGATGCAAATAAGAATTTATTTTTCTGATTACTATAAAAACGGAGATTGTGCAATGATGACATTTATTACATCTTAATATTTAAATAATTAGTTTCGTACGGAGATTGTTCAGCAGCAAATCCTCAATGAGAGAGTCATGCTTGCTTAAAAAACATTCTAGACATCTGAGTTTTAAATTGACTCTCACTTCCGTTTCATGAATGTTGAATATGTAGAATTATTTCAAGCATATAGATGTATATCAACCATACTTCTTTTATTGAATTTCTGCGACACGGATTTTCTTTTAAGCCCAGCCACGCTCGATTCGGTGAATAAAACTTTATGAATTATAGCGTTATTGGTGAAAAGCATTTTTGCATATTAGGAATATCGAATTATTTTTGATGGCATTTGCATCTCAGTCTGACTCCAATTCCAAATCATTGGTTCCAAGAAACTCAATAAACAAAGGAGTCACTTTTAGGCACTGGGACGATATTCAAAGAAATTATTTCTTGCGCCTGGTGACATGATGCTGCTGACATCTCAAATTAATAATGTTAAACAGAAGAGGCATTTTTTCAATGTTCTCATTGCCTAAAATTCTTCGAAGTAATGGAATGCTAAACTGAAATGTAACAGAGACAAAAAGAAATCTCATTAATTTTTCTGTTCTTATCGAATAAGAATAATTCTTAAATTAATAGAAAACTGGGGCAATCAATCAATGTAGCTGTGCTGAAGGGGCAATATTAGTCCAGAAAGGAGTCTACCATTTTTAATTTGGACAGAACAATTTGTGCGGCCTAGTTGTATTTAAATTAATCTAATCTAAGAGAAACGCTCATATACTGGTCCTTCACTCACCCGTGAGTGTATGTACTATACAAATGATACAGTGTTTTTTTTGTTTTTGTTTTTTAAAAGAAAATGAGATTAAAAGAGATATGTATATTTTAAATCATTCGCGTGAATTTAGATTTTGGTGGACAACTGTGCGCGTTGGAGAAACCCGCACACATTGATCATGAACGCATCCGTTTCGGCTCCAAAATTTCACCACTGAAGATGACATGTAAGTCGAAACCCTAGACACTACCTTGGATTGAATCTACAGCAACCAAGTGTGGAAAGGGGATAGACATGTTGAACAGAGTTTCTTTTACATATTTGTAACGCTATATTTATAAAATGGTTTGATTTTGCGAAAAAATCTTTAAGATTCCAGTTTATTAGTAGCCTTCCCACAACAAACAGGAGAGCTATCACTATTACCACGGCTTTTTTTCATCATTTTCCCCTAAAGAAGACGCAAGTGGTTACTGAATGTGGGATAATATGAGAAAAAAATGTTAAGAAGATAACGATTGGCATTGCATCTAAATTTTTATATTGACTAGAAAGCAAGAAGCCGGAAGAGAGTTACACAAGCGGAAAGTGTGGAAGAGGAAACAGTTAGCAGAGATCATTTGGTTATATCGAGCCATTTAAAATATAAAATGATGAAAACTTGCCGCCAATCTCGTAGTACGCTTCAATTTATAAAATCTACGTACCAAAAAGAAATGTTCATTAGAACAATTACCATGAAAGTATATATTAAAAAGGCACTGGTTAGCTACGTTACCGTAGTGTGAAAGTAACTGAATCCTAGATTCTAGACCAAGACGAATATATATTTTTTTTATTTTGTATTTTATCAAGAATATCTATCTCTTAATGTAAGACTAAAAGAAAATCGTAAAGCGGTAACACGAAGGCACATAGGAAAATCAGACGTAGATGACCACATATGGAGGGAAAAGGGAGATAACCGCCCCCCTGTGAAATGAGGTTGAAATAACAGAGAACATCATTGGAAAATACGAAAATTTCAGGAATCACTATATATGTTAGGCCACAAAAATCTCCTTAGCCAATGAAGCATAGAAAGGAAAGCAATATAGGGACCAGTAATAAGGATTGCTAGAGAAATCAATTATGTACAACAAAAAATGCAATATATCTCTAGTAAAAAATGCAATAATAATATCAGAAAAATTTGCAATATGAGCACTGTTAAAAATAGTAATTGAAACAATAGATGTATAAGATCCAAAAAAATTCATACAGAGATGACCTCAAGGACAATATGGCCTAGTGGATAATGACGTTGGTTAGATGCAGTGACTAGACCCAAAGAGTTGTAAGGTTAGAGTAGTGGTGAACCAAAACCTGGAGATTTGAGTTAATGGGAAATAACAGAGACATCCGGAAGAGCCATGGCACGTGGAACTAGAAAACCTACCCCTGTAGTCGGAATAAATCGTTCCGTTTCAACATTCCAGTCATCGAATATGAGATGGGGAGTCCGCATAATGTAAATAATGTAAGCAAGAATCTCTAAATACACCACAGATGAAGCAGATCAAAGATAACAGTGTTATTCAAAGCAAGGATGAATAACAGACTTATAAATATGTATAATAGATTCCGGATAGGACAACTGTTTCGCACAACACAATGATCCAGCATTCCTAACAGCAGAACAAAGAATTCATTCAAGAGATCCACTCCACTTCATGTCATTGGAAAACGTGAGAAAAAGACGGCACATTGAATTGCTATACTGAAGTTTAGCACAAGCTATACTGATGGAAGGCCTATGTGGCTGTAATATTCAAAGCATCGACGAATGGTAAACTTATAAACATGTAAAATAGTTTCTGGAGAGAAAAAATATTTTACATGATACAATGAACCAACTTTCCTAGCAGCAGACTTGTCAATTGATTCAATACAATCTTTCCTCTTCAATAAACGGAAAACGTTAGCCCGAGAAGGCCAAAGGAATTTTTCTCCAGGAGGTTAGCATCGGTCATGCTACAAATAAATATCATCATATATCAATCCGTGGTGGGAAGTTTTTTTTTCATTGGTCGGCAGGCGGCCAAGTCAACTCTCCATTTCTGCAATGTCTCGTAAGCAGCCTTGCAACGGTTGTGTTAATCTGAATAAATTCAAGAGCAGTTATATGTCTCGTTGTAAAACACTATATTTATTTGTAGACTTTCTTGTTTACTATCAAATTTTAATTTACTACTCTAACACCCCCAAATACTTTCCCTGTGCGTGCTCATTCATCAGATTGATCATTATTAATTTAAAGCTTGACACGATTTCAATAAATTCTATTTAGGTCCAAGTATTTTAAAAGTTATTATTGGACACATAACTTCATTCACTTGGGCATTCTATCCTTTTGGACTCCTCTGTAGGAATTCACTAAAGTTTCGCCAACGTTCCCTTACCCGTGAGTAATATAATAATCTATTAGTAAATCAACATTGTACAAGAAATCGATAACCTATATTTCGGAATGAAGAACTGTCCTGAAAATTTCCAAAGAATCGACGAAGATCCATTGAGGGAGAAACACAGCAAAAGATTTAATGCCTGCAGAGAAACGTTTTGCATTTCACGTCGCGACAAAGCCGAGTCGAGCATCTCATTCGATAAGAGGCTGCACGGTCTCTCGTAAATCAAAATATTGCATTAAGTAAATTCGTTAATAGCCATTTTGGCATATAATCAAATGTCTGACAGGGTAATGTGTGGTGTTCAATGGACTTTTAGCCTGACCCTTCAGCGAGCAATCAATCATAAGTGGGAGCATTTATTGACTCTTACAAAGATGCCTTCTTCATAGCATCCGGAAGAAGTAGGCTACTTGTATTATTTTTTTAAAAAAAAAAAAATATATATATAAGTGTTTACTACCAATTATATAGGAAATATTTGACAATATATTTAAGGATATCATTGGCTAAAGTAAGTGTGTTCAGAACCTATAAACCAACTTGTGTCACATAAGATTACGACTACACTGATATTAAGCATCGCTAGGTGTAGAGGCAACCAATATGTGGGGTTTTGTCCTCATTAAATAATCTATAGCTATGTTTTACAGATTCTGCAATAGCGTTTCGCAACGTATGTCACAAAGAACTATTTGAATTGCCAGGTAAGCTTAATTTATTGGGAATGATATTAGAATAATACAGTGTAACCCGGATATAAGAGACCCTGACATAAGAGAAACCCGGATATAAGAGATATTTTCTCTGGTCCCAATTTACAGCCATACTTACCTAAACAAAATAGACCAAACCTGGATATTCGAGACTTCGTCTCCGGTCCCGACAACTATCATATATCCGGGTTACACTGTAATACAAAACAAACTGCCGGCCGACGAATACAGAATGACTTCTGTAAATGTACCAACATGAAAAGGGGCTTAAGACAAAGACTGAAATTATCTAACCGAAATTATTATACCTTTACATTGAACACTCCTATGCGAACTTAAATGCCCTACGAGAATTCATTATTGCCGACCACAATCTTAACAACATTAGATAAACTGATGTCACTACTATAAATCCTATAAAAGGTTGTAAAGGAAATCAAAACAGAAATGTCTAAGTATCAATTGTAAGAAAAAAGAATGTATCACTGAGAGCAAAAGGAAAAAAACACAGATTGGAAATAGCAAAATCAAGGAAGCACAGACATTTAAATATTTACTCAGTGTTTTAACAGGGGAAGTAAAATCCCACACAGAAAACTGAAGGCGCATTGGGATATTGAAAAATGCATTCCATAATATAAGCAAAGTATTAAAATACATGAAAAATTCATTAGAAAAAAGTAAGAGTACTAAAACGGTAATGAAATTTCGTTCCTCGTGAATGATGGAAAATCTCATCACAGACGAAGTTACCGTTTGCAACATAGATATAATTCTGTAGAACGAGGCTGAGATTACATTGGAGCGAATATAGGATCAACGACGAAGCTTTAGAGAAAATGAAAAGAAAAAATACAGGGTCCCATCCCTATGCAGGTAGTATCACTGCTGCGACAAACTTGGATCGGCTCTGACCGACTTGGACCGGCTATGACAGGCCAAGACCAGCAATGACTAGCTTAGACCAGCCCTGACAAGCTTGGACAAGTTATGACCAGCTAAGACTAGCTAAGACCAGCTTAGACCAGCGGTCCGCGTGCAAACACTCTGGTCCGACATTAAAAACTGGCCTTGTGTCAGAGCATGACTCAGTCGGGGGGTCAAGTAAATATCTATACCTAGCATCAGATAGAGATATTTGAAATTTCCTCGGACACATAATGAGCAGAGAATGCTAGGACATTTTGACACTAACGACACTTTGAAAGGAAGACGTGATAGAGAAAGCAATGCATAATCTATCTAAATGTAAAAATTTCATGACTCGTCTTCCTCGCGCCCATTAACATTCGCGCGTCGCGTATGTAAAAATCATATATGTCTGGTCACTATATGAAACTCACTACTACAGATGTTAATCAATGTATACAGACGAGTTACATATGTATACGAATGACAAATGTAACCGAGTCTATATAGCAACAGAGCGCAACCTACCGTAAACTTTCCTTAGACTTAAGAAAAAGGAAAGATTTTGGGAGATATATTTATATGGATATTTGTCCTTGTATTAGTGTGAGGAATGCGCACCTGAGGTTTGTAAAGATATTTCTAATACAGCATATTGTCAACACCTCACACGCAAATATTAAAAAAAAAATACTTCCGGGAAAACAAGAAAAAACTGGAAAAAACATCAAGCCGAAAAGTTCCGTAGCTTTTAACTAATGCTTGAATATATCTATCTATCTATCTATCTATCTATCTATCTATCTATATATATATATATATATATATATATATATATATATATATATATATATATATACATATAGCGTGCCATCTGCGGAGTTAACCTTCAAGATAGGACATCTAACGTAGACTTGTTTAACAGGTGTAATATTGGAAGAATCGAGATTTTTCTCATACAGTCACAGTTACGTTGATGTCTTGAAAATTTCTGATGGCAGAATACCCAAGATCCTAATGTACATCCAGTTAGATCAGGGCTAGAGCAATGTAGGACGCCCATGGTTAAGATACAAAGATAAGCTGAAGGGCAACTTGTCAGGTCTCAATATATCTAATTAACACTTTCGAGAGCGTAGCCTTGGAGCGCCTAGAATGTTTTAGTGGCCTCAGCAGTTTTCAGTATGTTAGACTGAATCATCTTCAAGAAGCGAGAGCAATATCTAAAAGGTCAACCAATCTAACAGTGATCCCATCCCACAATCCTCACTCTTGCTTCATATGCTGATTCCTTGCGCCTATTAAGTGCCACTCATGATTATCGCACCCAATGTCATAACAGAATCAATTGGTTAGATCCTCATACGTCGAAACCGAAGGAAGAGCCCATTATTATCATTATATATATATATATATATATATATATATATATATATATATATAGTTATTTATTTAAAAATATGATTCCAACACGCTACATAACAGTACTCATGTTTCAAAACAAGAGCCGAAGACTTCAATATAAATTAAATTGAATTAAAGTACTAAGCTCTGTCCCATCTTCAAGCGAATTTTTTTTTTTGTTTGGAATAACTAACTGAGAACTCTTATGTAGCGTGTTGGAATCATATTTTTAAATAAATCACTATATTTATGCTCTACTTTTGTATCGAGCACTATTTTTTTAAAATAATAGTAAAAATACTAAAGAACTTTGGATTATTTACCTAACGAGTTCTTTCCTATTTTCTATATATTTTTCACACACACACACACACACACACACACACACATATATATATATATATATATATATATATATATATATATATATATATATATATATATATATTATCATCAGCATCATCATCTCCATGACTTTTGTTGTTGTAGGGAGGATCCGAATGCACATGTCCCACTAATTATTTTCTACAACGGTCCATTAACCACAGCTATCAGTAATTTTGGTACAGTCATATCTGTCCAATTATTGACATTGTCCAACCAGTCATTGCGTTTGCGCCCTCTCATACGTAGAAGTTCAACGGTGCCTTGCGTGATGGTTTTGCAAGAGGCCTTGTAATATGTCCAAACGACGCCATTTTTCTCCGTTTGACAGTGGCGAGAAGAGGTTTCTAGTGTTCCACACAAATTTCAATCGTTTTCTGCAAAAACTAATTTTTTGTTCACAATAGAGAAGGCCGAGTAGATTTCATATACTTTTCTCATGAGTTTTCTTACACACACACACACACACACACACACACACATATATATATATATATATATATATATATATATATATAATTATAATAATAATAAATATGCATGTTTCTCAACAGTAGCACAACCCTGAGTTTCAAGCAAAACGCAGTCTTTAGGTGCTGGGTTAAAATTGATCAATTTTAAATCAGCAACTGAGAATTGCCTGATGCATCGAAAGAGTTTTGGGGGGATTGATGGCAAAATGTCTCTTCGCAATTCACAAGAAGATAGAAATAATTATATTTGTTCCTGATTTTTATTTTTATTTCCGTTTTAGCTTTGTAAATGTATTATTTCTATATCTGAATATTTCAGCTAAATTTGATAATGGCTAACGATAGACGAACGTGCTCATATAGGAAAAATATATTTTCAAATATGTATCTGAAGTCAAAAATAAAAAGAAATTTTCTAAAACTTAACGAAACATAATAAAAAATGCCGTTGCTATTTTACTAAAATGCTTATATAAATACATGTATATGTATGTATTCTAGTGAAATAGCAACACACACACACACACACATATATATATATATATATATATAAATTATTCGAAAATTATACCATAAACGTTATAAAATCACTGCAAAAGTAGCCATGGTGTTTCAATACTTCTGGTGTCTTATGAAGTTATGTTTTTTTATGTAAAAATTCTACGTGGTGATTGTAGATTCTACATGCATTAACAACACTTGTTAAGACATCAGAACTTGAAACTAAATGGATATTTTTATAGTGATTTTATAACATGTTTAAGTTATAATTTCCGAATAAATAGATTATATTATATTTTCTCTACTCTGTAATGAGCGCTTTTAAAAAAAAACCCTGCTTAGTAAAGCTATCACTGATACTACCTAAAAGTACTCAGTATTGAGCACTTTTTAAAAATAGTATTTTTGATTATTGGAACTTTTTCGTATACACGAATCCTATATATATATATATATATATATATATATATATATATATATATATATGATTCCAATAACCAAAAATACTATTCTTAAAAAGTGCTCAATACAGAGTACTTTTACGGAGTTAGGTAGTATCAGTGATAGGTTAACCAAGCAGGTTTTTACCGCGTTTCGACATTGTTACTTTGCCGCTAACACTCGTGTTGCTTTCTCTGCCAGGCCATGTCCTTCCGTTTATGCGTAAGAATATTCTTCCGCCACACGATGATATTTAATTAATTCTTTAAAATGTAGTTGCGGTTCGCACGACATAGGGAGAACGACGCAAAGGCTGGATGTTAGAATAAAACAACACGTTCCAGAGAAAGTCCGAAGCCTTAAGTACACTCCCTCAGACATTCTGACCAATACGTATGGGTCTTAAATCGCAGAACACCTTATAAATAGCCATAATTGTGCTGTTAGTTTTAGTGCGGACGCTTTTGCCATCCTTAGCAAGTCCCACTGAAATTACCACCTAAAAGTATTGTAGGCCACCTGCATTCTAACATTAAAGCATTCTCTTTGTAAACAGAAGGACTTTGTATTAGGCCTCCAACTAATTACTATTTAATTTTTTCCCCACCAATAAACTTCGTTCATTGTTCTTTTTTATTATATAATTTACTCTGTTTACCTCGATTTAGGCCTGTTAGCTCTGTTGAGCGAGGTACGAAACCGGTTAGCTAGCCTGTTTTTTATTTTTTATTTTTATTATCATGAGTGGTAATAATAAAACTAATTTTTGTCTGTTCATGGCAGTCATAAAATTTTGTACCACTAAACATATATATATATATATATATATATATATATATATATATGTATGTATATATATATATATATACATATATATATATATATATATATGTATATATATATATATGTATATATATTTATATATATGTATATATATATATATATATGTATAAATATATATGTATATATATATATATATATATATATATATATATGTATGTATATATATATATATATATATATATATATATATATATATATATATATATATATTGTTTGTATTTGTATGTATATGTGTGCAAATATAAAAGCATAAACTAGGAGATAAGACCTCATATATTTAATACTGTACAATTAAATATATCTGTACGGTGATTTTATACCTTATACGTTGCCCAAGGTCGAAAATATGGCGAATACAGTGAAGATCGAACTTACTACTCAGTCGTAATTTTTCTAGCGAGGGCAGATTGGTATCCATTTTCGCACTTCATGGTGTAAACAGTTTTTGACTCTATGTACTTAACCTGATTATTGAAACAATGTAATATAAACGTAACCGACCCTCCATCTTCCTTCCTACTAATTTTAAAGTGTCATTTTTTTAAGCATTTCACCCTAAGTAAGGCGAGAGTGCCACTAGAAGAACGGGATTCAAGAGAAAAGAAGATTCCGATTGACATTAGATTTGAATTTTTTAAATATTATAGTAACTAGAGAAGCAAGTAAGAGGAAAGCAGTCTCACTGCCGGCGAGTGCGACAGAAGAAGCTGTTGGAGGAGAAGAGGAGGTTGCATTTAACTGTTTCGACTGTAAAAGTGTGGGAGCGAGATGCCAATCTATTAGCACGCTTAGATTTATGCAGTTAGGGCACCAGAGAAAAAAGCTCGCCAAAGCAGTTTCCATGAAAATATTTGTAGAAAATACAGAGTGATGCGACATAACATCGCTGAGAAAGTGATTGGAGGACTGATCATATTGCAAATCAGTCATTGGATTTTGTCTAGAACCTCGAAATGAACAGCGGGGTCACCAGACCATATATGGCTGTAGTAATTCATGCCTGCTAGATATGTAGATGTAAAAGGATGCACTCAGACGAGATTCGATTTTAATGGAGCTGAATTTTTATATAAAATCTCAAAATTAATTCAATGCAAAATAAATTTGTGCTATATAGAAAAGTTATTTCAATCCGAGAAGCTCAATAACCCCGTAAAGCAAATTGGATTTAAATCGTCCTTAATTTCAAATTCAGGCGAAAAAAAAAAAAACAAAAAAAAAAAAAACAAATTTTGTAATTTTAATAAAATTGAATCAAAATCTTCTTAAATGACACGGCGCATCGAGTCGTTATTAAGTTGATCTTATGTGAACATCTAATCAAGTTTATGCTAATTTTGAAGTACACAAATTGCCATCATTACGAAATTCTTAGTTAGACTGGATGAACTATGACGCAAGTAATAGATAGATGACACTTACACCTAAGAAAGATCGGTTCGGGAATTGTTCATAAAATATTCTCCAGTATCGTAGTAATTTACATAGATAATTAACATTAAGTACGATTATGATAGGCAAATGTTAATAGACTAGACCTTAATAACTAGGTAGCTAGATAGATAATTTTTTTCTAAATACTCATATACTGTGTAAATATTTCTACATTTCACATATATAAATGGATTTAAAATTTAATTATATGTTGTTGAACAAAAACAAAAGAGAAAAATAAGAAATAAAACTTGGCTGGGAAAAGAGAAGTAAACTTGTGTCTTTACAGGAAGGTAGAAAAATACATTTCAACGATGGATTATGTACATTTAACTCTCTCGAACAATTTTGGTTATAATCAAAAGAATAATGCCTTTGTTACGAATTTCTTTTGCCTCTATATAAAATGACATTTCGTGGTATATGATGACCAAATAAGTCGTTTCTAGTTCAAAAATCTAAGTTTTAATTTATTTGTAACATTTGGTACACCCTATTTTTTTATGTCATATCTCTGAAAGACATGCGCAATCATGACTATACGCAATTTACTAGCCTTTGTTGCTCTTAGCAGTGTTTGTATTTATACCATCACTCAATGATCCTGGCTCTTCATTCATTTATAAAAGCTTGTTGTGTAGGTATCTGTAGGTATCTCGCTGCTTCCTTCCGTTCCTCTTCGATTGCCCTGTTATATATTCCAGACCTAATTTACACATTATATATCACCAAAATGTTCAACTGTTTTTGTTTTTCTGATTTAGATATAATTGTGTTTCTTATTTCTATTTTCTTTAAAGCTTCCTCTTTGATTGCATGCTCCGCCAAATGTATTCTTGGCATTAGAACAACCTATCAATTTTTTTTCATCTAGTGAGGAGAGGAGACAGTATAGAATTCACTAGAATAAAGCAGGGCTTATATTACTTAGCCGTGGAGCAATCATTTTTTTTTAATTTCTAACGATTTCTTCTGTTTTTTTTTTAATGAATGGTTTAGATTTTTGAATGTATATTTTGCTATACCAATGCTGCTTCTGATTTTGGTGTAGCATATTCTGTCTTTTCTTCAAACACTTGATAAATAATTACACATCTGTACTTGTTTGATTTTGACACTAACTCATAATTTGTGTTTTTTCTTTCTTCCTAGCAACCATACATTCTGCCTTCCACATTTTCATAGTTCGTCCTTTCTTCTTTACTTTTACTAGTACAATTTTCAATTGTATTTTTTGCACATATATTATTTGATTTCCGATTCCCAAAAGGTATAATTATAGTAATACCTGCTTGAATGAAGAGAAAGATGAACATTAGGTTGGTGCAAAAATAATGTTGTTTCCTCACATAGTAACATATGTGAGAAAACGACATTATTTTTGCACCAACCTAATACAAACTGACTTTTGCGCAGTCGAATGGCAACCATAATATTACATTGCGTGATTTTTCACTTGCAAAAGCTCTTAAATCTCCAGCATAAGTTTCATCGATAGATCCTATCAAACAATGTACCTTATTTGACGGCAACATCAATAAACAAAAAAAAATCCTTTCCTCTTGTAAGGATACAAAAGGCCCTTAGATATATTATTTTCTGCATAGGACACGTGTATATATGTGCACAGCAAAGCAGAGTATAAAGAGAAAGAAAAATAATGTTATGTTATAAAAAAGTCTTATATAATATGAAGATACTCCTCATGTGGAGAACCCTTGTTTAGGACTCCGGGCTGGGTTCATCTATGTCCCAAGTGGGTACATATTCCACTAATGGTAAACAGCGAATTTGAGGTTTTCCCATAATGAGGACTGCGATCTGGAGTTTCTTTCTATATCTGGAAAAATATATTTACAAAGGGAAACGGTACCACTAACTTATAAGCTGTTGGAGAGGCAGATTTAACCTCTTCCCGGCCTATGGGGACCCGGGGTATAGAAAGCAACTTCTGTTTGGCTGCTGTAAATAAACTGAATTTGACTGTGGCCCACGCGACTTATCTCCACCAAAGGGAGATAAGCCTCTTCTGTATCCCTACTCTTTGATAAGCGATGTTTAGGCTCCCTGTCGGCTAATATTCTCCCACAAGTATACATCTGTAAGCTATCATTTTAATTTAGCTGCTCGCTCCTTTGTGTCTGATTCTATAATATTATTCTCTCAGACAACATTCTTATCATTATTATTTTTAGAAATAGTAGCTGCCGTAAGTGGTACTTGGTTAAAAATTCACAAATTCCAGTCAGCTACTGTGATATCTATACGTTTAGGCACATGAATCAGCAAAAATAGGTGATGTAGTGATAGATTTGATACAAGCATCGCATAAAGTTGTAGGGTGATACCAGTACGAAAGACATTCAGGTCAGTTTACCCATACCATTTAAACGGAATCTCTCAGAAGACACGATCAACTAGTCAAGGTTAGGGAAATAACAAAAGCATGACTGTTGTATTGAACAGGATATTTATTATAGCTGATCATAATTGACCGAAAAAACGAGAACATGTACTACAACATTAATAATAATAATAATAATAATAATAATAATAATAATAATAATAATATTATTTTTATTTTCTTTGCTTTCTGGCGTTTACACATTTCTTTCCAGGTCCCACCCAGGGACCTAAGGTTAGAAATGGCATCATGACACTTTTCACTGACAAAAAAAAAAAGAAAAAAAGAAAAAAAAATAGAAAAAAAAAATAGAAAAAAATAATAAAATAAAAATTACATAGATAAAGCCCTTCGTAAAGTGTGGGCTGTACTTGTCAGAACAATTTTTTGTATCTCCTTGAGGCATGGGCTTCCAGGAATCCCTGCAATTAGTCTACTGCAATCTTTTCCAACCAGTCCTAGGGCTCCAACTACAACAGGGATTGTTGATGTTCCCATATGCCACATTTTCGAGATTTCTATTTCAAGGTCCTTGTATTTTGACAGCTTTTTGAATATCTTCAAAGATACATTGCAGTCAGCAGTGACTGCCATATCCATAAGGAGGCACCGTTTTTGTTTGTGGTCTTTAATAACAATATCTGGGAGGTCGGCCTTGATTGTTCTGTCAGTGTGAATTGTGTAGTCCCATAGAATTATAACAGGTCCTATCTCCGTAACCGGGTCTGGGTGGTGTTGATACCAGTTTCTTTCAGTTTCCTTCACGTAGAAGTTGCAGATCTTCCAGTGCAGATATTGGCCCACTCTGTCATGTCGGGTTTTATATTCAGTGGGTACCAACATCGTGCAACCTGATACAAGATGATCAATCATTTCTGGATATTTATCACAGAATCTGCATTTTGGGCTGACACAATATTTTAGTATATGTGCTTGATAATTCCTAGTTAGCAAGCATTGGTCTTGCGCAGCAAGGATAAAACCCTCAGTTTCCGCTTTCAACCCTGCACTGCGTAGCCACTGATGGGTACGGATTTTCTCTGCATCAGCTTTGATACGGGCAGAGTATTGGCCATGAAGCGGTTTATCTTGCCATCGATTCTGTATCTGGTCGGTTGCATTCGTCTTTGCTGTCTTTTTTAAGTATTTTGCAGTTTCAGCCGGTGTATTGTGCTGTAGTTGCATCTCTACGCCCATTTGAAGCTTCATTTTGAATTTGTTGCCTTCTTTCATTACGGAGTAAAGATGCTTACTACTTTCATGTTCCTTGACGCATACCATCATCCAATCTTCTGTAGTTTCCAAGTATCTTTGGAGGCCAATTTTTGTAGTTTTGTAGGACAGTTCTAGTTGAACTAATCCTCTGCCTCCTTCGGATCTGGGCACATAAAGACGATCAACATCAGCTTTGGGATGATGCATGCGATAGCAAGTGAGAAGCTTTCTCGTTTTGCCGTCCATTCTCTTAATTTCAGCTATGGTCCAGTTGAGGACATTAAAGCTGTAATGCACCACTGGGACAGCCAATGTGTTTATAGCTGATATTCTATTTTTTGAGTTTAGTTCAGTATTTAGTATCAGACGTACACGCCTGTAGTACTCTTTTCTTATTTTTTCTTTCATTTGGGGGTGTTGTATGCCATCTCTTTCGCTAATTCCTAGGTACTTATAAGCTTCATCATGCTCCAATTCCCTAATCTTTGTGACGAAATCTAAATCTATTGAGGGTGTTTCTGTAATTCTACCTTTCTTGAATGTTACTTTTGCATTATTATTATTATTATTATTATTATTATTATTATTATTGGTTTTCAATTTGAGACAATGATTTATCACGTCTTTAACCTCAGACCAAAAGTAAATTAAATTTCTTTACGGGGTTATTGACCTTCTCGGGTTGAAATACCTTTCTATATGTGTTTGCGAGATACCTACAGATACCTACACAACAAGCTTTTATAAATGAATGAAGAGCCAGGATCATTGAGTGATGGTATAAAGACAAACACTGTTGTTTGATATATGTGTATCAGTATTCTTCTTAATCCTTTCTTGTGTTTAAATGTTAATCAATCAAGGACAGAATACACGAGAGCCATGCTTGGTATAGTATCAGGAGATTCATTCATTCATTCATTATTATTATAATTATTATTATTATTATCATCATCATGATTATTATTATTATTAAATTTCATTTCTTCTATGGTCGCACAACATACCAAGTCTGTCGGAAGAACTATGGCAAAGAGTGGTGTGTTGTTATGACTACATTCGTAATTTGTTTTTCTAACTCCCATAAGATCACTAGCGTTACATGAACAAGTGTTAGTGTTTAGGCGTTACTTATCGTGGCAAACATTTGTATTTCTCTTAAACTGGGATTTCAAGGGATTTTTAATGTGTGGTGTTCCTTTTAATCACCCCAAGCGCATCTACTATAATTGGTGCTATTCGTGTTTCAATTTCAACAATTTTTTCTATTTCAATTTCCATGTGTTCAGACTTCGATAGTTTTTCAAATTCCTTGTTTACTATGATATAGTCCGCTGGGTAAGGCATATAAATTAGTAGGCACATTTATACTTTTTGATTTCTGATAATAAAGGTCCGGACTATTTGCTTCATTCTTCCTGTCTGTAAATATGGTTGAATTTCATAGAATTTTTATGCCTTTTTTCTGTAGCTGGTACTGGGTGATATTTTTATCAGTATTTGTTAACATTTTTCCAAAATGTTTACACCTTGTCCAGTGTAAATATTGCCCCATTCTAGCGTGACGATTTTAATATTCAGTTGACACAAGTACAGAATATTCTGAGATTATATGGTCTATGCTTTCCTGATATTTGTTAGAAGACCTACAATTTGGATCTGCACTATTATGTATTATATTTGCTTGAAAGTTCCTAATGAAAATTGTCTGGTCTTGCGTTGCAAAAATAAAGCTTTTCGTTTCAGCCTTTAATCCAGCTGTTCGTTATATTATCAACATCAGCTATAGTAATAGCTTCTGGATATTAACCATGCAGAGGTCTGTCTTGCCAGCGTTGTTTCATCTGTTCAAGAGACTATCCTTTCTTTATATATATATATATATATATATATATATATATATATATATATATATATTGCTGCAACAGTTGATTATCGCGTTGTGTTTTAGTTTTCTACAGAATCTACTGAATGTAAATCTCGTTTGTATTCACAGCTTTCATTCACGATTGAATAGTTTTACTTTCTGTTTTCTTGTTGTTTGGCTAATAATAATAATAATAATAATAATAATAATAATAATAATAATAATAATAATAATAATAATAATACCACCACTACCTTTGATTTCTAGTGTGTGCAAATTCCTTTCTGGGTCCGGTCCAGATACCTAAGTTTAGAAAGGGCATCATGATATTTCCCACTGACAAAAAAAAAAACATATTTTACAGAGATTAAGTCCTTTGTAAGGTGTGGGCTGTACACGCGAAAAAAATTTTTTTTTGTATTTCTTTAAGGTATGGGCTTCCAGGAATCCCTTCAATTAGTCTAATGGAATCTTTTCTAACCAATTCGAGATCTCCAACTACAACAGGGATATTTGATGTTACCATGTGCCACATTTTTGAAATTTCATTTTCAAGGTCATGTATTTTGATAGTCTTTTGAAAATCTTCAAAGATACATTGTAGCTCGCAGGGGCTGGCATATAAATAAGGAGGCACTTTTTTTTGTTTGCCGTCTCTATTAACAATATACTGTAAAAGGTTTACTGTATGAAATTACCGGGTTATAAGTCGGAGCCTGCTGATTTATTATATTTAAAGCTCAACACACTTCTATCATTACACAACTGGAGACTGCAGAAAAAAAAGACGTAGGTGAAAGCAATATTGGTAACGCTAAAACACTTACTGGGAAACTTAATATTAAGGTTGCAGAGAAATGTGCATGTCATATGTATCGATCAAATGAGACAGATCGAAGAAGAGGTCAACGTGTTTACATTGTTATTGATTAACTTTTACACAGATGGTGGCCTCTACTACAATGTGGCACACAGATTTCTCTAGTAAGTTTTCTAGAGTGTGCAGACGAGTAGACACAACACACACTATTATGGATATCTACAAAAAATAAAAACGTTTGAAGTACATATCGCAATTCTACTAGTTTAATCATATTGAAATGCTTGTATTTATTAAACCATTTAAGCAAAATTTTAAACAGATTCTGTGATAATTGTAATGATAAAAGTTTTTTTTCTGAATTGAACGTGGTGGGAGGGGAGGAATAACACTTTAATTGGTCATGGTAGTTTAAAGCACCTGAGTAGATCACTAGCATTTATCTTCGTCGAATATTTCCAAATATTTCAGTCTTGGCTGAAAATAGTCTGGGATGGAATGGGACGTTCCAGCGTGGCCGATTTGGCGTTGAATTCTTCGTCAGGGGGACGATTAGGAGTCAGATTACTACTTTGTCGTTATAGTCAATTTTTTCTCTCTCCCCCTCTCTCTCCCCCTCTCTCTCTCTCTATCTCTCTCTCTCTCTGATAGTTCAATTTCAGAAATAGTATAGTTGGATGCATTTTTATATTTAAGAAAAGGATTAAAAAGTATAGGGATACTGATGAAAGAATAAAAAATGCCATAATGGAAGTTGAATCATTGGATCCTATTGAATTCCTGGAGGGTGTTGCTCCTAATTACGACATGAAGAACTAATTTCTAAGATTAAATAACTTCACTAAGTTTTTAATTTTTTTTTTTTTGAAATAGAATATTTTTAATTTAAGTTTTTAATTTACATTATTCCATTAGTGTTTTAATTGGATCCTTAATTCCCTAAATGAATAAAATCCATATTGAAAGATTTCAATACTTTTATCCGTTTTTTTTATTCTTTTGGTGGCGAGGTGGGGCTACGATCAAAGACAGTGCGGCCGAAACTGTCTGATACCTAAATGGCTGTGCTGAATACCCAATTATTTTTCTGCCGCCGAATCAGCGATGTCAAATGGGCTACGCTGAAATGTACCAAACTCAGTCTGGGGACATTGATCGTTGACTTTTTCTCATTTAACTGGCAAGAGGTTGGTAGCATTTCGCGAGATAGTGACAGATAATGCCTAGATAGCACTACGGGAAATATAAATGATCTGACACTTTTCACTCTCCCCATTTCTTAAGGACTAGTGGTAGCCATCTCATCTCGACGTTCAAGAATATAAAAAAAAACATAATGATCACCTCAAATGTTCCTTCATCGTCCATGATCTTATAACAGTGGAATTACTTTTCGATCAAGTGGTTTTCCCTATCAAGTCATAGCATTGTTATTCCCAAAAAGATGAATGCCATATTCAATCACAAGAGTGAATTATTATTCCAATCTTAACTAAGTTCCGGCTTTTAAAAAACTACGAAGGGTTGGTAAAACGTGACAAAAGCAAAAATGCGTCAATCAATTAAAAAATCAGGTAACAAACAAGTGAAAGGATTAAAAAATGGCTCTTAATAAAATAGTGAAATTGCGGGTGATTTAAACGTTTCTAACAGAGTAGCTAGGATTATAATCAAGAAACACTGGAAAAAGAATCCAAATATTTACATCAACTTTGCAGGACTAAACAATATTGGTTCTAATTTCGAAACTCTTTTCAGACGTTGCTATCGGAGAGTGTCATTTTCAAATGTTTCTTAAATATATATATACAGTGTAACCCGGATATAAGAGAGTTGTCGGGACCGGAGAAGAAGTATCTTATATCCGGGTTTCTCTTATATCTGGGTTTCGTCTATTATATATACATTAACACAGGCTCTAATTTGGGACCAGATAAAATCTCTCTTATATCCGGGTATCTTATATCCGGGTTACACTGTATATACACACCTTTTGCCTGCCATTCGTTATATTAATTTAATTTACACTCATATATATATATATATATATATATATTTTATATACCAGAAAATAGA
This sequence comes from Acanthosepion lycidas, assembly GCA_963932145.1. Taxonomy (NCBI): domain Eukaryota; kingdom Metazoa; phylum Mollusca; class Cephalopoda; order Sepiida; family Sepiidae; genus Acanthosepion; species Acanthosepion lycidas. The sequence goes on from OZ010586.1 coordinate 110,306,476, forward strand.
CTTGATAAGGCTGGGACGAAACCGTTTGTTCTCTTTTTAGCTTTCTTATAAATGTCATATAAAATTTGCTTATTCCTACCTATCGTTAAATTTTGTACCATGAAAACTTATTTATATATATATATATATATATATATATATATATATATATATATATGTATATATGTCGGCTTAATTTTTCATCGCCCTCTGTATCAAAAACAACCAGACAACACAGACCAAAATTTATTTCGAGTGCAACACCACGGTTTTGAAGGGCATTTAACATACATTTAATGCCATTTTGCATTTCTACCAATTCTTGTCCATTCCCTCATATTGGGACGCTTTTTTTGCAAAACATTCCATAGCTACAGCGGATAAATTCAATATTTTAAAATAGCACGTTCACGCATGCTTTTAAAAATCACCATTACAACGTTCATAGTTACAATAAATATATTTTTTTCAAATCATCTGTGAGGATGATCTCGGAGGAGATCGAAATAAATTAGATAGGTTAAAATTCTTCTTTGATGAATTACATCTCAGCATCAAAATACTGATTAGAGAACTAGAAAGGATTATGATAAAAATAAATAAACATAATATGTCTATATTATTCAATGAAACATGTTTGATTATGCAAGGTGTATTAAAAATACGTTTACCTATATTGGGAGCGGGTTTACCACACTAAAATAACGGCAAAAGCTAGGTCCATTTGACGTGTGCTGATATTTGGATCATTTCGATCTTCCTCGATCCGTGATGTCACAGATCTTGTCTCAGCAATGCGATGAGAAATAGCAGCAAAGGTTGAATGATTCGGCAGTCTTCGGTCTGGAAACGCAATCTTATACAGCTATGCAGCCTAAGGTTCATTTTCTTGGGCGCGGCGGCCGTGTGTAAAAATCCTATCTACTTGCACAATATGAATATCCTTCTATGGTTAACTCAATACTGCACACGTTAAACGTTGATGAGAGACTAGCCACAAATGTACACGAATAACAAATGCAACGTATTCTGTATTGCAGGAGAACGTCATGTACCGCAAACTTTCTTTAAACTTAACTCAAAAAGGAAGGATTTGCGGATATATATTTAGATGAATTATTGGCCTTCTTTTGGTACGAAGAACCGCGTCCACAAGTTTGTAAAAGTATTGGCACACACACACACACACACACATACATACACACACACACACACACACACACACACACATATATATATATATATATATATATATATATATATATATATATATATATATATATATAAGTATAGGCCTCGTGTATACGGAAAAAATTCCAATAACCAACAAATAATATGCTTAAAAGAGTTCTCAGTCCAGAGTAGAGCAAATATAATTAATTATTCGAAAATTTTAATATTTGTCAACATTTTGAACACCATCACTTGATAAGACACCAGAAGTGTTGAAAGAAGATGGTTATTTTAGTAGTGATCTTATAAAATATTTATGCTATAATTTTCGAATAAATAATTATATATATATATATACATATATATATATATATACATATACATGCATATATATATATATATATATATATATATATATATATATATATATACATATATATATACATATACATATATATATATACATATACATGCATATATATATACATATACATGCATATATATATATATATATACATATACATGCATATATATATATATATATATATATATATATATATATATATATAGCAGTTGCATGGTATTATTGAGACTAACTGGAAACGATAGAATGAATCTCTTGCACATGAAAGTAAGTAACCATCTAATTTATTAAATAAAAAAGCTTAATAACATGTTTAGTAATATAGATTATATGATCAATACTGTAATTAGAGGAAATAAAATTGCGCGTCTTTGTATCACAGTAGCTTAAGTTCTAATCGAATTATGCAAAATATACATTGTGAATAATCTTTTAACCATATTTGTAAACTTCAGATGAAAAACCTTATGGGTTTTACGACCTCACAATCATTAAATGGAGAGAAGGCATATCATACGACTTCGCTAGATAAGTACACTGCAAATTTGGGATCAAGACGGGGAGGAAGTATCTAGTAGATGGAAGAATCTTTAGAAGTGTGAAATGAAATGAGGGAAATTAATTGCTAATTAAAACAAAGAGATCGGAAACTGATTTGGAAAGGCCCTAATGGGAAACCAAACAATAAAAATGACTTCATACGTGCTGACAAAGCAAGTCCTCGTCTCATACAGGAAGTAACTGTTATGAAGTTAAAACAGGAAGCGATCAAAGAATGTAATTAAAATCGAGAGAATATTATCCGTAGAAAGAAAACGTGACCTAATAAAATCCAAGGGAATATTACCGACATTCAGATAGAATACAGGAAGTGATTCCAGGCTTTATACGGAAGTGAAGAGATCGTATTAAAGACAGTCGGAAATGGCGATAACAAAGGGACATACATAAGCCCACAACAGATGATACAATGAGACATAAATGCGAACAGAATAAGAAATGAAAATGTTCATTTGAACACTATAATTACCTTTTACGCGCGACCATATGTAAAAAACATACCTGCCTGCACACAATATGAATGTCCTTCGTTTATTAAACCAAACACTTATCAGTTAACTCACTACTGCACATGCCGAACTGTAATGAATGCAAAAATGCACGAATCAATTTAAAAAAATCACGTAATAGACAACAAAAATGATTCACAAGGGTATTACCAAGTAAGTGAATGTAAGAGTTTAGTCTGAAGTCGGACGACCGGCTGGCCGGTTGATCGGTTGAACTCTCTGCCTTCGGGCGGGAAAGAACCCGAACGAGGCTATGCCGAAGGGCGGAGTCTCTTTCGGGGAGGTAAACCGACCCTGAACCCGTTTATACGGGTTCAAAGGGCATATTTTTGTCCGAGCCCACGGGCTCGGAGATCCCACGTTAACCCGGCCTTGTGCCACATGATGCCCACGTGCGTGTGGGTGGGATGACTAAATGCTGTAAGTGAATGTAATGTATCCGACTGGAATTTGAACTCGATTCTCCGACTCCTCAATCCAAGCAGCTATCCATTATGTGCATCCTCTTCTTCTATACTAAAATGAAACTGGTACAACAACTTGAGAAGTGTTTTAACAAATGAATAAAAATGTGAAATTGAAATCCGAAGATGCATTAGCATAAGGAAATATACCTTCTAAACGCTAAGCAAAGTATTAAGAAACAAAGTATTATGAAGAATAACCGAAAATTATCATTAAAAAAAAAGAAATGAAGATGACACTGTTGATAGTAAACACAGAAAGTAAACATCAAGAACTTGCACGGAATGTAGTAAGCAAGAAGAAAGGGCTACACATTATCTGTAAGAAGAAAGAATGTATGGTTGTAAGCAAAAAAAAAAAAAAAAATGAATGAGTCCAACGTATAAACTACAATTCTGATATAGCAAAATGGAGCAGGGGCAACAATTTGGCAAGAGTTTTAACAAATGACTGAAAATGCGGAAAGAAATACAGAGATACATTTGCACAGCGAAAGAAGCCTTCTAAAAGCTAAGTAAAGTATTAAGAAACGAATATTTCGTCAGAAACAAAGGATACCTGAACATTTAAGTTATAAGATTCCTCCGATATGGCAATGAATGTTACACACTCTCCTCGCAGATGATGAAGAGACTTGAAGCATCAGACATAGTTTTACAGAAAAACACCATCCACCAAATATTTGAGCAAAAATATGTTTTCGATAAAATGGAAACAAACTAATACTTAATATCAGGTTGAGATAATTGAAACAAATAGGACACATAATGAGGAAAGACGGTTTGAAAATGTGATACTCACAGGACATATTGAAGAGTTACAGATGAATACAAAGCATAACCTACTTAGCAAACTTGAGTTATTGAATGGCGGAACAAGTTTTAGGAAAGATAACCAAAAAGAAATTGATACAAAGGACAGGAAATTTTGGAGAGCCATGATCGCCAACATCGTGAATGGACAGGAAACATAGCAGTCAAAAAATCAGCAAAATGTGCAATAGGAAAATAAAAGATAAATATAGAAATAAAAGTTTGTTGTCATTTACAAAATAACTGAGAATTAAAGAGGCCTCGAAGGAAGAGAAGATTAGGTCGGAAAAAACGAAGAAGGAGTTTATTAATTTATCATACATTGAACGGAAAAACCGTGAGTAAATAAACTCCTCCTTACATTTTACTGTAATGTGGTTACTCGGCAAACTTCTAAATTGGAGCATTCCATTGTCAGAGTAGTAGGGGGGAATAGGAAGTAGGGTGAGTCCTACTCTAAAATATAGGAGTTTATTGTAACTGTTATTCATTTCGAAAGTGGGATCGACGAGACGGTTTCAAACCCTGCCCCGAGTGTACCGTTGACTTTTGCATAAATCGCCTTGAGAAAGGTATGGCTCCGTTTCTTCCTCCAGATTAATCGCGTGAAAAAAGCAGGGCAGATTTAGCAACTTAATAATGTTTGCAAGCCAGTCTAGGAGTAGAATCCTGGATTCAAATCCATAGAGAAAGCAATGGTAAACCACTTAAGAGTCATTCCCAAGAAATAATGGCTATTCGCAGAAAATAAAGAAATAATAAAAGAAATATGATCCGCGGAGCTTCAAGATTATTTACAAGCTGAATAAATTGGATGACAAAGTGGAAAAAGTTTATTGTTACGCGTTTCGTTTTCGTCCTTCAGAACTTCATCCGACTAAGTTTGTTACGTTGGTAGGACTACACATACGTCGGGAATTTTAGATTTTTTTATTTTTATTTAGCGGAATTTTTTTTGAGTCTTTTTCTTTTTCTTGCCAACGCTTTTGTAAATAGGTACTCCACACTGTGATATTAGAATATCTGCCAGGGATGTTGAAACTCTATAGACATTTAGTTCGTAATAATTGTCACAAAAATATATAAGAGAAACCTCAAGGAATCCAAACAAAAGATTATATGAACACAAAAGGTCAAAAGCGTTGATCCCCCACCATGACGAGACTGACAACAAATTTGAGATAAAATATGCTGTTCTGATCAAAAAAGAAAATAATTCACTACAACCTAAATGTCTGGAGAGTGTCTTAAACGCAACACCCTCTACAGTAAAGATGCGCCTTGGATCATACGACATTTCACTATTCCTAGATCTTCTAATATCACAGTATCGAATGACTTTTCCCACTTTGTCATGCATTGTCCGAAATACTATTTATGTGTGTATGTGTGTATGTGTGTCTGTGTGTATGTGTGTGTGTGTGCGTGTGTGTGTAAAAATCGAAATAATATAAAATATCTCTGTAAAAATACAATATGAATAAAGGAAAAAGTAGATCGGTTCGTTCTTAGATGGAGTTTATCATTTTTCATTTTGTTTTCATATATATATATATATATATATGTGTGTGTGTGTGCGCGCCTGTGTGCACGTGTGTGTGTGTGCGTTTATTAGACCCAAAAGTTTAAAGGATCGCTACACAATTGCACGTAGTGCACCAGGTTTCTGAATTTGACCCTTCAAAAAGTGTGGATGGTCGTGCACAAAACCTTCACCACTATAATCAAATCTGTAGGTTGTCACCCCTGTAAGGTGCGTACATATTATTATGTAAATGTCGGTGACTTCTCAGTCTCTATGATTGATGTTATGTTCGTTTCTTTCGCGTGCTTTCGTATCATTTTCTATCTAAAATGTTTCTATTCTGTTTCGTCCTCACTTTTCTCCGTTCCTTCGTCTGTTACTTTTTTTTTTCTTTTCTTTTTCCATTTATTTCTCTTTACTTCCATTTGATTTTCCTCGATTACATTGTTTTCTTCGTTTCCTTTTTTTCTTAATTTGGCCAATGTTTTTATCAGTTTTACCCCATGTTTACAACGCAGAAGAATGAGAAAAAAAACATTAAAGAACAAAGTGACTACACTCTCACACACACAGACACACACACAGACACACAATGCCGGGTTATTGTTAATAATTACTAATTTTTTTATTGGTATCATCAACAGTAGACTGGGCAAAAACGGGAGTAGATCATGGAATGTAAGCTGCTAAACCACTTTGACGTTGATTAAAGCCTCGAAGACTTGGTCGAAGGCTGATAGGACAGTAGTTAAAGGGGTCAGAAGAGTCTCCAGAGTTTATAAAGACAGGGACAACAGATGAGGACTTTCCAACAGGCTGGAAAGCAAGAGTCAGTGAGACAATAGTTATATTGTTTCGAGAGAACTAGAGCCAGCTCCGGAGCACATTTCTTTAGGACTACTGCTAGTTATCCAGTCGCCACCACATGTTTTGTGAGAGTCTAATTTAGAGATGATACCTAATACCATAGACGGGGTTATGATCGTCTCACTCAATAGAGCTTCAGTACTGGGGGAGAAATCAGGTGTCGGTGCTTTGGTTGAGTCGAGTGCTAAGGCTGGATGAGAATTCCTGCGCAAAGCATTCGGCCTTATGGGGATTTCTTAGTCCTTCATTTTGAAGTATTATAACTGATGTAGTAAGAATGGTAAGGATGTGTTGTCTTGGTGTAAAGAATATTGTAGTCTCTTTGGGTCAGTAATTGCAGCTATCTAGACTTTTTCAGATTAATTTTGGCCTTGTGCCAGATTCATGTTGTATATGTATACAAAATAAATATAGCTTTTCACTATGACAGATAGACTTTTAATTTTAGCGCAGTAGTAAACTGCCTTCAAATCTCATCAATTTACAGTTGAGCTGGCTCGACATGACCGTACATTCTATGCTAAGGCTTTCTTTTCTTGCACTTCTCGCTTGTGGAATTCCGTTCCGGCTCCATGCAATCTGCAAAAAAAGGTAAATGCAATGTCAATCGCTTTCTACAGTACTACTGATTGATCTTTCTTTTCCCTGCTCATTATTAATATTTCTGTTCGTAATTCTCTCATACCCAGTACCTCAATGTGTTTTAGTGGGTTTGCTATCTTGCATGGGTTCATATCGATAAAAACATTAGTACTTATTAACAATACCCCGGCATTGTGTGTGTGTATGTGTGTGAGAGAGATTGTGTGTACACGCGCGTGTGTATGGTCATGTCACTGAAAATGCAGTTTTCACTGATCTCTTTAATGTTTTTTTTTTCTCATTCTTCTGCATTGTAAACATGGAGTAAAACTGATTAAAACATTGGCTTACTACATCCACCATAATACCTCATTGTCTCTATGAAAATCCTAACCAGTCCCCATATGTACAATTAACTGAATGTGGTGGGAGGGGAATATAACAGCAATTTAAAAAAAATTCTAGCACCAATGAGTATTTACAATATTAGCTCCTGAAGAGCTTATCCGAACCATTACAATGAAAGTATTTATAGAATTATTTCCTAATCGACATTTTGCTTCCTTTTATGCACTTTTCTTGTCCGTTGTCTGTATTTCATTCTTACATTATCTTTTTCCTTATTTTTTTTCGGTTGTTCTAGTTTAAAATATTGTCTTTCCTTTGGTTCACTCCTTCGCATAGAAAAGCCTTATACGTTTTGCTTACTCGATCTTTTGTCATATTTGAATTTTCTTTCTATTTCTGACCTCTTTCCTTCACAAAGGCATCGAACTCTCTTATTTTGTTACATTTTTCGCAGAAAAAATACTCAACAGTCTGCCGTTTTATATTGAATTTATAGACATTTTTATGTTATTGCTTACTTTTGTTCTTTTGGTAGAAATATTTTCTTTTAAACTGTTTCCTTTTCCTCACCTCTTACATCTAACATTATATTGTTTTTTTTTTATTATTTCTATGGAAAAGCCTGCCGGATCTTATCGATCTAACTTCGTCTGGTACATTCTGTCAAATTTTATTTCCAGGGTCGTTTTCTTTTGTCTTTTCTATCTATTTTTTCTGGGCTCTTTCTGCAGACTGTTCAATATCCCTCTTTCATTCTAACCAAGTGCAGCAATATGGTGTCTTTGATTCACTTAAGAGCAAGCGTTTTACTTCCATGAATTTCGTTTTTTGTTCCTTTGTTGGAAGCTTGTTTTCCGTTGTTTCTCTCTTTTTTTAAAATCATCGGCCTGAAGACCTCGGAAGCGACATCATCAAAACTGAAAATAGATCATTATAGGGGAAAACTGAGTATATCTATCGTTTCCATATGCTGTAATATATAAGAACATTTCGTAATAAAAATGTGTTAGAAAACTATAATTTCTTTCTTTCTTTCTATCTATCTATGTCAGTTCATATAAAGCTATTAATTTGTGTTCATTATCTATATAAATAATGATCTAAGCTGTTTAGTATTTCCTTCCTTACATATATATCTAATGTGAAAACCTTTTCAAATCAGTCTCTCTTAATATGTACTACATAATCTATCTATCTATCTATCTATCGGCATGTATGCATGTATATATATATATATATATATATATATATATATATATATAGAGAGAGAGAGAGAGAGTGTGTGTGTGTCAGAGGAAAAGAGAGATACAGAGACAGAGAGAGCGAGGCGACAGGCTGTTTCATGCTAGACGCAATCGGCAGGGCACGTGTGTTGTTGTTTTTTTTTTCTCGGCTATTTATATATACGGCTCAGTTAAACATCTTGATAACATTAGTCGTAAGAATCACTGAAAAAGACTCTGAGTTATTCAGCCAGAAATAGAATAGCTTGATATTGTTTTGTGTCAGTCCCACTATGTCTTACCAACTGAACAATAGGAAAACGGTAACAATGGTAATAAGAAACCAACCTAATACATTAAAGCCGTCAGTAATGGTACCAGCATTCAAACTCTGACTTCCATCTTCAAAGGTCATTCAAGAATCATCAATAGAACGGTGAATAAAATTTCAAAAGATCGAACACTAGAGAGGAAAACTGGATCACGATATCACAACAGGAAGTGGGATCAGCATTGCTAATTAGAGATAAAGAGACCAATTAGAAAAGTTCCAAATGAATCCGTAAGACGTTTGGTACGTGAGAGAGGAATTTCACCTATGGCAGTCCAAAGAGACCTAAAAATGAAATCATACGTGAAATCTGTGAAGCACTTTGATAAGCCGGAACTGAAAGTTAGAAGTTCAGAGTGGGCAAAGATAATCGTGAATGAGTTGAAAAATGATCCTGGGCTAATATATATATATATATATATATATATATATATATATATATATATATATATATATATATAAATCTTAATTTCAATGTTTCATTAGCTTCCGATCCTCAGCTATGATTGATTAATTAATTATTGAATGAACATGCCATTTTAGTTTATGAACAATTTAATCATGATTCTTCTGTTAACTGGTGTGGGTGCCAAAGTTAGGACCACAGAAGTAAAACACGGAACACGGATTAGATGTAAGAAAGATATATTAATAACAGGTTACAGAGATAGTGTTAGCAGAGCTTACTATAAGTTAGTGTCCAACAATTGTAGTCGTACGAGACTCTCACTGTGTCACACTCTGTCAGTCTCTATCACTCTCTGTAGAGTGCTATGTCGCCTACTTAATATAGGCCTGGAAGAGTCTATTGTGTAGGTAGTTTCTGGTCTCAAAATACCCCCACCCTTCCAAAGAGTTTTCTTTTTTGAAAAGGAGAGAAAAAAATAAAACTGTTAGTATTTTTTACTCTTGGGATTTATTGTTTCTCAGCTGGAAGTAGAGATTTCGATGCGTGAGCCACAGCTTTTCACGAACCGTCTGGCAGTTTATTTAATATGCAAGCGCCTATGCCGTATGAGCTTGCATCACTTGCGACTATGATGTCGAGACTAGGGTCGAAATATGTGAGGGAGAGGTCTGAAGTAAGAGTTTTCTTGATCTTCTCGAATGCGTCTTGGTATTCCGGGGTCCATGACCATGGTTTGTCCTTTTTTAAAAGTTGGTTTAGAGGCACTCTTAAATTTTGCATGTTCTGAATGAACCCTTGGTAAAAAATAGCTAGGCCGAGGAAGCTTTGTAACACTTGAACGTTATCTGGGGCCGGCATGTTTCTGATCGCGTTGGCTCTTTCTGGATCCGGCCGACGACCATCTTTATTTATGATGTGTCCTAAGTATTTAATCTCTGGTAAGAAAAAGTCACACTTTTCCTCCTTAACCTTAAATCCGTATTCTTGTATTTTTTCGAATACGTTTATTATATGGTTCCTGTGCTCTGCCATAGTTTTACTGGTAACCAGTATATCATCCAAATAGGCTGTTGCGTAGTCAAGATCGCCCAGCATGGCGTCCATGACCTGCCGGGTAATTGCAGGCGCAACCTTTACTCTAAAAGCCAGCCTGTTGTATTTGTACAACCCTCTATGGGTGTTTATGCAGAGCAATTTGTAACTTTCTTCTTCCACCTCTATCTGAAGGTATCCGTCCGAGAGCTCCATTTTAGAAAAAAAATTTCCACATTGAGTTTATTGAAAAATGTTTCAGTGCTTGTGGTGATCAGTGCTTTCAGTGATAGTGGTGATCTTGCAAGGCATCGTTTAACCCTGTGGAAAAATCCGCACATACTCGTATTTGATTGGACTTCTTTTTTCCGTAGACCGTAGGTGCTGCCCACTCGCTGAAATCTGTTTTTGACATAATACCTGCTTGTTCGAGTCTATCTAACTCTTTATTGATTTGCTCTAGAGCAGCGAAAGGGACATTCCGTTTCGTTTTGAGTACCGGTTGTGCACCGTCCTTCACCTTGAATGTATCTTTCATTTTAGTACATTTCCCAAGGCCGCCAGAAAAAACCTGGGTAAATTGTTAGAGTTCCTTTTTTAGATTTACCAAATTGGACGTTGTACTTTGTATCTTGCGATAAAATTTACTCATTGGGCAATCCCAAAGATTGAATTTTTCTATCCAATCAGTTCAAAATAAGTTGTCTGAAGTTTTTAATACGTAGGCTTTGAGCTTTTTGGTAACTCTATTTAGTGTTACTGTAAGTATTACCTCGCCTAAAATGTTAATATTTTCGCCATTTACGGATTTTGCTGTCTTATCCGTTTTTAATAAGGTCGGCTTGTTCAATTTTCGCCAAGTACGCCAGTTAATGGTTGAAATATCAGAATCCGAGTCAAGCTGGAATTTAATGGACTTATTGAAAATATCCACAGTTACATATTTTCTTAAATTCCTATCAACAATATTGTCAGATTGAGCTTGCCTCATTTTATTTTTGGGTTTTCTCGTTTCTGTTGGCGTACCAGCACGAAGTTAAAGTATGACCACTTTTATTGCAATTTTTGCAATATTTTTTGTTCTTAACTGGACAGAATTTCATCCAATGCCATTTACCACAATGGTAACATGGTCCGGGCGGTTTCTTTAACCTATTTGACTTTTGGTTACTGCGTAATTTAGGACATGAGATTTGCCTTTTGTCTTTTTGAGGGGAATAGGAGGTAGACTTACTTCTGATTTTATTAATCTGAGTCACAACTGATTCCTCGATAGTGTTTGAGTCACGCTTTACAGATATTTCTCTTTGACAGTCCTCTGCCAGTTTTTGGAGAGTCAATCCTTGTTCGTTCTCAAGCTTAGTCAGTACCCGTCGTCTGACTTCGGCGTCTTCTGCAGATACTAGACCTTGTGCGAAAATTAAGCACTTAAAATCATCGGCAGTCAGTTCGGCTAGTTTAAAATCATTACATAGCTTGTTCACCGATGCTGCAAACGTTAGAAAATCTTACTGGTTGTCTTTGACTGTGTTCAGGAATTTCCAACGTTAGTGGAACAAGGTTGTGTTAAGCCCGAACAATTCCGATAGGAGCTTAATCGTCTCCGAAAAATCCAAGCCTGTCGTTTTCTTTGGTAGTATGACGTCTACGAACCAACTATGTTCTGTAGTTCCCAGTTTTCTCAATAGAAGATGTACCTTTTTTTTACTGGGCCATTGTTCACAGTCTACGTTGAAAATATCTTCGGAGCGCCTGTAAAAAGCCTGGAACGTTTTGTCTTCCTCTGGCACGTATTCAAATGTTTCCATTGAATTGTAGATTATACTCTGGGAGAATATTGTATCTTTTTCAGAGTTTGAGCCGTTTAATGCATTTACGAGTAATTCTTTAAGTTGTTTTTGTTGTAGTTCAGAATTCTGAAGCGTAATTTTTTGGAATTTTCTTTGTTGTTTATGTAATTCCAAAAATAGTTGTCTTTCTTCTGATTTTTGTTGCTGGTCCAAATTTAGTTTTAACATTTGGGCAACTACTTTTTGCAAATCTTCCATATTTAAAAATGACAGCGCTTTTTTGTTGCTTTGAGACACGTGTACTAAGAGGAGGTACACAAAAAAATCTTGATAGATTTTTGTTCCATTTTTTTTTCTTTTACAGAAAAAAATCGACAGACAACAGTTAAACTAAACTAATTATGTGTGTTTAGCTTTTTTTTCCGTTGTTCCGTTAATTTTAACGTAATTGAATAATTTTTCACCACACTTATGTATATATTTTTTTCTATAGAGGTACAAAAAGAATAAAACTCAGCTCAGTGAATTTGAGGGGAGAATAATTTTATGCCCGAGTTCAACTCAGTTACATAAAAAAATTTTCGATAGTTTTTTCCGAAAACTTGAGCACAACGGTAGTACTTGATTTTTTACGAACAACTGTTTTATTTTTTCTGTGTGTGTGGGTGTGTAGAAATCGTTCTCGTATTGGACAGACTTTAATATTCCGTAGATGTCGAATCGCTACCTTGTCAATGGCGTTTGGTATTGGAATATATGTAGAAGCTGGGTGTTTAGCTTTTAAATCGCTAATGTATTAATACCAGCTGAATTTCACGTTCAACACTGCTCTAGGAACGCGTGGAGTTTGTGTATTTTTCGAGTACTGTCGCTATTGATACGGTGAGAACGAAATTCTCGAATCTTCTCTGTCGCCACTGTTGTGGGACTGGCAAAGTATTGCGGTTTTCGACGTGAATGTGTTTCACGAATTCTTCGTCGACCCAGATGTGGGATTGGTTTCGCCATGCGTGCGTTTCTAGAATCCTCGTCGCCACTGAAGTAAAACACGGAACTCGGATTAGATGTAAGAATGATATATTAACAACTGGTTACAGAGATAGTGTAAGCAGAGCTTACTATAAGTTAGTGTCCAACACTGGTAGTCGTACGAGACTCTCACTGTGTCACTCTCTCTCAGTCTCTATCACTCTGTGTAGAGTGCTATGTCACCTACTTAATATAGGCCTAGAAGATTCTATTGTGTAGGTAGTTTCCGGTCTCACAACATTAACCATGGAGAGCAATTATACATTCTTACTCTTCAAAGTAGTGTTATAAAACCTTGGAGAATTACAGTAATATATATTTAATCATTTCTAAGATCAGCGATTCAAAGTTAATGTAACACTTGTTGTTACACCGAGTATATATATATATATATATATATATATATATATATATATATATATATATATATATATATATATATATAGGA